>CP092870.1:64865839-65345660 GCA_030710605.1 Cordylochernes scorpioides | reverse complement strand
CCCAAGCTTTCCACTCTGCCTCGACCATGACTGCCTGTACTCTGTGAGAACTGTTAAAGGTCTTCCAAGGTGCAGAGAGGTACTGGAAAACTCCACGCCCTGACTGCCCCTTTCGGTTACTACAGGTTTGACCCTTTAGGATATCACATATATATATTTAAAATCGATAAAATACTAATAGCAATACACAACTGGAGAGTTAACAATGGATGGAAAGTACTGGTGAGGTATTTAATAACAAGTTGGAATATACACTCATGGACAAAACTTATAGAAGTAGAAAGTCTATTTGAAGTCGCCAGCTGTCGTTTTTGAAGGAGATAGAGGTTGTTCACACTTGGTTATCTCGTGTGTCTTCAATAAAGGTCACTGTAATATCTTTCAGAGTTATTGTCTCAATCCCGATATACATGCTAAAAGGTACAACTTCCTTAAGTTTTGTCCATGAGTGTATACACACTTGGTTATCTCGTGTGTCTTCAATAAAGGTCACTGTAATATCTTTCAGAGTTATTGTCTCAATCCCGATATACATGCTAAAAGGTACAACTTCCTTAAGTACTGTCCATGAGTGTATACACACTTGGTTATCTCGTGTGTCTCCAATAAAGGTCACTGTAATATCTTTCAGAGTTATTGTCTCAATCCCGATATACATGCTAAAAGGTACAACTTTCTTAAGTACTGTCCATGAGTGTATACACACTTGGTTATCTCGTGTGTCTTCAATAAAGGTCACTGTAATATCTTTCAGAGTTATTGTCTCAATCCCGATATACATGCTAAAAGGTACAACTTCCTTAAGTTTTGTCCATGAGTGTATACACACTTGGTTATCTCGTGTGTCTTCAATAAAGGTCACTGTAATATCTTTCAGAGTTATTGTCTCAATCCCGATATACATGCTGAAAGGTACAACTTCCTTAAGTTTTGTCCATGAGTGTATACACACTTGGTTATCTCGTGTGTCTTCAATAAAGGTCACTATAATATTGTCAAGAAGCCCAGCGGCTCCAATCACGAGAGGCCCCATGGGACGTTTGTCAATCATCGCTGGACACCGGGTGTGAGGGGTTCTGTGGAATCTGGCCGGCGGGGGGAGCTGAGGTCCCTCATTAGGATTAACCTTAACTTGGGGTAAGTTCTACTTTATCCATCTCCCTATAAAAACCCCTTATAATAAATTAATTATCCCCAAACTTGCCCTTGCTTTATTTATCTCCGCGACATATTTTGGCGGAGACGCTGGGTAGCGTGACGGAACTTCGAAGAAGTCGACGTCTACAGGGACGTGAACCAATTCTTCAACCTTTGCCACAACTAATAGAAATGGAAGACGACCACAGACCTACTGTTAGCGGATCCTACCTCCCTTGTCAGCGCCAACGAGATCCTTCTACCTTTTCTGGAGATGGAAATATAAACCCTGGACAGTGGTTGAAAGAGTACGAGAGAGTGTCGAAGTACAACAGATGGGACGAGACCATGAAGCTTGCCAACGTCGTATTTTACTTGAACGGAACTGCTGGAAGGTGGTTTGATAATAACGAAGAATCACTCAACTCGTGGAGAAGCTTTGAAGACGCATTCCGCGGTGTGTTCGGACTGCAAGAGGATTCTGCTCGACGCGCCGAGGAAGTTCTGAAGTCAAGAGCACAGAAGGCCGAGGAATCCAGCGAGTCATACATCCAGGAGATTCTTAGTCTCTGCCACCAGGTGAACCCTCGCATGGAAGAAGGTGAGAGAGTTGCTCACATTATAAAGGGAATTTCGGAGGACACATACCAGGTATTGGTGGCGAAAGACATACAGACAGTAGATGAGATCCTGAAGTTTTGCCGTCATCTGACAACCGTCAAGCAGCGCAGGATCGGCCGTACGAAATTCGCCAGGTTGTCAAACGTAATGCCCATTTCGTGTGTTGACGACTCAGACGACTTGGCCGCGTTAATTCGCCGCATCGTTAGAGAAGAGATACAAAAGGTTTTCTCAGCACCTGAAGTGATCAATCCTCTCCGAGAGGTGAACGCCCTGGAACAGACTGTGAGGGAAGAGGTCAGCCGTGCTCTACAACCTACCAGACCACAAGTCAACGTGGTACAACAACAACCACGAACGCCCTATTATAATATCGACCGACCAACCCAACCCAGGAAAACGGAACATTGGAGAACCCACGACGACAAACCTATCTGCTTCCACTGCGGACGACCCGGACATGTCGTCCGTTATTGTAGGGAACGACGGCAGGTCTTCGCTGAAGCCAGGTCAAGGAATGGCGGAGAAGGAAGAAATGTTGGATTTTCAAGTCGACCCCCAAGATATGACGCCGACGACGACTATGTAACGCCCCAAACCTCGACGTACTTCTACCGGAGCTCTTCCCCACATCCAAGCCGCGCAAGGTCGCCAGCCCGAAGACAATCCCAGTCGCCAGCCCGTCGTTTCAGCCGTTCTCCCATGCCTCAGAATGTGAAAAACTAAGTGGAGCGGCTTCTAACGGGGGTGAGGTCGCCATTGAGGAAAATCCTCCAGGGTATATCGCCGCTAAATTAAAAGAAAATTTTGTTATGGTCGAAATAAATGGACGCAAAATTAAAGCATTGGTGGATTCAGGAGCCGACTTTTCTGTTATTTCAGACAAATTTCGACGCGAACTAAAGACACCTCTCTTCAAAGAACCAGGTCCCATTCTTAAAGCTGCAAACAAAAATTTAATAGAGACCCTAGGAAAATGTGTCCTGAACATAGAAGTTAATGGTCTGAATATCTCATTTGAATTCGTTGTTATGGTGGAATGCAGCCATGACATCATATTTGGATGGGACTTCTTAAAGGCCACCGAAGCCGTCATTGATTGTGGCAGAAATGAACTCCATCTCAGGGAAACCTCCGTCCTGGAATCTCGAGAGGAGGAAAACCAGAGATTGTTTGCTTCCGACAACTTTGTCATCCCGCCTAAATCAATAAAGAAGATCAGTGTGATAAACGAAGAAATATGTGGTGTTAGAGATGTTTTAGTCTCAACTTCTAAGGACTTATTATTAAGAAGGGAAGTTCTTATACCAAACTCATTGGTTACATTTCGACACGGCCGAGGTAGCATTTGGGTGGCGAATGGAGCGTCTTGGCCGCAACTGATTCCATCAGGAATGAATATGTGCACCATGGAAAGTTATGAGAATGGGAATATCTGCAATCTTATTGAATCCAGCGATAAGTTACAAGAAACGCAGCTAAAGTCACGTGAATGGTCACAGAAGATAAACCTTACTCTAGATCCAGGGCTGTCTGAAATTCAAAGGTTACAGCTTGTTTCATGCCTTGACGAGTTTATTGGCATATTTGACTTTGGGAGTACTCCTATTAAGCCCACCAGTACTGTGAAGCACAAGATAAACACAGGCGACCAGTCTCCTATCAAACAGCGGCCCTATAGAGTAGCACCAAGTGAACGACGACTAATTCAAGATGAAGTGAACAAGATGATTGAAAATCACATCGTGAAGCCCTCTGAAAGTCCTTGGTCATCTCCAGTTATTCTAGTTCGAAAGAAAGACGGGACCTGGAGATTCTGCGTAGATTACCGTCGATTAAATAAGATATATATATATATTGCGTATGATATTGTTTTTTACAGCACAATACAACAGTGTTGGCAAATTTCTCTAGAGTGGAATGTCGAGGTGACGAATCCACTCCAGGGCCTCCTCTGTGCACCGGTGGATATCCCCAAGTGTTCCCTGGAAGAATCTTCGAGGACAGTCCCTTAGGATATGGTGCATTGTTTGTATTTGTCCACAGTCGCAGTTCTGGTCTGGACTCATGTTCCACTTATTTATTAAATAAGATAACAAAAAAAGATGTTTACCCGCTGCCACGCATTGACGATGCCTTGGACAGTTTAGCCGGCTCTAGTTACTTCTCCACGATGGATCTTCGGTCCGGGTATTGGCAGATTGAAGTGGACGAAAAAGACAGGGAGAAAACTGCTTTCATAACTCCAGATGGGCTGTATGAATTCCAAGTAATGCCCTTCGGTCTTTGCAACGCTCCAGCAACGTTTGAAAGGATGATAGATAGTGTTCTGGGCAGTCTTAAATGGAACATGTGCCTTTGCTACCTGGACGACATCGTAGTTTACGCACCTACCTTTGAGGAACATCTACGTCGTCTACAACTTGTATTAAGCTGCATCCAGAAAGCTGGACTAAGCTTGAACCACAAAAAGTGTCTTTTTGGATCAAGGAGGATAAAGATTTTGGGACACCTTGTTGACGCCAATGGAATTCATCCAGATCCAGATAAAGTTGAAGCCGTCTCTAAATTTCCGAGGCCAAGGAATATCTCTGAACTGAAGAGCTTTCTTGGATTATGTTCCTATTACCGAAGATTTATTGAGAACTTTGCCGGCAAAGCTAGATCTTTGCATGACCTACTGAAGACTGAAAAACAATTTTATTGGGATGCAGCTCAAGAGAAAGCGTTTGAAGTCCTTAAAACAGCTCTAATTTCAGAGCCTGTCTTAGGACACTTTGATGAATCCGCTGATACCCATCTACACACGGATGCAAGCGGACATGGTATTGGAGCTGTTCTTCTACAAATACAAGGTGGAAAGGAGCGGCCTATAGCTTATGCATCTAGAAGCTTGACAAAGGCTGAAAATAACTATTCTACAACGGAAAAAGAATGCCTTGCTGTAGTCTGGTCTATTAGCAAATTCCGCCCATATTTGTTTGGTCGACCATTCACGGTTGTCACTGACCATCATTCTCTATGTTGGTTGGTAGGGCAGAAAGATCCTTCTGGCCGTTTGGCTAGATGGGCGCTGAAGTTGCAAGAATTTGACTTGACCGTTATCTACAAGAGCGGACGCAAACATAAGGATGCCGATTGTCTGTCAAGGAGCCCGCTTGAGAACGATCAACCAAGTGCTGTGATGTCACTAACCAACGTCGATATAGAACAGACTAAAGACCCGGATTTAGCTAAAATAATCGATAATTTAAACTCGGGCTACACCAGAAAGGAATTCAGCATTATCGACGGCATCTTATACAAGAAAAACTATAGCACAACTGGAAGACCCTGGCTTATGATGATCCCTAAGCACTTAAGATCGGAAGTTATGGCAGATTTACATGATGCTCCTACAGCTGGGCATTTGGGTTTCGCCCGGACGTATGACAAAGTCAAAAAACGATTCTATTGGCCTGGCCTTTATAGAACTGTTCGCCAATATGTAAGCCATTGTCGGGAGTGTCAACGAAGGAAGAAATTACCTCGACGTCCGGCTGGACAACTTGTATCCATACCGCCCGTAGAAAAGCCATTCTATAAAGTCGGGGTTGATCTCCTTGGAAGATTTCCAGTTTCTAAAGATGGAAACCGTTGGATCATTGTGTGCACCGATTATATGACAAGGTATGCCATAACGAAAGCGATCCCAGACGGAGGAGCAATCGAAACAGCTAAGTTCCTGGTTGAAGACGTCATCTTGAAGCATGGAGCTCCTAGAGAAATGATAACAGATCGCGGCAGAAATTTCATTTCTCAAGTAATAAAAGAGATCAATACTCTGTGCGGAATTGTGCACAGATTTACAACGGCCTACCATCCCCAGACCAACGGCCTGACTGAAAGGTTCAACAAAACTCTGGGAGACATGCTGTCCATGTACACAGGTGTTGAGCAGAAGGACTGGGACCAAGTTTTGCCCTATGTAACTTTTGCTTACAACACTGCTAAACAGGAGGCGACCGGCTACACCCCGTTCTTTCTTGTCCACGCCCGCGAGGCCGAGACCTACATCGATGCCGTACTACCCTACCTACCAGATGAGATCTCTAACGACTACGTTGGAGAACTTGTGACCAGAGCTGAGGAAGCGCGTCAACTCTCCCGATCACGCCTTCTACAATCACAGGCGAAAGACCGTAGACTATACGACCAGAAACATACTCCAGTCTATTACCAGAAGGATGATCTTGTGTGGGTTTTTACTCCCATCCGAAAAGTAGGACTATCAGAAAAGCTACTGAAGAGATACTTCGGTCCCTATAAGGTGACCAAGAAGCTTTCAGAAGTTACGTATGAAGTAGAGCCCGTGGACCCCTCTCCCCGATCACGGAAAGCCAAGGATATCGTCCATGTCATTCGGATGAAGCCCTACCTGGACCCTGAAGAACAACATTCTATTCTGCTAGGGAACACCAGCCGTGATAGATTTCCTTCCAGAACAAGGGCTGAGACAAGCTAATCAGCGGGTCGCTGTTTTTTTTCTAAGGAGGGAATAATGTCAAGAAGCCCAGCGGCTCCAATCACGAGAGGCCCCATGGGACGTTTGTCAATCATCGCTGGACACCGGGTGTGAGGGGTTCTGTGGAATCTGGCCGGCGGGGGGAGCTGAGGTCCCTCATTAGGATTAACCTTAACTTGGGGTAAGTTCTACTTTATCCATCTCCCTATAAAAACCCCTTATAATAAATTAATTATCCCCAAACTTGCCCTTGCTTTATTTATCTCCGCGACAATATCTTTCAGAGTTATTGTCTCAATCCCGATATACATGCTAAAAGGTACAACTTCCTTAAGTTTTGTCCATGAGTGTATACAAACTTGGTTATCTCGTGTGTCTTCAATAAAGGTCACTGTAATATCTTTCAGAGTTATTGTCTCAATCCCGATATACATGCTAAAAGGTACAACTTCCTTAAGTACTGTCCATGAGTGTATACACACTTGGTTATCTTGTGTGTCTTCAATAAAGGTCACTGTAATATCTTTCAGAGTTATTGTCTCAATTCCGATATACATGCTAAAAGGTACAACTTTCTTAAGTGTTGTCCATGAGTTTATTGCATTCAAATTGTTATATATAGTTCTTGTTAATGTATCCATAAGGTCAAGTTTTGCTGAATGCAGTTTCACCAATTTAATCTACCAGACCTCTTCTTTATAGCTCTAATACTGTATTGGATCATTCTGTTTATATATGTTACACTGAAGGGTGGAATCTCAGAAATGGTTTTCAAAGCAAACAATGGGCATAATAAGTTTTTCAGCTTAAATTTGGTGAAACCACTGGGAGGGTTCACCACTGATAAACAAAGCCTTCCAAATATATTTTGTCATCACAGTATGGACAGGAGAAGTTTGATTTATTTGTGAAAAGAAAGATTTGTGCTTTATTAATTTCATTTCCCTTATATAGATGATAGATTTTTGACTAATTTATTAACGTGTTACTTCTGTTGAAGGACTGACAAGTTTTTAAAGTTTGAAAATAAAAAAGGTTTGTACAAGAAACTCAGGCCATTTATAATATTATTGCTCTGTGATAAAGCACAATTTGGATTATAGATTATAATACAAGAAAATAAGACCTTTTTTCCATTTTTATTCTTTTGTCTGATAATGGTGAAAATGCTGTTGCCGAAACGTCACACACTAATCTACTTGCTTATCCCTAGTACACATGGTACAGGCCATGATAATCATGGTGGGTAGAAGTTGGCGACTGCTTTTACTGTAAGTGTACCACATGTCTACACATGTAAAAAGCAGTTCGACTTTGCACTTACAAATGTGCCAGAGCCCCGTTTGGTTACTTGCACTCGCTGGTGGGGTTAGACTTTTGTAAGAATTGGGGGCCATTTAGCATTTCTTTTTTTTTTTTAAACATAAAAAAGTGTCCAATGCGGGAATCAAACCCAGGTTGTAGCGGTTGAAAACCAACGGTTTAGACCATCCTTCCACCGACCCCCTATCACACACTAATAAATTATTTGAATTCATTTTTATTCTTTTGTCTGATGATGGTGACAATGCTGTTGCCGAAACGTCACACACTAATAAATTATTTAGTTTAGGTTTTTTATTTTCTTATTTTATTATTGCTTTGTATTCATTTTTAGAACTGATGAAGATCTTAGCAGAGAGGAGAGAAGAGGTGGAAGAGCTAATTAGACACCAATTAACTGCCTCATTAAAACCAATTAACACTAGAAAAAAAGCTACGAATGATCACAGTAGAGGAATGGAAGAAGCAAGCAAGTCAGCAAGGAAACAATCAGAGGAAAAACCCACCTTTACATTCTCATAGGCAGATCCCATACGTTCCTCAAAGGACTTGAAGGTTGAGGTGTTCCTGGGACACACAGAGATATACAAGGTCAGGAACTTCCCTGGTTCAATACATCACTACCGCTACACTCAAATATATATAGTTTGTTTTTAATATATATTTGTTATATTCAATTTAATATATTATAATATATGAAAAGGCATCTCCTTATCGTGCAACTGAAAGTTGATGTTGGCTTGCGCCATCTATCGGAATAAATATCAACTATTCTCGTTGATTTTTAATTATTTCAGAATTGGCCAAATACCCATTCTTGATTAATCAAGAAAAGCTAACCACGGACGTGTTTCGGGCTGTTGGCCCTAATCAGCGTGGTGCAAGCTGTACCTCAACGACCAAAAAACTGGTCATTCAGGCATCCTGAAAAATCATGAAATCATAGGGGGTCGGTGGAAGGCTGGTTAAACCGTTTGGTTTTCGACCACTACGACCCGGGTTCAATTCCCGCATTGGACACTTTTTTCTGTTTAAAAAAAAAAATGCTCCAATGGCCCCCGATTCTTGCAAAAGTCCAACCCCACCAGCGAGTGCAAGTAACCAAACGGGGCTCTGGCACATTTGTAAGTGCAAAGTCGAACTGCTTTTCACATGTGTAGACATGTGGTGCGCTTACAGTAAAAGCAGTCGCTAACTACCCACCATGATTATCATGGCCTGTACGACGTGTACTAGGGATAAGCAAAAAAAAAAATGAAATCATAAATGGTGCAAGCCATCAGCAACTTTCAGTTACACGATAAGGAAATACCTTTTTCATAATTTATGCACCTTATCCCAGTACAATATCACATTTGTATTATTTTTTCATATTATAATATATAAATATTTTTTCTAATTTGACCAGAAAACAAAAAGATTTTTTTTAATTATTATTTTTGTTCTGTTGTATATAGTTTTGTTTTTTCTTTTGGGTTGGTTAAATGTGTTTTTTAATAAACTCATTCGCCAAAAATATTATATAGTTAAATTTGTTTGGAATGAAATAAGCATATTTGCTAATAATTGATATTTCATTCTTCTTTTTTTGTAAGTGAAATTTACATTCGACAATCTAAACATTTACTTAATAATTTATTACTTTTTTTATTCTCTCCACTCGGAATATAAGATATATATATATATATGTAGTAATGTAGATTGTTGTTATCCTGTAGGATGACTGTGGCATGTTGGTTACAGTCGTGGTGGCCACAATGTTTAGAGTGGGTTCAGGTGTGATTGGGATTACACAAAAGACATGTTGGATGTCACCATAGAGATGGAGAGAGTGAAGCTGACACCGGTCAAGACAGATCTGTAGATAGAGGTCTGTCAATCATCGTGTCTCAAAGCGGACTGATCTGTTTGAGTTAGAAGGGGGCACACCTGGGAACCAGGTAAGGTTTGGTAATTACACTATAGCTATATAACACATGGGGATTTAAGTATATATTGGAATATATTACAACATATATATATATATATTAGATAATAAAAAGGCATATATTGGATTTTGAATAAAAGATTTATTTGCTAATTTTTCGGTTGGCTGAATGCCAAACCTTTATCAAGGCATTACATTTTTGTATAAACAAACTCAGCGCCGCATAGTGTTATAATATCACAGTTGAAAAAATTTAAAATTAGTTTTTTTTTCAACTGTGATATTATAACACTATGCAGCGATGAGTTTGTGTATACAAAAATGTAATGCCTTGATAAAGGTTGCCGTTCAGCCTACCGAAATATTGGCAAATAAATCTTTTATTAAATCCAATATATGTCTTTTTATTATCTAATGATTTAAATATGGATTGCTCTATATTCAGAACAATACATAATGTCAAGTAGCTTTGCAACTCTGGTCATAAGAAGCTCCATGGGACACCTGTCAATCATCCCTGGACTCCGGGGGGGGACCACAGGTGTGAGGGGTTCTCGGAATCTTATCGGCAAATAAGGAAAATGGGACGGTGGCTGACCACTCTCATTATTATGTTTACCTTGGGATAAGTTGTTCTCCCTCTAAATACCTCTTGTATATACAGTTAAACCTGTCTATAACACCCCCTCTAAATAACATCTTCCTCTCTATAGCGCCCGATTTTAAATAAGTAGTACGATGCGATTTACATTAAAAGTGACCTGTCTATAACACTCCCTCTCTATAGCACCCTATTTTGGTGAGTCCCAAGAGGGGTGGTATAGACAGGTTTAACTGTAATTTTACTGGAGAACTAAAAGGTAAATACCCACCTTTATAATAAATTAATTATCCCCCAATTTGCCCTTGCTTTATTTATCTCTGCGACAATATGATTAAAAACAAAATAGACATATCCTGAACAAGCTCACCTGAGCCTTTCTATATACCGTAGCACCATCTAGTGGAACAAAAATAAACTACATGTTTATTTATTTTCTGTGATATTTGGCCAACCCAATTTCTTGATAAAACAAGAAAAGCCATCCACGAACACGTTTCGCGCTGTTGGCGCTCGTCAGCGTGGAGTAGGCTGTAACCACTGCGACCAAAAATATTTTTGGTCCCAAAGGCTTCTTGAGAAACCAAGAAATGGGTATTTAAGGCCAAATTTGCGTAGAGACGCTTAACACATGAAAAAAAAACAATAGAAAAAAATAAATAATAAGTGGGTCAGGTGTTGATATTAAAAATAAAGAAGGCATTTCCTGACCACAAGCACATGTGCTTTTTAGATGGGAGAGCGCCATCTAGCGGAGCAAAAATAAACTAAATGTTTATTTAACTTGCTCCGTGATATTTGGCCAACCCAAATACTTGATAAATCAAGAAAAGCCATCCACGAATGTGTTTCGGGCTGTTGGTGCTCATCAGCGAGATGCAGGCCGTACCAAGAGAATGGATCGTGTGTCGTTAAAGAAAGAGTAGGAGGTATATAAACAAGGTACCTGACTTCTCCCAGTTTCTTGGAGACATTGGCGGTTAGATTGCCCATGAAGGAAGTTGTCTTCTCTCCGGCTATCTTGATGGTTTGGCTGGTCTTCTGGTATCTGGACACATCATGTCTGGTTAGCCACATACACAGCAACTATAACACACCATCTATATATAACAAATGAAGACATTAAGACACGAATGTTTCTTTTCATAAATAAATCTAACTTCTACTGTCCTTACTGCGAAGAAAATATATTGGGAGGGCTTGACTCATCAGTGCTAAACCCTCCCAATGGTTTCACCAATTTAATCTAACAGACCGCTTCTTAAAGCTCTAATACTGTATTGGATCATTCTGTTTATATATGTTACACTGAAGGGTGGAATCTTAGAAATGGTATTTAAGTAAACTATGGAAATAAGCTTTTAGGACAGTAGAATTATATTATAAATGGGAGGGCTCACCACTGATGAGCCAAACCGTCCCTATATATTTTTCAACGCAGTAAGGACAGTAGAAATTTGATTTATTTGCGAAGATAAATTCACGTCTTAATGTCTTCATTTTTTATACATAGACTACAAGACGATAACAGGTTATCTATATATTTAAAAAATGGAAGCATCAAAGCACGAATGTTTCTTTTAAACATAAATCAAACTTCTACTGTCCTTACTGCGATGATAAAATATTGGGAGAGCTTGACTCATCAGTGCTTAAACCTCGATACAAATATTTATATGTAATTTTACTATCCTAAAAGTTCATAGTTTACTTAAATATCATTTCTAAGATTCCACCCTTCAGTGTAACATATATAAACAGAATGATCCAATACAGTATTAGAGCTCTGAGAAGCGGTCTGGTGGATTAAATTGGTGAAACTGCTGGAAGGGTTTGTAATTCTACTGTCCTAAAAGCTTATGTCCATAGTTTACTTAAATACCATTTCTAAGATTCCACCCTTCAGTGAAACATATATAAGCAGAATGATCCAATACAGTATTAGAGCTCTAAGAGAAGCGGTCTGGTAGATTAAATTGGTGAAACTGCTGGGAGGGTTTGTAATTCTACTGTCCTAAAAGCTTATGTCCATAGTTTACTTAAATACCATTTCTAAGATTCCACCCTTCAGTGTAGCATATATAAACAGAATGATCCAATACAGTATTAGAGCTCTGAGAAGCGGTCTGGTGGATTAAATTGGTGAAACTGCTGGAAGGGTTTGTAATTCTACTGTCCTAAAAGCTTATGTCCATAGTTACTTAAATACCATTTCTAAGATTCCACCCTTCAGTGTAGCATATATAAACAGAATGATCCAATACAGTATTAGAGCTCTAAGAGAAGAGGTCTGGTAGATTGAATTGGTGAAACTGCTGGGAGGGTTTGTAATTCTACTGTCCTAAAAGCTTATGTCCATAGTTTACTTAAATACCATTTCTAAGATTCCACCCTTCAGTGTAACATATATAAACAGAATGATCCAATACAGTATTAGAGCTCTAAAGAAGCGGTCTGGTAGATTAAATTGGTGAAACTGCTGGGAGGGTTTGTAATTCTACTGTCCTAAAAGCTTATGTCCATAGTTTACTTAAATACCATTTCTAAGATTCCACCCTTCAGTGTAACATATATAAACAGAATGATCCAATACAGTATTAGAACTCTAAAGAAGCGGTCTGGTAGATTAAAAGTGGTGAAACCGCTGGGAGGGTTTGTAATTCTACTGTCCTAAAAGCTTATGTCCATAGTTTACTTAAATACCATTTCTAAGATTCCACCCTTCAGTGTAACATATATAAACAGAATGATCCAATACAGTATTAGAGCTCTAAGAGAAGAGGTCTGGTAGATTGAATTGGTGAAACTGCTGGGAGGGTTTGTAATTCTACTGTCCTAAAAGCTTATGTCCATAGTTTACTTAAATACCATTTCTAAGATTCCACCCTTCAGTGTAACATATATAAACAGAATGATCCAATACAGTATTAGAGCTCTAAGAGAAGAGGTCTGGTAGATTAAATTGGTGAAACTACTGTGAGGGTTTGTAATTCTACTGTCCTAAAAGCTTATGTCCATAGTTTACTTAAATACCATTTCTAAGATTCCACCCTTCAATGTAGCATATATAAACAGAATGATCCAATACAGTATTAGAGCTCTAAGAGAAGAGGTCTGGTAGATTAAATTGGTGAAACTACTGGGAGGGTTTGTAATTCTACTGTCCTAAAAGCTTATGTCCATAGTTTACTTAAATACCATTTCTAAGATTCCACCCTTCAGTGTAGCATATATAAACAGAATGATCCAATACAGTATTAGAGCTCTAAGAGAAGAGGTCTGGTAGATTGAATTGGTGAAACTGCTGGGAGGGTTTGTAATTCTACTGTCCTAAAAGCTTATGTCCATAGTTTACTTAAATACCATTTCTAAGATTCCACCCTTCAGTGTAGCATATATAAACAGAATGATCCAATACAGTATTAGAGCTCTAAGAGAAGATGTCTGGTAGATTGAATTGGTGAAACTGCTGGGAGGGTTTGTAATTCTACTGTCCTAAAAGCTTATGTCCATAGTTTACTTAAATACCATTTCTAAGATTCCACCCTTCAGTGTAACATATATAAACAGAATGATCCAATACAGTATTAGAGCTCTAAGAGAAGCGGTCTGGTAGATTAAATTGGTGAAACTGCTGGGGGGGTTTGTAATTCTACTGTCCTAAAAGCTTATGTCCATAGTTTACTTAAATACCATTTCTAAGATTCCACCCTTCAGTGTAACATATATAAACAGAATGATCCAATACAGTATTAGAGCTCTAAGAGAAGCGGTCTGGTAGATTAAATTGGTGAAACCGCTGGGAGGGTTTGTAATTCTACTGTCCTAAAAGCTTATGTCCATAGTTTACTTAAATACCATTTCTAAGATTCCATCCTTCAGTGTAACATATATAAACAGAATGATCCAATACAGTATTAGAGCTCTAAGAGAAGCGGTCTAGTAGATTAAATTGGTGAAACTGCTGGGAGGGTTTGTAATTCTACTGTCCTAAAAGCTTATGTCCATAGTTTACTTAAATACCATTTCTAAGATTCCACCCTTCAGTGTAACATATATAAACAGAATGATCCAATACAGTATTAGAGCTCTAAGAGAAGCGGTCTGGTAGATTAAATTGGTGAAACTGCTGGGGGGGTTTGTAATTCTACTGTCCTAAAAGCTTATGTCCATACTTTACTTAAATACCATTTCTAAGATTCCACCCTTCAGTGTAACATATATAAACAGAATGATCCAATACAGTATTAGAGCTCTAAGAGAAGCGGTCTGGTAGATTAAATTGGTGAAACCGCTGGGAGGGTTTGTAATTCTACTGTCCTAAAAGCTTATGTCCATAGTTTACTTAAATACCATTTCTAAGATTCCATCCTTCAGTGTAACATATATAAACAGAATGATCCAATACAGTATTAGAGCTCTAAGAGAAGCGGTCTAGTAGATTAAATTGGTGAAACCGCTGGGAGGGTTTGTAATTCTACTGTCCTAAAAGCTTATGTCCATAGTTTACTTAAATACCATTTCTAAGATTCCACCCTTCAGTGTAACATATATAAACAGAATGATCCAATACAGTATTAGAACTCTAAAGAAGCGGTCTGGTAGATTAAAAGTGGTGAAACCGCTGGGAGGGTTTGTAATTCTACTGTCCTAAAAGCTTATGTCCATAGTTTACTTAAATACCATTTCTAAGATTCCACCCTTCAGTGTAACATATATAAACAGAATGATCCAATACAGTATTAGAGCTCTAAGAGAAGAGGTCTGGTAGATTAAATTGGTGAAACCGCTGGGAGGGTTTGTAATTCTACTGTCCTAAAAGCTTATGTCCATAGTTTACTTAAATACCATTTCTAAGATTCCACCCTTCAGTGTAACATATATAAACAGAATGATCTAATACAGTATTAGAGTTCTAAGAGAAGAGGTCTGGTAGATTAAATTGGTGAAACCGCTGGGAGGGTTTGTAATTCTACTGTCCTAAAAGCTTATGTCCATAGTTTACTTAAATACCATTTCTAAGATTCCATCCTTCAGTGTAACATATATAAACAGAATGATCCAATACAGTATTAGAGTTCTAAGAGAAGAGGTCTGGTAGATTAAATTGGTGAAACCGCTGGGAGGGTTTGTAATTCTACTGTCCTAAAAGCTTATGTCCATTGTTAGAGTTTAATTTATTATAACTCTGTGTATATATGTTTTTATTGTATTTGACCACAGTGCCTGGTCACGTGTGTATGAATTTATTGTATAAATAGTGTGTTTGAGAATAAAGTGTATGTTGACTTGGAACTGTGTGAGACTGGTGTTTTCACAGTAGTTTAGCTCGGTAGACTCGCTTCATTTTGGGACAAGACCTTGGCGCTGACGATACCTCTAGGCGGAAGAATGAAAAGTGAATAAGAAGAACCAGCCAGAAAGAAGATTGGCGAACATTTTGGTCCCTCGAGCCGGATATAGGCTAGGTTCAAGTTTAAAGAAGTTTAAGAAACCTAAGAGGTTTAAAGAAGTTTAAGAAACCTAAGAGGTTTAAAGAAGTTTAAGAAACCTAAGAGGTTTAAAGAAGTTTAAGAAGTTTAAAGAAGGTTAGAGATAGAAGAAAGAATTCAAGAAAAGGTCTATGCAAATTTAGGCAAGTCATAGAAAAAGAAGAATTTATGCAAATAAAGCTGTTGCAAAAAGGTTATGCAAAAATAAGGTTTTAAGAAAGTTTAGAAAATTGGACTAAAAGAGAAGGCCGAGGTATAGCGCGTTAAGCAAAAGGTCAAGTTAAGATCAAAAGGCTAGAATGAAGCGAGCATTAAGAAGTAGAGCCGTTCTAAGAACAATAGTTTCTAAATGGATTAAAAAGACAGAAGCTGAGTTGAATGAAGAAACTCCTTCTGAGGATGTGATAAGAACGAATTATACACTCATCGAAAAGAATATGGCAGATCTTCGGGAAGAAGATAAGTTAATTTGGAAGTGATGCGAGAAGACAAGGAAATTGATTACAAGGAACTAGAGGAGGAGAGGGATACAGTGAGCCAGTATTATGAGAAGTGGATGGATCTTGGAATTATGACAAAGCACTTCCTCAGCTCTCTGAAGAAAAATACAGAAGCCCTCCATGGCGCTAGTTCGAAAAGGGGCTCGCTGCCTGGAAGAAGAAGTCGACTGCCCAACTTGGATTTGAAGATCTGCGATGGAAGCAGTTTGGAACTCGGGATGAGTGAGAGGCCAAGTGTTGTCGGAGTTACCCTGATGAAAGGAGTTGATCCAGCTTCTATTAAGGAAGATGCTGGGATTGTGGTATCATCCGAGCAAATGGTAGAAGAGACATCCAAGCAGATTGCTGTTGAAGAAAGTAATAAGGCTCAAGTAGTAAGAGAGCGCTGTGCTGAAGACGGTGAAAAGGCTCAAGTCAAGAAGAAGTCTGTTATAGAAGTTGACGAAAGTCATAGGGCTGAAGTCGAGAAAGAATCCGTTGAAGCAGATGAAGAGAAAGTGCTGGATGTGGAACAAGGAATGGATTCAAAGAACACCGAAGAAGTGAAGCTGCTCTATGCAAAACAAGGTACCAATTCAAAGGTAGCAGAAAGGCTAGATGCAGAACAAGGTACCGATTCAAAGGTAGCAGAAAGGCTAGATGCAGAACAAGGTACCGATTCAAAGGTAGCAGAGGGGCTCTATGCAGAACAAGGTACTGATTCAAAGATGGCAGAAAGGCCATATGCAGAACAGGGTACTGATTCAAAGATGGCAGAAAGGCCATATGCAGAACAAGATGAGCCTAAGGAAGACGGAGTACAAGACTCTGAAGATGAGCCTAAGGAAGTCGGAGTACAAGACTCTGAAGATGAACCTAAGGGCGACGGAGTACAAGACTCTGAAGATGAGCCTAAGGGCGACGGAGTACAAGACTCTGAGGATGAGCCTAAGGGCGACGGAGTAAGGGATTCTGAGGCTGAAACCAAGGATAATGAAGTAGAGGATTTTGGAACTGCAATTGAGGCTTGTGAATCGGTGAGCAATTCTAAAGCGGTAGCTGAAGGCGCTGATCAAGTGGAGATTGCAGATGGTGAAGCTGAGTCCATTGATGATATTGAGGAAAGAGTTGTCAGAATTCCAGCATCAAGGAAATTGGTGGAAGCAGGACGAATCGGAGATGCGGAATTTAAGGTAACCGGATACTGTTTGCCTGATCGCCCTGGATTTGGGTGTGAATCCAAGGCTGCGCCTGTGCGGCCGGTATTTGACGGCGCTTCCTACCGAGGACGCAACGGATTCTCGTTGAAGCGATATTTGAGGAGGAGACCTGGTCTATTGAGAGGAATCTCTGAGATAAGGACAAAACTTCGGGAGAATAAGTTCGGAGTTTTGGTGGACGTAGAGAGATATTTCCGGATGATCGCCGTTAAGAGCAATGATTGGGATTGCCTTAGATTTATTTGGAAGAAAAGGATGGACAACTGATGGTGCAATGCTGCAAAGGATGGAGAGAGTAGGGCGCTTTCTAAACAGGGTTGTACTGTTCAGATCACCATTGTGAATGGAGAGCCAATAGAAAAGGGTTCAATTGGCTTATGTCTTCCAAACAATAAAATGTAACTTGTATCGAAGGAAACTGTTTCTGGAGCTGCAGTAACTACAATGTTATATACTCCGGCCAGTTCTCCAAAGGGGCAAGTGCCTACTCCAGCGAAAAGGTCTTAATTTGGGAGACAAGTCTCCAGAAAGTCTGGTGAAAGTGCTAGACCGGAAAGGATTGCGAATCCGGTGGATTATGGGACTATTATATTGAGTGGTTTGAGATCTCTAAAGAAGATTTCAGAGTCCTATAATTGCTCTAAGCCTACAGACGATGCCTCGGCATAAGATCCTGATTCTTCAGGAGGTAAAGCTCAATGTTCTCAAGAGGTTCCGGAGATTGCAGTGGAAGATTCTGACGAAAAGTCTGCAATTTAGGATTCTCAGCCTTCAGGGCCTCTTGATGTGGAGAGTCATGGAGTGGGGGCTTCAAGCGATGTAGAGGTAAGAGCTCAAACAAAGAGCCCTAAAGCCATATCTTCCGAAATACTTTGCATGAAGAAAGAAGAATCCAACATAGACTTGGAAGAGGAAGACATTGGAAGAAACGAACGCTCTCCAGCCTCAATCGTCTTCAAAGCCCTGGAACCCACAGATTCTAAGGAAATTGATCTGACGATTTTGGGCAACATTACGAGAGAACATTGCGCACAAAAGATTATATTTGAATAGTCCAATGTTATAAGGACATTGGGTTTGGGATGGGTCCGAGGTGAAGACTGTTTCTTATATGAAGTTCAGTCGTTGGAAGAGACATTGGCGACTACCACGAGCGAAATGCTTTCCCATCGCCAAGTTATATGATCCCTTAAGATGGTTGACACCTGTCCTTGTAACAGAAAATAATGGTTCAAAGGTTGTGGATAACGGGATTACATGGGGATGATCCGATGGATGAATCATTGATTGAAACATGGACTACTTTAAGAAGGGAGTTAAATTTCCTGGGAAGTTTGAGAATACCCTGATGGTTGGGTCTCGGAGGGAATATCCAGGGAATAAAATTGCATGGATTCGGTGATGAATCCGAAGACGCCTATGCGGCAGCTGTTTACATAAGAATTCCCACTGACCATGGAGTCAGTGTAAGACTGTTGGCGTCAAAGACTGAGTTGGCTCCCATGCGGAAGATGTCAGTTCCACGCTTAGAATTGTGCGCAGCTCTTCTGCTGACCAGACTGGTGAAATATATAATGGAAGAGTTGGATATCAAACTGGAGAGTGATACCTGTTGGTCCGATTCTACCATGGTCTTGAATTGGTTGAGAACTATGTTTGGAGATCTCCCCACTTTCATCGGCAATCGTGTGGCGGAGATTGAGTTGTCCACAAATAAGGGAGTGGCGCTGTGTTCCTACAGGAAATAATACAGCGGATATTGCCTCGCGGGGAATTCTGAGTCCGAGCTGAAATAGTCTTCCATCTGGTGGACAGAACCTACCTGGTTGTCAGCGGAATCCACAGAAAGGCCTAGAATGCCTCCTGTGTTTGAGAACTAAAGTCAAACTGAGCTCCAGAGTATTCAAGCCATCAGTGAAACACCTTTCTTGGTGGCCATCGGAGAGATGAGCTCGACCTTTAATGGATATATACGAAAGGTGGCCTGATAATGCGTTTTTGCCATAACTGCCGCTACAGAGCGGAGCGATATCAGTCGCACTCGGGCACAGCTGAACTGAGAAATGCGCATCGGAGAAGACTTCGGGTAATTCAGTGCCAGCATTTCAGGGAAGATGTGAGAAGTTTGCCCACTTTAGGAGCAATGAAGCGCACGAGCAAGATTTATGGTTTAGCGCCGATCCTCGACGATCTAGGAATCCTTGGAGTCGGCGGTAGATTGAAATGGGCTCCATCTATGGCATATGAACAAAAACATCCTGCGCTATTACCTTCATCAGGAAGAGTGGCTCAGATGATTATTCAAGCAGTTCATATGCAGACTTTGCACGGAAGTGTGCACCTGCTGTTGTCCACATTGGGACAGAAGTATTGGATGCTGAGAGTAAAAGATCAGATGAAAAGATGCATTCGAGAGTGCGTGACATGTTGTCGATACAATCGCGTCACTCCAGGCCAGTTAATGAGCGATTTTCCCAAGGAGAGATTAACACCGGGTAAACCCTTCTCAATAAGTGGTGAAGATTGTGCTGGACCTGTGAACCTTCGAATGTCCAAGGGTAGAGGTCGAAAGACGGAAAAGGGCTACATCTGTCTAGTTGTGTGCTATGTGACCCGAGCCGTACATCTTGAATTGTTCCCAGATGCCTCTACACCCACCATCATGACGGCTTTTAAGCGAGTTGTAGCGCGAAGAGGGCACTGCACTCGGCTATATAGTGATGAAGGAACAAGTTTGTAGGAGCTGCACGACAATTACGTTCAGGTTTCTATCTGGCTCAGGATCAATTAAGAGAACTGGCTGCCGTTGTTAGCTAATGATGGAGCTAAGTGGAAGACCATCTTTCCCAATGACGACGTCAATACGTTAGTATTGATAAAAGAGGAAAGAATGCCCCCTGCAAGGTGGCTTGTTGGCAGAGTGATGGAGACCCATCCTGGGAAGGACGGCCTGGTGCGGGTTGTATCGGTGCGAACATCGGTTGGAGTGCTCCGAAGACCCTTGATGAAGCTGGTGCTGCTGCTGGTGGCCCCTCCGGATCTTGATGGTACCCATCAACGGGGGGAGGAATGTTAGAGTTTAATTTATTATAACTCTGTGTATATATGTTTTTATTGTATTTGACCACAGTGCCTGGTCACGTGTGTATGAATTTATTGTATAAATAGTGTGTTTGAGAATAAAGTGTATGTTGACTTGGAACTGTGTGAGACTGGTGTTTTCACAGTAGTTTAGCTCGGTAGACTCGCTTCATTTTGGGACAAGACCTTGGCGCTGACGATACCTCTAGGCGGAAGAATGAAAAGTGAATAAGAAGAACCAGCCAGAAAGAAGATTGGCGAACATCCATAGTTTACTTAAATACCATTTCTAAGATTCCACCCTTCAGTGTAACATATATAAACAGAATGATCTAATACAGTATTAGAGTTCTAAGAGAAGAGGTGTGGTAGATTAAATTGGTGAAACCGCTGGGAGGGTTCACCACTGATGAGCCAAGCCCTCTTGATATATTTTCATCGCAATAAGGACAGTAGAAACAGAAAGTAATAAGACTAAATCCAAATAAATAAATAGTGTGTGACATTCACCACTTTTGTCTGAAGATGGTAACAACACTGTTACTGAAACATCACACACTATTTATTTATTTGGTGTCTTATTACCTTGTGTTTATAATCTATAATCCAAATTGTACCTTATCATTCAGTACTTTTTCTGAAGATGGTAACAACACTGTTACTGAAACATCACACACTATTTATTTATTTGGTGTCTTATTACCTTGTGCTTATAATCTATAATCCAAATTGTACCTTATCAAGGACAGTAGAAGTTTGTTTTATTTGTGAAAAGAAACATTTGCGTCTTAATGTTTAATATATAGATGACGAATTTTTGCATTAAATGTGCATAAATATTCTACATTCAAGCTGCCCCAAGCATCGCCTAATCTTATTGTCCCTTCTCTCCACTCAAACATATTAAGTTTGTTAATCCTGAGACTTTTGACAATGTCTGTACTAACTCATGTAGAACTCATACAGTCAATGATGTGGTTTGTGAGGTTGCTGGTTGTGAAATACATTTAGTACATTGTGGGAAAAACCTCTCAAAATACAATAGAACAACCTCCATGGGAGGTCATTCCAGCTAGAGAACACCTCTCTACAAAGGACAGTTTTCATTCCCAAAATTACCATTTTTAAAAATTAATAACTTTCCAGTAAGAGGACACCTCTCCCTAAAGGACACTTTGGCTCTGTAACTAGGTGTTGTCCTTTACAGAGAGGTAGTTCTACTGTATTTAGTAACTCTCCAGTAAGAGGACACCTCTCCCTAAAGGACACTTTGTAACTAGGTGTTGTCAGAGAGGTAGTTCTACTGTATTTAGCAACTCTCCAGTAAGAGGACACCTCTCCCTAAAGGGGGAAGGTGCAGTTGGGGACCTAAGATTGGCCAGACAACTAACCAGTGTTAACTAACCAGTATTAACTAACCAGTGTTAACTAACCTACAGCCAGTGTTGTCAGAAGCAGAGATAGCTAGAGACTCACATGGGTGCCCGGTTTATAGCTTCATTCCATTCTACCAACTTGGAGGTGACTCCCCTATACCTGAGACAGCCAGCAGAATGTCTCTCTCACTGAGTGGGACAGACAGAAAGACAATTGTCTTCTTTTTTTTAAAGAAAAACACAATTCACTGAAGTTTTTAACACAAGAAAAGCCACACAGATATCTAAATTAGTCAACTCCATACAATACACAGTCTCCCAATAAAAATAGCCAGCTAAAAATATACAGTAAAACCCCTCTATAGTGAACCTCAATGGGACAGAGCATTTGGTTCACTATAGCCACGGTTTGGCCATTTTTTTAAACTTTTCTAAATTTTTAGACCGTATAATTAAAAAACAGCCATACAAACAGGAAAAGGCAGCCACTTAATAATGGTCACTTTGTTTTAATTCCCTAAATTGACCTATTTCTTTAAAGTAATGCTGAATATCAAAAGAAGTCATTTGATAATATAAACCTATGTATTATTTAAAAATTAAGTCAAATCCCCAAGGAAAACATTATTAATTATATATTTAAAAGGTATAAGAGTATTTTATAGAACATCTTTCTCAAATAATATAATACTATATTTATTTGAAAAAATGCCTCTAATACCTTGTTGTTTGAAAGTGAAAAGTGAAATTTTAAAATAAGAATTGTCTTAAAATATCGGTTTTACCATCAAAGGAATAAAGCTCTGTGTATTCTGAATCAATTGAGGGTGAATCAAAAGTATCCAATTCAGAAAAATCGGACGCAAAACATGTTGATACGATAGCGCGATCGGTAAAAAATGCCAATTTACAAACACCAAATCGGTAGGGAAACGGCCGGCCAGGGGGAATATCCGCGAAACCTGAATGAGTCATATACCTAACAAGAATTCCATTCTGAAAATAGAACTGTAGTGGTAGTTTTTGAGAATTTATAAGTTGATTTGTTTGTGGCCCAAGAGACACGGGTTGGGGGAACTGTTTTTTTTTTTTTTCTTCTTCTTCCAATTCCAGTTTCTACATATTCTTCTGAAATGTATATTAAATTTTGTTTTTAACCTGTTATTCAAACCATTTCTGGCTTTAAAATTATTTGGAATTATGTTTTAGCCTAGGTTAAACTTGATATAGAACGCTTCTAAAAGGGCATGCTACCACTGTTTTTTTTAGAACGCCACTCTTTGTTTCTTTTCTTTATTTTGGAAGCCATTTGTATTTTCTTCTATTTCAAAATTGTCGAATGCAAAGATATTCAATTAAATAAAGGTATAATGTGTAAAAATTTATACAACATACAGAAAAAATAGAATGGAAATGAAAACAAACAATGCGCTAATTTTTTGTTTTGAAATCGCTATCCGTGAGCTGAAACATGCTCAAAATTTTGTTGTTTTAAAAAATTTTAAATTACAATTTTAAGTTCGTTATAAGCATAGTATTTTTAATAGATTTTATCATTTTGTGACCTCATAAGTCGTTTGTTTGTTTTACTTCCAGACACATCCTAAGGAATATATTATGATCTCCCAGACATTTCTGGTCCATAAGCCGGCAAAGGAACATCCTAAGGAACATATTATGGCCTCCCAGACATTTCTGGTCAATAAACCAGCAAGACACATCCTTAGCTTGGCCAGAAGTCCTCGTCTATGTGGTGAGCGGGAGAAGCAGCACAAGTAAGGGACTGCCTTGTAGTACCAAGTACAGTGGGGAGAGTCCTGAGCCGCTACAGTAACCGTGAACTCTGAAATGTGACTGACTAACGGGGCAATGGCACCTCCCTTTCCATGGAGAATGGACAAGACACTACCACCACACATTCTAAGGAGCATATTATGGCTTTCCAGACATTTCTGGTTTATAAACCAGCAGAGACATATCCTAAGCTTGCCCAGAAGTCCTCCTCTATGTGGCAGGCGGGAGAAGCAGCACAAGTAAAGGACTGCCCTGTAGTACGGTGTCATAAGCCCCAAACCGCTACGGTAACCGTGAACAGGGAACTCTGAATTGTGGCTGACTAACGAGGCACCTCCCTTTCCATAGAAAATTGACAAGACACCCCCACCACACATTCTAAGGAACATATTATGGCCTCCCGAGACATTTCTGGGTCATAAGCTGGCAAAAGACCATCCTAGGGAACATATGGATTTCTAGAAGTTTGTTTCATAAGCCGATAAAGACACATTCTAAGGAACATATTATGGTTTTCCAGACATTTCTGGGACATAAGCCGGCATAGAGGTAGACACATCCACAGAACATATGGCCTCCCAGACTTTTCTAGTCTATGACCCGTCAAAGGCACAGACAGAGAGAGATAGACAGAGAAACACAAACAGAGAGAGAGCGAGAGAGACTTACGCCTGGGTTTCCTGAATATTCTTAATTCCCTGCTCCATATCTTCACGGAATTCCTTCCAAGGACTGATGCCCAGACGTCTCTTCAGCTCCTGGGCGTACCTCACCTTCTTGGAGAGGACATTCTGGAGGGTGGCGATCTCTTCCTCCGTCTGCACCATCTTACATCAGTACATTCACAGATATAGAGGGGGATGGTCTAAACCAAGGATCGGCAAACTTTTAAGTCAGAAGAATCAAAAATTACAATTTACAAACTTTCAAAGTTTTTAAAGAGCCATAACAGTTATTTATTTACAAAAGTGATTAAACCTGTAACAATTCTCTCTGCTATTTACAAATTCATAACTGGGCCTTTGCCAGTCCCAAGCCCAGATAAAAAAAGGAGGAGGGGGAGCAGTAAAAAGCCTGCTAAAAAACCTGGGCTCAGCTGGCCATGCTGATAGTACCCTGTAAGGGCTCCAGGGAGACAGGATGAGCAGTGTTTGTACTCCATGTTGGCTGTACTGGTGTCTGTTCCTCATGTCACCATTTCATATTGGAGCTAAGTTAGTGGCCTGCTACTGAGTAGTGCTCCCAGTCTTAATGACAAAGGGGAAACAGGATGTACTCCATGTTGGCTGTACATGATGTCTGTTCCTCATGTCACCATTTCATATTGGAGCTAAGTCAGTGGCCTGCTACTGAGTAGTGCTCCCAGTCTTAATGACAAAGGGGATACAGGATGTACTCCATGTTGGCTGTACATGGTGTCTATTCCTCATGTCACCATTTCATATTGGAGCTAAGTCAGTGGCCTGCTACTGAGTAGTGCTCCCAGTCTTAATGACAAAGGCATTCTACTTCACCCAGTCATGATGGTTGTCAAAGCTTGATACCCTAATATGATTGAGTGGGGATAAGAGAGAAGAAGATGTACAACATCTATAGCAGGACTCCAAAAAACAAATATATAACTCACAAAATCTACTGAAAGTTGAGGTAAATGATCTTACCTTGGCTAACTCAGCCATCCATTCCTCCTGTTTGCTGGGGTCCGTGATGCTGCTAACACCGCTGTCTGGGGTAACATCGTACACTCCGGGGGAGTCCGGGCCTGAGTTGGGAGCCGCGTAGTAGTCATCTGGACAACAGCGGAGGTCCGTGAACACATGTTGGACTTGTACAAGGGTAGCTGTTGGTCAACAGGCAATACAACACACAGAGACACACATGAATCGTGTGTAACGTTTCAGTATCAGGGTTATAACCATACCATAGATTCAATTTGTCTGATGATGGTAACAACACTGTTAACGAAATGTCACACACTATTTATTTGGATTTTGTGTCTTATATTACCATGTTTTTATATTTATTTATTGTATGTATGCCTTATTGTCAAATAATATAATCACTGGTGGTTTACTGAAATGAGTTTTCAGATGGGTTAGGTTAGGTTAGGTTAGGTTAGGTTAGGTTAGGTTAGGTTGATTTAAGAATGGGGCTATTTTTGTTCACCCTGAGTAGGCCTATTGCGGAATAATTCAATCACAGATGATCCACTGATAATGAATATCATCTCTCACCAAAATATATCGAATTAAGATCAAAGAAATAAAAGGATAACAAAGAACTCATGGACAAAACTTAAGGAATAGGAAAGTCACCGGTCGGCTATCTTTTTTTTTTTTTAAGGAGACAGAGGTTGTTTACACGTTTTGTTATATTGTGTGTCTTCAATAAAGGTCACTGTGTATCAAAATCAGTGTGTGACATTTCGGTAACCGCATTGTTACCATCATCAGACAAAAGTACTGAATTGTCTGAAGATGGTAACAACTCTGTTGCCAAAACATCACACACTATTTATTTATTTGGATTTGGTAATCTTATATATTACCTTGTGTTTATAATCTACAATCCCATAATTGTATCTTATCACCAACAAATATGGTAAAAAACGTGAATTTATGTTGTATATCCGTTACATATTCTTTCTCTCTTAAAACGAAAAAAAAAAAGATATTACAATAAAACAAAAACATAAAAAAAGGGGTAGGTGGGAAGTAAGTTAAAAAAAAAACAGTGTTTAATTAACATAGGTCAGCATGACAATCATGACAAGACACAAAATGTTCCAAATCCACGTCAATTATTCCTCACCAAGTCGCCAACACAACAACCTCTGCGTAGAAAAATCACACACAAAAAATCGATCTCCCAAAAACTAGAATCTTGTTTTCTTTACAAATCAGAATGCGAAGATAAACAATTAATTATTATATTTATTTTTAAGAGAGTAAAATTCCAAACTTATGGCCTTTCTATCAACTACATATACAGTTAAACCTGTCTATAGCACCCCTTCTAAATAGCGCCTCCCTCTCTATAGAGCCCGGTTTTGTATACGTAGTACGATGCGATTTACATTAAAAGTGACCTGTCTATAGCACCCCCTCTTGGGACTCACCAAAATAGGGTGCTATAGAGAGGGGGTGCTTTAGACAGGTCACTTTTAATGTAAATCACATCGTACTACGTATTTAAAATCGGGCGCTATAGAGAGGGAGGCGCTATTTAGGGGGGGGGGCTATAGACAGGTCACTTTTAATGTAAATCGCATCGTACTACGTATTTAAAATCGGGCGCTATAGAGAGGGAGGCGCTATTTAGAGGAGGTGCTATAGACAGGTCACTTTTAATGTAAATCACATCGAACTACGTATTTAAAATCGGGCGTTATAGAGAGGGAGGCGCTATTTAGAGGGGGCGCAATAGAGAGGTTTAACTGTATATATCTACAGCCTAACTCGAGCTGTTTCTATACATTCTGTGAATTATTTACATCACAGAGTCTTCCAACATCAATCATTCAAGCAAGCAAGCAGTTGAACGTGCTGTCAACAAACAACCAGTTGTAGATGTGAAAAGTACTGGACGATTTGCGAATGGTCTGACAGCCATTATTACGTCATACTCCCAAACGTCGAGAAAAAAACACGCACACAAACAAAAAAAAAAAAAGAAGAAGAAGAAGAAAAATCGTACAAAAAGTGAAATCATACTGGGATTAGTTAAATGCCTACGCAATTTAGAGCTTTTCTTATTTTTTAAACCCCATCAAAAAAAATGAATAAAAATATATATACAGACACATAGATTGAACTTAAGAAAGTTTCATATTTTAATGTCGCCAGTCATCTTTTTTTTTTTAAGGAGATAGAGGTTGTTTACACTTGGTTATCTCGTGTGCCTTCAATAAAGGTCACTGTATTATCTTTCAGAGTTATTGTCTCAATCCCGATATACATGCTAAAAGGTAAAACTTCCTTGACCCAGAACAACAGATTTACACACCCAAGAACATTACGACTGCTGTGATAGAGAATGTATGGAGACATCTGAGGCTCTTCATTGGACGACGACCACAGCAGAAATTTGACCAAGAACATTACGACTGCTGTGATAGAGATGTATGGAAACATCTGTCCATTGGACGACGACCACAACAGAAAATTGAACAAAAACATAACGACTGCTGTGGTAGAGATGTACAGAGACATCTGTACATTGTACACGACAACAACCAGCAGGAACTGGGCAGAGAGTGACAACCACCAACCAACCAATCAGAAGACAGGATAACAACATACCGAGAAAACATTCCGTGGGGGACATCAGCGGTGAGGGCAAGGTCGCAGGCGGCGAGAGCGCCATGGCTGTAGAGCGATAGATAAATCAATACAACCAGCGCCGTCGCAGAACACCCCTCTCCACCCACACACGTTCCGCCACGCGACACTTCAGTGTCAACTTGACATCTACACGTGATGTTAAAGTATTTGACACAAACGTAAACAGTACGAAAAAAACCCTTGTATTAAACCACTTAACGCATTAATAAAAAGACAAAGGAAATTGCTAGAAATTTCCATCCCTGGACACTTTTATTTTTCCGTTACTCTTCACAATTCATCCTTTAAAAACTTCATCCCTAGGGTTAGAAATAAATTTTTCGTTTAAAAGAAATATTTACGGTTATTTATTTATTTATGCTTATGAGGTGATACAGCAACATCTTTACAATTAGAGAGGAGACAAAATGAACCAAATCTAGAAAAAAGAAAAATCTACAATCATAAACCGTATTATATTGTATATAAATTACGGATATATATATCGTAATATAATCAATCATAAATATAGATATATATGTGGAAATTTTTGGGAGGATATTGATCTAAAGAGACAAAGGTCGCCTCTCCCGTCAAAATAGACGTCTAAATCCAGACGCAATCTATTGACCGTCGCCGCAAACTAGCGGCCTCGGGTCCGGGACAAAGCCACAACACTAGCTTTGGGAAACTGAAAAGGGAGAGGCGACCCTTGTCTCTTTAGATCAATATCCTCCCGACAAAATTTCCATCTATATTTTAGCCATAGATTTGGCCCAGCCACTTTGGCAGATTGTCAAGATTCCATTAGATCCCGTGTGGATCTCATGGAATAAAGTCCGCCCTAGACTGAGGAGGACCATTAGCCAGAAACCATGGTCTCTAGGTAGACACCTCTCAGTTTGTCAAAGCTGGTGTTGTGGCTTTGTCACCGACCCAGCACTCTGCCATCTGGTAGAACAGAAATCAACTAAACATTGATTTAACCTGTTCCCTGATACCTACCCGTTTTCTTGATAAATCAAGAGAAGCCATCCACGAACGCGTTTCGGGATGTTAGCCCTCGTCAGCGTGGGGCAGGCTGTACAATTCCGACCAAAAAAAATATTTTGTGTTCGTGGTAAGAATATGCCTTCTTTGTTTTTAATATCAACACCTGACCTTTTTTCTATTGTTTTTTCACATATAATTTATATAGTTTGTTTGTTGTATTTGAATGTACGGACCAATCCAATCAATCCAAAGAGGTCTCTGTAGACAGTGTTGTGTTACTGTAGTGTGTATTCATTCCAATTACGAGTCTCAATGTCAAATTATATTGACAAATATTTTCATTTTTTTCTGATCAGTTTTTAGCGGGAGGAATGTTGTTTGTTAGTGAACCAATCTCTCACGTCATTGGACGAACCATGTCTGTATATAAGAGGGGACTAAGGGAATGAGAGGGAGGCCCAGAGCAAGGAGAATTGGTGTGGAGACGCTTAACGTGTTTTTCTACGTGATTTTTCCGTGTCTGGGGATCTCTTCGTATCCCGGTGTCACCCGAGTCCGATCCCTACCAAAGCTACAATAAAGATAAGTACTGTTTTGTTTTTATTTTACCAATCGTGAGTTTTACTTACTTCCTTCTTGTTGTTGGTGTTGTACTCTTGAGTGTACGCTTTTCTTTGTATTAAGTTACATTTACTTTAGGCCCTAGTATATTCCATTTTTGTGTGATAACCCGTAAAAGTATTTTTTACCATCAGTCCAGTATTGTTATTTATCGTCACTACCTCCCCGTGTCGGGTAATTTGCTTCCATCCTTGGATATGAGAGCCGTTTCTCAAGCTCCCTCTCCGGAATCGAACCCAGATTCCCCATAACAACCATGGTAGACCTACCATCGAAAATTGGTAAGATAGATACTTGATGTCGGCAGTACTAGGACTGTACGATATGCCATAGTAATTCATAGTCACCATGACTATCGTCTTTGCCTCCGCAAATCGAACTATCAAACTCCGCCTTTGCCGGTTCCAAGCCCGGATGACAAAGGAGGAGGGGGAGCAGTAACAAGCTCACTAAACAACCTGGACTCAGCTGGCCCGGCTGATAGTACCCAGCTGTAAGGACTCCAGGTATACAGGATGAGCAGTGTTTGTACTCCATGTTAGGAGCGGCTGACATTACGTCTGTTCCTCATGTCAGAGGCGGCCATTTCTTTTGGAGCTAAGTCGGCCTGCCACTGAGTAGTGCTCCCAGTCTTAATGACAAAGGCAGACTACTTCACCCAGTGTGGAGATAAAAAAGAAGATGACTATCATAGTTGGCCCGTTTAGTCTTGGTCTAATAAAAGCACCCTCATCCTTAAAATGGACGAGGGCTTACTGTAGAATTTACAGATTTTTCCCAACGTGAGGAGGTTGTTGCCCTTATCTCTGGTGTTGGGCAAACTGCGCCGTCGCTCTGCTGACTATTCAGGGCGTTGTATGGAGGGCAGATAGTTGGGGAGATTTGAATTCCATGGTTCCGTGTGCTGTATCCATAGGATGTCCCGATACTACACGTGGTTCGTCCCTGGAATTCCAAAGTTCCGTGTGCTGATTCCATAGGATGTGTGTCCCTGGAATTCCACAGTTCCGTGTGTTCTGTATCTATAGGATATCCCTGGAATTCCACAGTTCCGTGTGTTCTGTATCCATAGGATGTGTCCCTGGAATTCCACAGTTCCGTGTGTTCTGTATCCATAGGATGTCCCTGGAATTCCACAGTTCCGTGTGTTCTGTATCCATAGGATGTGTCCCTGGAATTCCACAGTTCCGTGTGTTCTGTATCCATAGGATGCCCCTGGAATTCCACAGTTCCGTGTGTTCTGTATCCATAGGATGTCCCTGAAATTCCACAGTTCCGTGTGTTCTGTATCCATAGGATGCCCCGATTCTACACGTAGTTCGTCCCTATACGTTTTACCTGCGATATATTAAAAACAAAACAGTTTACTTTTCAAGTTTTCAAGTTTCCCGAATCCCACACAACAATCACCAAACGTTCTACGTCCTTACAAATACAACGGCATTTCCTTTCCAATAGGAAAATTCGTGACAACCAAATAACACTTAATTAAAAAAGGAAAAAAACTTATTTTCTCCTGCTTCAATATTTCCCCGTGTTTACCTTAAAAGGGAAAGAAACGTTTGTTAAAAAACGTAGAAAAGATTGTGCTGGAAAACCGCTTGCTGTTTATTAACCTCACAGAAAGTTATCTCAATCAAAGCCTTACTTTTCTCGGGTCAAAAAACGCGTTCCATTTAATATAACGACATTGAAATATATATATATATATTTTTTTTTTTTTGAGGTGTTATCTGAATCTGTAAAAAGAAAAAAAAATTGTTGTTTCAAAATACACTCATTGACCAAACTTTTTTTTTTTTTTGCTTATTCTTATTACACGTGGTACAGGCCATGATAATCATTGTGGGTAGAAGTAGGCGACTTCTTTTACTGTAAATGCACCAAATGTCTACCCGTGGTACAGGCCATGATAATCATGGTGGGAAGAAGTAGGCGACTGCTTTTTACTGTAAATGCACCAAAAGTCTACACGTGGTACAGGCCATGATAATCATGGTGGGAAGAAGTAGGCGACTGCTTTTTACTGTAAATGCACCAAAAGCCTACACGTGGTACAGGCTATGATAATCATGGTGGGTAGAAGTAGGCGACTGCTTTTACTGTAAATGCGCCACAAGTCTACACGTGGTACAGGCCATGATAATCATGATGGGTAGAAGTAGGCGACTGCTTGTTACTGCTCCTCCTTTTTCATCCGGGCTTGGGACCGGTAAAGGCGGAGTTGACAAAATTATGGAAGTGGAAAGTTTTTATTGTCACCGGTCGTCTATTTTTTGACGTAGACAGAGGTTATTCACGTTTGTTTATTAATAAAACAAAGGCGGATTCTATTCTGGATTGTGGCCGTCTAAATTCGTCGATTCACCCCTCTGCTCCACCGCGTACCGTTGAGTTTCCTTCCGGGTTAATTGGCCATTTAGAACAAGGTCTTCTAACCCCCATGGCAGAACGCGGCTTCCAGTAGCAAGGGATCCTATGAATCTGGCAGCAAAGATGTCTGATAGGGATGGAGGAAACATAGAAATAGCAAGGGGAACAGCGCCTGGGAACAGTTTTCTTATCTCTAGTACACGTGGTACAGGCCATGATAATCATGGTGGGTAGAAGGCGACTGCTTTTACTGTAAGTACACCACATATCTACACACGTGAAAAGCAGTTAGACTTTTGCACTTCCAAATGTACCAGAGCACCCGTTTGGTTACTTTCACTCGTTGGTGGGGTTGAACTTTTTGCAAGAATAGGGGGACATTGGAGCATTTTTTTTTAAACAGAAAAAAGTGCCCAATGCGGGAATCGAACCCGGGTCGTAGTGGTCGAAAACCAATGGTTTATGCCAGCCTTCCACCGACCCCCCAAAACAGTGAGAGGCAGGAGTATTGGCAGGGGAGGAAACCCAGTAGAAGAGGACAGTGAAGGTGTAAGGCAGGGGGTCCTGGAAGCCTAGAACTCGAGGGCCCTAGACTTCAAGGATAGGGCAGATTGAGGCTCTCGCCTCATGTTTATCCGGAAGGCCCTTGGCGCAGCAGTTGGCACACTTGGAAATGCGCAGGATCGTCCCGCGTACCGTGAAAATACATTTTTAACGCTAAAATACGATTTGTCATTTTTGCGGAATACCATTGCTTGATGCATTCAAGCTTTAAGCCTACATTTCTAAAGTCTTATATGCATATATGTCCATTGTTCTTTTAAAATAAAAATCCATAGGAGGTCAGTGGAAGGATGATCTAAACCTTTGGTTTTCGACCGACCCGGGATCGAATCCCGCATTGGGCACTTTTTCTCTAATAAAAAAAAATGGTCCAATGGCTCCCGATTCTTGCAAAAGTCCAACCCCACCAGCGAATGCTGTTTGGTTACTTGCACTCTCGTGGAGTTGAGCTTTTGCAAGAAATCGGGCCATTGGAGCATTTTTTTATCAGAAAAAAAAGTGTCCAATATGGGAATCGAACCCGGGTCGTAGCAGTCGAAAACCTACGGTTTAGATCATCCTTCTACCGACCCCCCTAATATGATTATAAGAGGTCTGAATGCCGGCCAGGCAACTTCTATCTTTCCAATTGGTCTCGAGGACCACGCCATTACCATCTCTTCAGAGGCGAAGTACGTTATCTACGTATTCTTCGTAGATCACGTAATACGTGGTGTCGCTGGAGACCCGCTGGTGATTCTCCACCAAACTGTTCCAAAATAACTTTATTAGGTAGCGCTCAAAAAGAGCACAACCTAGCTTATTCCTATATATAGTTAAATCTGTCTATAGCGCCCCCTCTTGGTACTCACCAAAATAGGGTGATATAGAGAGGGGGAGCTATAGACAGGTCACTTTTAATGTAAAATCGCATCGAACTACGTATTTAAAATCGGGCGCTATAGAGAGGAAGGCGCTATTTAGAAGGGGCGCTATAGACAGGTTTAACTGTATATATATTGTAAATTATATTTTATATACAGATTAATTATTTGATATTATTTATATTTTGCGTTACTCTGGAAACTTTCCCTCATCTTATAAATGGTGATTTGTGTCTTAAATATATTGCTGTGTCATCCTGAAGTTTGTCTTTCCTCATTTTCTACGTTACAATATATAATTGTGTCATTGTTCTATCAAGATGAATGATGCTATTTTTAAAAAAAGCACGTGTCCACACCGAGATGCCGATGGTCGTCGAAAATCCGCTGATATGTATATCGGCAGGTGTTGACCTAAGCATGTGCTCGCAGCTGTAGACAATCATCACACACACACACATGTGGAAGACATCTACCTACTTGTGTATGTGTTTACATCGAGCTGTGATAAAGAAACGGCTGTCGAAAGGCGTGTAAAACTTTGGGCCAGCTGAGTAAAGATCTCTCCCCAACTACAATCGAATCTCAATAAGGGACCAGAGAAAAAAATGTTCAATTTATCAAGAGTTCAAAATAACAAAATTTAAACAACTAAGAGGAAGGGGGGAAAAGTTAAATACACAATAGTTTGAAGTAGAAAAATAAAACGGAGATTGAAGAGGGGTATCTTCAGGAGTTATTGCACAAGATACTCCCCTCTTCAATCTCCGTTTTATTTTTCTATTTTAACTCGAAGAGTTTATTTTAGTCAATATTTTGAAGTTTTGGCCGTTTCGGGATATACACCCATACCTCGCGTCGGGGTTACGTTCCAAAAAAAAACACGACGCAAATTGAAACGACGCAAAGTGAAAATATGTGAAGGCGCAATCAAAAACAAAGGTGTTGCCATATTTTAGGTAAAAAAAAAATTGAAGACTCGAATCCAAAACAACGCAACTTTGAAAATCTAACGACGCACAGTGAAAATCAGTAAAAATTAAGCAGCGACGCAACTTCGAAAAAAACGCAAAACGAAACGACGCAAAGCGAGGTATTGGTGTACATACAAATTACACTGTTGTATATAAATCTCGCACAATGTGTGGACAAAATAATAATAATGGTGTTGTAATCTATATATATAAAAATGGATGTTTGTTGGTCCGTTGGTCCATTGGTCCGTCCGTCCGTTCGTGATAATCTTCTACATCGCTCAACCAATCGTGATGAAACTTTGGGAAGATGTTTAGTATACTACCGGGATGGTTTCTAGCTAATTACTCTTTAGAAATAACCTTTCGTTGCATTTTTATTTACGAAAAACGTAAATTCACTCGCAATCAACGCCCCCTCGCGGTAGACGTTTGGCCTGAAATAGCCTCGCATGAGCTTATTTGTAACGTCAAGCTTAGCCTATAGGTTAGGTACACAGCTTCGTACCCCCGCAACCTAGGTTCGAGGCTCAGCGTGGGTGTTTTTTTTTTTTCATTTCTTTTATATTATTGTATTCTTTTATATTATTAAAAATATTATTTTATTTAAAATGTAGGCTTTTTAAAATAAAAATTAACATAAACAATTTTTTAATAATATTTGTAACAAACCTAGGTTCGAGCCTCAGCGTGGGTGTCTTTTTTTATTTTCATTTCTTTTATAATATTGTAGCAAGGTCTGTTTTTACAGCATTATTATATTTTTATTGGTTTATTTTAAATATGTTTGTTATGAAGGCTCTATGTAATACTATTTAGAGCACATTTTTACATTTCTAAACACCTAAGCACCCCTCTTTTTAATATTGTAGCAAAGAATTGAAAGTATTATTTTATTTTAGATGTTTGCCATTAAACTTTGGGAAGTTGTTTGGTATACTATCAGGACGATTTCTGGCGAATTATTTTAGAATAATATTTATAACAATAATTATAGCGCAATTAGGACATAGTGATTATATTCTGTGTTTGTGCATATATAAATATTTTACAGAAAATGTGAGAACGTTCTATTCGAATATCTCGAACACAAAAAACAATACAAATAAACGCGTTCACTGACATTTATTAATGCAGTGAATATAATCAATGATTACAATGAAGGGCTATATTATCTATATATATAAAAATCACTTTCAAATTTTAACGTAACGTTCCATTCTCAATCCCGTAGGGCTTTAGATCGGCTAAAACATTTTATCTCTATAAGTGAATATTAACTTTACTGTACTGAATAGTTTAGTATAATGTTAATTTAACATATTACAATTTAGCCACAGCAACGCGTGGCCGGGTTCGCTAGTATTATATATAATTGTTAGCCGTATATATACTGAATGTAATATTTAAATCAAAGATACAATTCTTTCATTGGCCTTGTAGAACGAGAGTGGTGTACGTGTGCTCGCATGTTTTAGTACAAAAAACACAAACATCCTCGATAAAGAGAGGCGAGTTGCCCCTCGAAATATTGGAACAATAAAATAATTATAAATCAAATATATGCGTCTTTGTTGAATACATACAATGTTGATACAAGATTAAATAAGCGACTTACCACAAGTTTTTGAGGTAATAAATTTATTGGGAGCTTTCGTGTCTTGCCCTTTCTCAAACAAGTGTTTGATATCAAATATTAAAGATTTATTATTTTGATAAGGCACATATTTGGATTATAGATTATAAACACAATAAGACACCAAATAAATAGTGTGTGATGTTTCGGTAACAGTGTTGTTACCATCTGCATGAGTGTGGTAAATTTCTCATTCAGTACTTTTGTCTGAAGATCGTAACAACACTGTTACCGAAACGTCACACTATTTATTTATTTATTTGGTGTCTTATTACCTTGGATTTATTATTTTAAACACTTGTACAATTATTCACAAATTTTCATTTAAAAAAGAAGTCAGTTTTTTTTTTATTAAGTGAGTGACTTCAGTCTATCATTGTCCAATAAATGTTTGACAGTAGCGAGAGCTGTGAAGAAATCGTTACATGTGTCGGTTCTGAGGACGCAGAAGCGTAAGGTAGTAAGAGATCTCGCTCGGCGTGGGAAATTTGAGCTCTAACTTTGTTTAGTCATCAAAATACGAAACCATTTTAGATGCGTAAGATTCTTTTTTAAATTAAACAATTTCTACTGTCCTTACTTCGATGGAAAAATTAATAGGAGGGCCTGGCTCATCAGTGGTGAACCCTCCCAGCGGTTTCGCCAGTTTAATCTACCATACCGCTGTTATATTTCATTTTTCGATCTTCCTTTTTAGTAATACTGCCCTGATGATATTGTGATAGCACCATATTTTGGTGTGTCCCAAGAGGGAGCGCTATAGACAGGTTTAACTGTATATTTATATGTATTCATACTGTTCTCAAAACTTATGTCCATAGTTCATCTAAAATACCCATTCCAAGAGTCTAGCATCAGTATCACTATAAAAGAAAGATCTAAAAATGCAATATAACAGCGGTATGGTAGATTAAACTGGCGAAACCGCTGGGAGGGTTCACCACAGATAGGTAATCGAAAAATAAATACAAATATTCGCTCAAAGATATGCTAAAAGGTAAATTAGAGAATTAAAAGATAATCAGATATGCAAAAAAATTTTTAAAACTAAATTAGGTTTAAAACTAAGTGGGGAAGGGGGACATAGCAGAATTTGTTCTTCAAACTCTTTTTAAAAAGGCAGCGGAACTGTTCCGGGACATCTATTCTTCTGTTTATGCTGTCTTTACAACCAGAAACCAAGGATTCCAAAATTAATCTTTCCCCTTTGTATCTGATGTTGTAATGGCAGATGGGGTTATCCAGATCAAAACTATGTCCTGTGTTTAACGTGTGTTGGTACAGAAGGGATCTGGGGTCTTTTGCAACGATTGTGAATCCGTTTATGTAGGAGAAACAGGCAGAAAAATCGAAAACCGATTCAAAGAACAGAAATACAATATCAGCTCAAAAGACCCCAGATCCCTTCTGTACCAACACACGTTAAACACAGGACATAGTTTTGATCTGGATAACCCCATCTGCCATTACAACAACATCAGATACAAAGGGGAAAGATTAATTTTGGAATCCTTGGTTTCTGGTTGTAAAGACAGCATAAACAGAAGAATAGATGTCCCGGAACAGTTCCGCTGCCTTTTTTAAAAGAGTTTGAAGAACAAATTCTGCTATGTCCCCCTTCCCCACTTAGTTTTAAACCTAATTTAGTTTTAAAAAAATTTTTGCATATCTGATTATCTTTTAATTCTCTAATTTACCTTTTAGCATATCTTTGGGCGAATATTTGCATTTATTTTTCGATTACCTCTATATATTAATAAGAATCTGATTTCGTTTTGTAAGAACGCCCGTTGAAGAACTAATTGTTCGAAAGCTAGCGTCTGTTATTTGTAATAAAAGATACTAATTGCGAGAGGTTTTTTGTCTTTTGGATTTAACAGTGTTGTTACCATCTTAGACAAAAGTACTGAATGATAAGGTACAATTTGGATTATTCTATATACAGTTACGAGCGTCATTCTTCATCAGTCATCTCTGTCACCGTTTGCTTTTTTTTTTTTTGGAATGGCGCCCTCCTATTGGTCGGCTACGATCACGCCACCCCGCCCCACTCGCTTTTTAGTTTTTGTAACCATTGTGTTGGAGCGGGTCGCTCCTTAAATAAATGCATATATTAGTTAATAACCAAATGGAATCCTCTCTTTCTTTTTCCCAGTAAGAGACGCCTACGGAAGCCAACAGTACATAGACAGATAAAGCACATAGGCTATAGTTATTAACTAACATATGCATTTATATAAGGCGCCAATTTATAATTGTAACAAATAGTATTTGAATCAAAACATTCAATCGGGTAAAACACGGGCGTTGCCCGGGTCATTCGGCTAGTAGATTATAAACACAAGGTAATAAGACACCAAATCCAAATAGATAAAGTGTGTGATGTTTCGGCAACAACATTGTCACCATCATCAGACAAAAGAATAAATGAGAAAAAATATTACAGCAAGTTCTTAAATAGTTACTGTTATCAAGTGTTTAAATTTTTTATTCTAAGAAGAATATTTCAAGTTGACTTAAAAAAAACTATTTTCCTTATCTGTTATCTACATTTAAAAAACAGTATAACAGTCACCAACTAGCTATCATGATTATCATGAACTGTACCACATGTACTATGGAGATAAAAAAAGAAAATAAGAGATTAGCATGTCATTTCTCTTTAATATACCTTCTATTTTTTCAAATGCCTTTTTGAATTTTGTTTAGCAATGTAGTTTGTTTTTCTATAATCAAAATTGTGCTTTATCATATAAAGATAATAAAAAGGTATCTCTTGGGTACAGAATCAAAGAAAGATAAAATGATCCAATCAGAGGGAAGTATAAAGCACACATTAATCCCACCATAATAGCATGGTAGGAAAGACAAGCTAGGAGTGTGTTTGTTTGTTGACATGGCACATGAGGCAGCAACCAAATGATAATAGGACAGTCCAAGGTCTGCTGGTGGGGTGGATCAATATTCTAGGATTGTCAGCGGCTGGCAATGTTTGTTTGCCGGTACCTTAACTATTATATTTATACAGTAGAACTACCTCCCTGGATTTGGTGTCTTATTGCCTTGTGTTTATAATCTATAATCCACATATTGTACCTTATCATTCAGAGATTTGGTGTAAACACAAGGTAATAAGACACCAAACCAAATAGTGTGTGACATTTCAGTAAAAGCGTTGTTATCATCTTCAGACAAAAGTACTGAATGTAGTACTTTTTCCATTAAGTACTTTTGTCTGAAGATGGTAACAACACTGTTACTGAAACATCACACACTATTTATTTATTTGGATTTGGTGTCTTATTACCTTGTGTTTATAATCTATAATCCAAATTGTACCTTATCATTCAGTACTTTTGTCTGAAGATGGTAACAACACTGTTACTGAAACATCACAAACTATTTATTTATTTGGATTTGGTGTCTTATTACCTTGTGTTTATAATCTACTAGACGAATGGCCCGGGCAACGCCCGGGTTTTACCCGAGTGCGTATATTTTTTATATTTATTATATAATTCTATTTAATGAATTACATATTTTATTCTTATAAAGATTATCGATTAAAGGTACTTATATATATTTAAAGGTTCTCATAAAGATTACCGATTTAAAAGTTTATTTTATTTTATTTAAAGAAACATATTTTCATTTAAGTATTGTTATTTATTTTAAAAGATTAAGTAATTGTGCAAAACGATAATTGCCTTAAAAAGAAATTGCCTTAAAAAAAAAGAAACATTCGCGGTGATTTTGTCTTGCATTCGTTTATACAATTATTTTATATTGGCATCATATATTAACTTTATGAACGGAAAAATATGTCCAGGATAGCCTAGTGGTCATGGCATCTGCCCGGTAAGCGGAAGGTCGTGGCTTCAATTCCCATCCCTTGACACTTTTTTTATTTTATCCATTCTGACCAAAATTTATCCGTGAACTTCACACAGACAGAATAAGGCAATTATATAAGTAGATAATCCACAAATTGAACCTTATCATTCAGTACTTTTGTCTGAAGATAGTAACAACACTGTTACTGAAACATCACACACTATTTATTTATTTGGTGTCTTATTACCTTGTGTTTATAATCTATAATCCAAATTGTACCTTATCATTTGGAGATTTGGTGTCTTATTACCTTGTGTTTATAATGTCACACACCAAAGACCGCCAGAGGTCATTCTTCCCCTATAAAAATTGAGAGCCTCTGTCACTAATAAGATATTGTGGGGCTCCGTGCCGAAGAAAAATATCCTCTACTAGAAATTTAGAAACTTCTTTCACTGTTGCTTCCGAGACTGCTCTTGTTTCTGCATATCTAGTGTAGTAGTCCGTCAGCACGATTATCCATTTTTTCCTGTTTTTCGTAGATGGTAGTGGACCAACAAAATCAATTCCAATTCTTTCGAAAGGAAAGTTGGCTGGGGGGATGGGCTGTAGTAGTCCAGAAGGTAATTGGTTTGAGCCTTTCCTACTTTGGCAAAGGTGACACGTCTTAACGAATTCTGAGACATCCTTTAGCATGGATGGCCAAAAGTATTTACTCTTTATTCGGTACATGGTTCTGGCGACGCCCAGATGGCCATTCGACATATGATTGTGATATTCTTTCATAATTTCTCTCTTTTTATTCTCTGGAACCACAAGCAACCACGCCCTGCCTTCAGGGTTCGGGTTTTTCTTAAAGAGGCATCCATCTTCTTCTTTAAAGTTTTGCGCAATTGATCGCCTGCTTCCATTAAGGTTTTTCTTAACACTTTCGATAAATTTATCCTCTTCGTCTGTTATTTGATTTAAAAATAGCCTTTCAAAATTCTCATCCCAATCAGTTTCTGGTAAGGGCCCCCTAGATAAGACATCGGCGTCCAGATGCTTCTTTCCCGATTTATGTATTATATCGAAGTCATATTCTTGAATTTTCAATGCCCATCTTGCCAATCGACCTGTTGGATCCTTCAAGTTTTTGAGCCAGCATAAGGCGTGATGGTCTGTTACTATTTTAAAGTGTCTTCCATAAAGGTAGGGTCGTAATTTTGACATCGACCAGACAACGGCCAGACATTCTTTTTCAGTGGTTGAATAATTTTGCTCCGCTTTACTTAGGGTACGACTCAAATATGAGATCACCTTCTCTTCACCACCGATGTCTTGGACAAGTGTTGCACCTATGCCGATGTTGGACGCATCAGTATGAACATAAGTAGGTGCATTTGGATTGAAGTGACCTAAAATTGGTGGACTTAATAGTGCTGTTTTTAGGGTTTGAAACGCTTCCTCTTGTCTTTCTGTCCAGGTAAATGATACACTTTTTTTTATAAGGTTGGTCAAAGGGTCAGCAATTTTTGAAAAGTCTTTGATAAATTTTCTATAATATGAACACATTCCCAAAAAGGATTGTACTTCTTTGACCTTTTTGGGCCGAGGAAAATTTCTGACAGCTTTGATGTTATGTTCCGCGGGTTTTATACCATGTTTGCTCGTTATATAGCCGAGAATCTCCAATTCTTCAAAAGCAAATCGGCATTTTTTGTCGTTTAACCTTAAATTAGATTCACGAAAACATCTAAAAACAGCTTCAAGTCTTTTGAGGTGCGTTGGAAAATCCGGGCTATATATGATAACATCATCCAGATAACACAAACAAATTTGCCATCTCAGATTTCCAAGCATATTCTCCATATTTCTCTCAAAGGTAGCAGGCGCGTTACAAAGTCCAAAAGGCATCACGTTGAATTCATATAATCCATGCGCTGTAGTGAAAGCTGTTTTCTCTTTGTCTCTTTCTTCGACTTCAACTTGCCAATATCCAGATCTGAGGTCTATTGCTGAGAAGTGTGTAGATCCTTGGAGAGTATCCATAACTTCGTCTATTCTAGGGATCGGATAGACATCTTTTACTGTCACATTATTCAGTTTTCTGTAGTCCACACAAAATCTGTATTTACCATCTCGCTTCTTGACCAATATTACTGGAAAAGACCAGGGGCTAGAAGATGGCCTAATTATGCCTTCTGTAAGCATCTCGTCAATTTGCTCTTTTATAATATCTCGTTCTTTAGCACTTACCCGGTAAGGCTTGTGTTTAATTGGCTTCGCGTCTTCTGTGTCTATCCGATGTTTTGCCAAATTGGTTCTCCCTAATCTCGATGAAAAAAGATCTCCATACCTTTCTAAAACTTGTTTTAACTCCTTCTGTTCCTTTGGTGAAAGATTTTCGTTTATTTGGAATCTAGGTTCTTCGTTCTTTTCTACCTCTCTTTCTCGACTCACATTTATTTTCGCTGGACTACTTCCAAAAGCCAATGTTTGGTTTTTCATTATTTTTAACGGTCGAGGATACGGATTAGTTATCCAGATGTGTGTTTCCCTATTTATAACATTGATCAAGCTTCTTGCTAGACGAAGTCCATTTGTTTGAAACATTTTGCTGCTCTCCTCGATAATATATTCTCCATCCTCTGTTTCTACCAATGCCTTGATCAATTTCATGGAACATTCCGGTACAATGGAATCCTTGGCACTCTTTTATTTTCAACATTTCAAAATTGATTTCGTCATGATTATTCGTCAAATCATATTTTATAGTTTCTTGCTTACAATCTATTTTTGCGTTCATTTTCTTAAGGAAATCTCTCCCAAGAATTAATGTCCGTAAATGCGTTTTCAATATCACAAAGTTGTGTGATAATGTTTCGTCATCAATTTTTATATTTAAAAATATACTTCCTACCATGTCCAATTTTTTTCCATCGGGTCCTGCACAAATTTTTGCGAGTTTACTTATACCATGGCCTGTATCGAGGGCCGTTCTGAGGTCGACCACTGAGAGGTCAGCACCTGTATCAACCAAAGCTTCAAAAGTCCCTATCTTGTCCACGTTAATTTTTAATTTGTATTTAGGGTCCAACTTCTTGATTCCGTTTATGGTCGACTTGCTTTGATTGACAGATTCAGGCGCGACGCTTAGTTTAAATCTTCCAACACGGAATATCTATTCCGGGTAGGAATATTTGTCTGTGTGTTATGACATACATCGGCATAAAGCCGAGGTCCTGATTTCTCTGATATTTCATTCATTTGGCATTTCTCTTCGACCTTCTCTTGGGTATCTGCTGGATCCTCTTCTAAGATTCTTATAAACTTGACCCTACAATAACGGGCCACGTGCCCTGGCTTGTTACTTTTAAAGCAGATTGGTCTTCCATCTTCCGTCCTATTTTTGCTCACTTCTTGGCTTTTATTGTAGGTGTTTCTCTGAAGGTTTGGTTTTGGCACAAAGTTAGGATTATAAGGACGTCTAGGGGTAGAGGGCTGGGGAAAGTTGTTTCGATACTGTCTGGGAGTAGGAGGGGAGTCGTTCTTGTAATTATTGGAAACAGGGGCTTGGGGCCTGGAAGTGGTCTGGTAGTTTCGTGCGGCAGTCGGCGGCACGTACCTCGATTGTTGTTGGGGTCTAGAATAGCGTGGACCGTTATATAGGTTTCTGGATTTCTCCCCACGTTCCCGATACTTCTTTTCAAAAGAATCCATTTTCTTGCACACGACAAGAAGGTCATCGGTCGTTTTAGGAGGGTTCAGGTAGAGCGCGAATGAGTACTCTTTTTTCAGTCCTCCAATAACATGTTCAATTTTTGTTTCTTCTTCCATTGCGGGGTCAACCTTGTTGCACAACACTAGAATGTCTTCCGCGAACCTGATTGCTGGTTCATTCCAGTGTTGCATTCTGTTGAGCTTCATTCTAAGTTCTTCTTTATTCGCGTCCAAAGAAAAATCCTGAATGAGGCGGATTTTAATATTTTCCCAGCTCGTGAAACTAGTTTTGTGTAAATTCAACCAGGTTTTAGCGCTTCCCGTCATGTTCATGGCGGCATAACGAGAGATAATGTAGTCTGCCCAATGGTACAGGAAGCCAATTTATTCAAGAGATTCAATCCATGGGCGAGGGTCTTCCGTTCCATCATACTTGGGGATGTCGATGTTGGGATTCAGGACAACTGGGTCGGAACTAGCATTTCTACCAATTGTTGCACCAGGTTGCGGCTTGGCAGACTCTTCAGCCATGATTCTCTCCTGTGCTGGGTCTTGCATCTTACCAGAGCGTGTTTCAACCATCCTACAAATTTATATAAGGGAATAATGAGATAAGTCTACTTTAAGTAACCTCCAGAATGCTTTATTTATTTTCTCACATCAAAGAGAGCAGTGAAGTCACACGTGTACCTAAATACAAATGATGATAATCTAATCTGTTTTAAATAAATATCATAGAATATTTTATATAAAAATAAATAAATATATAATTCAAATTTCAAATATATTAAAAATAATATAAGAAATACGCCATTAATCATGATGTAACAATATAGATAATCCAAATTGTGCTTTATCATCCTTTAGCTCAATTAAATTAATTACTGATCAAAACTCTTTTTATATATTATAATTCAATGGGGGGTCGGTGGAAGGCTGGTTAAACCGTTTGGTTTTCGACCGCTACGACCTGGGTTCGATTCCCGCATTGGACACTTTTTCTGTTTAAAAAAAAAAAAAAAATGCTCCAATGGCCCCCTATTCTTGCAAAAGTCCAACCCCACCAAGGAGTGCAAGTAACCAAACGGGGCTCTGGCACATTTGTAAGTGCAAAGTCGAACTGCTTTTCACATGTGTAGACATGTGGTGCGCTTACAGTAAAGGCAGTCGCTAACTACCCACCATGATTATAATGGCCTGTACCATGAGTAGACATGTGGTGTACTTACAGTAAAAGCAGTTGCTAACTACCCACCATGATTATCATGGCCTGTACCACGTGTACTAGGGATAAGCAAAAAAAAAAAGATTTTAACCAGACTGCATTACCATAGCATACTCCTCAAGATAATCAAAAATCAAGCATAAAATCTTCTTTTACATATATATATGTCATAATATATACTCTACCTGGAATAATAAAGCAAACCTACAGTCAACCTAGAGAGAGACAGGCAGCTAAAGTCCGGTCATTTAAGACACCAGCGACATTCCAAGGGCCGACCAGAGGGGCCCGTGAGTTCTCGGGACTATTAAGACAGTAGGGGGATTGTATGCAATACGAACGGCCGCCCGGCTGTTGCCGGGCCCGGCTCTCTCCTTCTCTCTCTCTGGTTGTCTGGGGTTCCTCTTCCAAATTTGTGGTGTCCTTATTTCTCTTTCCCCACCTTATTATTATATTGCCACATATATATATATATATATACTAGCCGAATGACCCGGGCAACGCCCGTGTTTTACCCGATTGAATGTTTTGATTCAAATACTATTTGTTACAATTATAAATTGGCGCCTTAAATAATTGCATATGTTAGTTAATAACTATAGCCTATGTGCTTTATCTGTCTATGTACTGTTGGCTTCCGTAGGCGTCTCTTACTGGGAAAAAGAAAGAGAGGATTCCATTTGGTTATTATCTAATATATGCATTTATTTAGGGAGCGACTCGCTCCAACACAATAGTTACAAAGACGAAATAGCAAGTGGGGGGGGGGCATGATGGGGGGGCAAAGGTGGCGTGACCGTAGCCAACCAATAGGAGGGCGCCATTCCAAAAAAAAGCAAACGGTGACATAGATGAAAACTGACTGATTGATTAGGAGATGAGGAATGACGGTCGTAACTGTATATAGAATATATGTAAATAGAATCTAATTGAATTGAGAGAGATTGGGACGAAGTGTTAGATGTCCCAAATAGATGCAATTTGACTTGATTCCTATAGGATAAGCGGGATAAGTAAAGAGAAAGACGTTATCAGAGTTTGGTGTGTCAAGATAAGTTGTTATCACACATTAATAAAGCCGCCATCACCTGTACTGCATATTCAAGGCTTGTGTAAATCCACAACATAGTGTGTCAAATTACAATGCATTAGCGCGCCATCTGTTATCAAATTATGAAACTATTTTAGACACGTAATATTCTTTTTAAAATAAAATAATTTCTACTGCCTTTACTGCAATGGAAAAATTAATTTTTGCGGAAGAGCGATTGCTCGAAGCATATTATATATTTATAATTATATGTAATTCTACTGTCCTCAAAGTTTATGTCCATAGTTCATCTAAAATACCCATTCCAAGAGTCTAGCATCAGTATCACTATAAAAGGAAGTTCCAAAAATGCAATATAACAGAGGTATGGTAGATTAAACTGGCGAAACCGCTGGAAGATTTCACCACTAATGAGTCAGATCCTACCATTAATTTTTCCATTACAGTAGGGACAGTAGAAATTGATAAGGTACAATTTGGATTATCTATATATATAAAATTGAATGTCTGTCTGTCTGTCTGTGTGTGTGTCCTCTATGGATTCAAAAACCATACATCCAATCGCCGTGAAAATTTGGGATATTATTAGGTGTATCCCCGGAAAGGTTTACGAAAAATAATTTCTTGAATATCCTTAAATTATTTGCAGATTTGTATATTTAACTCGCAAGCAGCGCCGCCATTGAGACGGAGATAGGCTTAGTTTGCTGCTTCTGATGACCTTGGGTCATCGTGTGAGTCACAGCATGATGCTACAAAAACACTCTCTGGGGATTTTACAGCGTCGACAACCTGTAAGATTGCCTCTCTCATATATTATACTTTAAACATCTGCTTAATTAAAGCATTTTTCATTTGAAAGAGACTGCTCTCTTAACCCCCTTTAGACAACATTAAATGATATCCCGTGTCGATGATTTTGTAATGTATAGAATTAGGAAAGACAAAATTCGCGATGACACGGCTCACAGGGAACGGTAAAAAATGTTCACTTTATCGAGGAAATACAAAATTCGGGATGACACGGCACACAGGGACCGGGAAAAAATTATCACTTTATCGAGAGATTCACGACCATGATTTTATTCAACTTATCGAGTATTTATCAAGGGACCGGGAAAATATGTTCACTAGATAAAACGATGATTTTGTAATGTAGAAAATTATGAAAGACAAAATTCAGGATGACACGGCACACAGGGACCGGGAAAAAATGTTCACTTTATCGAGAGATTCACATTTACGAGTTTCAAATTATCAAAATATATCTCTTTTTTTATAAGTTTATAGAGAATTGTTTTAACAAATGTTCGTTAGACAAACCTTTACTCGGGTAAAACCTCGGGCGAAGCCGGGTACGTCCGCTAGTCTATATATATAAAATTGAATGTCTGTCTGTGTGTGTGTGTCCTCTATGGATTCAAAAACCATACATCCAATCGCCGTGAAATTTTGGGATATTATTAGGCGTATCCCCGGAAAGGTTTACGAAAAATAATTTCTTGAATATCTTGAATATCCTTAGAGTTATTTGCAGATTTGTAGCTTTAACTCGCAAGCAGCGCCACCTTGCTACGGAGATAGGCTTAGGTCTGCCCCACCCCGTGAGAGAATGGATTCGCCCGGCCGCCGGCCGACAGTCCAAGTACCCACCGACCAATCAGGGCAGAGTTGGTGACACAGCTGTGCCAAGTAGACAAGAAAAAAAGCCTCGCGGGAGCTTGCCCAAGATGACTTCCGGGAACTTCGTCCATCTTCCATAAACGACCATGAATTTATTCAACCTTATCGAGTATTTTTCAAGGGACCGGGAAAAAATGTTCACTAGATAAAACGATGATTTTGTAATGTAGAAAATTAGGAAAGACAAAATTCAGAATGACACGGCACACAGGGACCGGGAAAAAATGATCACTTTATCAGTTTCAAATTATCAAAATATATCTATTTCTTTTTATAAGTTTATAGAGAATTGTTTTAACAAATGTTCGTTAAACAGACCTTTACTCTGGTACCGATTAATATTGATTTTATTCAAATTATCGAGTATTTTTCAAGGGACCGGGAAAAAATGTTCACTTTATCGAGAGATTCGTTAGACAAACCTTTACTCGGGTAAAACACGGGCGAAGCCGGGTACATCCGCTAGTAGATTATAAACACAAGGTAATAAGACCAAATCCAAATTGTGCCTTATCAATTTTATAGACTTCAATGGACCTAAGAAGTTATTCTTCCTATGAGCTGAAGAAAATGAATTCCAAAGTGAATATCTTAATGTTGATACTAAGCCATCACTTGAAGATTCTATTTTAAAGAGTTCAGGATCTGAAGCTCTCCTCTACTTCAAGAAGTTGAGAAAACACAGCATTTCACACATTATTTATTTATTTGGATTTGGTCTTATTACCTTGTGTTGACAGAAAATGTTTTAATTTTTAAAAAAGAATCTTACTGCGTCTATAATAGTTTCGTTATTTGATGGTCTCATATGTTAGCTAAGTGGATCAATAAACATGTAAACCATTTGTTTCCAACAGTTACAACCCAGGGTTGATTCCCACATTAGACACTTTTTTTTTTTTAATTAAAAAATGCTCCAATGGTCACCTGCTCATTCTTGGAAAATTCAACCCCACCACAGAATGCAAGTAACCAAACGGAGGCTCTGGCACATTTGTAAATGTAAAAGACAAACATGGTTTTCACATGTGTAGACATGTGGTGCACTTACAGTAAAAATAGTCGCCTACTTCTACCTACCATGGAAACACAACAATGAAACCCAATTAAAATCAGATTTAGTAACAATTAGTATTGTGGATTTAAAATAATAAGATAAATAAGACACCAAATCCAAATAAATAGTGTGTTATGTTTCAGTAACAGTGTTGTTACCATCTTCAGACAAAATTACTGAATGATAAAGTACAATTTGGATTTTAGATTATAAACACAAGGTAATAAGACACCAAATCTAAATAAATAAATAGTTTGTGATGTTTCAGTAACAGTGTAGTTACCATCTTCAGACAAAAGTACTGAATGATAAGGTACAATTTGGATTATAGATTATAAACACAAGGTAATAAGACACCAAATCTAAATAAATAAATAGTTTGTGATGTTTCAGTAACAGTGTAGTTACCATCTTCAGACAAAAGTACTGAATGATAAGGTACAATTTGGATTATAGATTATAAACACAAGGTAATAAGACACCAAATCTAAATAAATAAATAGTGTGTGATGTTTCGGTTGCAGCATTGTTTCCATACCATAGACTCAGTACTTTTGTCTGAAGATGGTAACAACACTGTTACTGAAACATCACACACTATTTATTTATAGGGATTTGGTGTCTTGTTACCTTGTGTTTTAAATAGGTAAATATGCAAAATGTACCTTTTTCTTTAAGAACTAAATTAAGGAAAGGAATACAGAGTCAATCAGTAACAGTCAAATATCTCTGTTGAGATCCCATCCTCAGTGAGAGGAGACATCACCTCTCAATACTGAACGGAACAAAATTAGACCGGAGTAGACGCTTATCTCTGTTACTGGACTATCGCAGGAAGTTCTGCCAATTTCCTGAGTGTTCACGCATACGACACACACATACAGTCTTTATTCATGTTTCAAAATACAGTAGAACCTCCTTCTAAAGGACAACACCTAGTTACAGAGATAAAGTGTCCTTTAGGGAGAGATGTCTTCTTACTGGAGAGTTGATAAATAGTAAAAATAGTAATTTTGCAAATTAAAACTGTCCTTTGTAGAGAGGTGTCCTCTCATGGAGGTTGTTCTACTGTAATAAAAAATTGTATTAAATCTTTGCACCTTATTTTATAAGGAACAATTATGATTATAGATTATAAACACAAGGTATTAAGACACCAAACACAAATAAATAAATAGTGTGACGTTTCAGTAACAGTGTTGTTACCATCTTCAGACAAAAGTACTGATTCAAATACATTTTTTTCAGTATTCAGTACTTTTGTCTGAAGATGGTAACAACACTGTTACACAAACATCACACACTATTTATTTATTTGGATTTAGTGTCTTATTACCTTGTGCCCATTCTTGATTAATCAAGAAATGGTGTTTGGTTAATTCTGGAAAATTTATAAATCAACGATTAATTGACACAAGGTAATAAGACCAATTCTAAATAAATAGTGCAGAGGTCTTATTAATACACACACACATACAGCTTTATTAAGACCACCGGTCTTATACAGATTCACCACAGGAAGAAAGGAATCATAGATGGAGCTCCTGTACTCCAGATAGCACAGCGATTGGTCTTATTACCTTGTGTTTATAATCTATAATTCAAATTGTACCTTATCATTCAGAACTTTTGTCTGAAGATGGTAACAACATTGTTACTGAAACATCACACACTATTTATTTATTTGGTGTCTTATTACCTTGTGTTTATAATCTATAATCCAAATTGTACCTTATCATAACAATTAAATGGGGGGGTCGGTGGAAGGCTGGTTAAACTGTTTGGTTTTCGACCACTACGACCTGAGTTCGATTCCCGCATTGGACCCTTTTTTCTGATTAAAAAAAAATGCTCCAATGGCCCCCAATTCTTGCAAAAGTCCAACCCCACCAGCGAGTGCAAGTAACCAAACGGGGCTCTGGCACATTTGTAAGTGCAAAGTCGAACTTCTTTTCACATATGTAGACATGTGGTGTACTTACAGTAAAAGCAGTCGACTTCTTCTACCCACCATGATTATCATAGCCTGTACGTGTACTAGGGATAAGCAAAAAATATATATATATGTTATATAAAAATATTATTTCATTTTCAAAAAAAATTATATTTCATAGATTCAAATACTCTGTTAAATCGACCGCCAAAGGTCATGCTTACCCTATAAAAACTAATTGTTGTTGTTTCCTGATGGCTGGCTCAAACCTTTTGTACATTATGTAAATAAGTTTTTTTTTTTTTTAGATTCTTATGCCTTAAGCCAGACATTACTTTTACCAAACTGTCTTTTATATATATTCCTTAGCTCAATTAAAGAAATCTCTGATCAAAACTAATATTATAATTAATACCACGACTGCAGAACAATTAACTCATGGATACCAAAATCAAGCAACAGCTAATAATTCTATAACTCTAATATTCCAAAATCAATAGGAAATCTCTTTTTTTTAATAACATATAAATGTAGGAAAAAATGAAAGAAAAAAATAAAAGTGGGTCAGGTGTTGATATTAAAAATAAAAAAGGCATATCCTGACCAGGAGCACATGTGCTTTACATATGCTGACGAGGGCCAAAAGCCCAAAACGCGTTCGTGGATGGCTTTTCTTGATTTATCAAGAAATTGGGTTGGCCAAATATCAGGGAAAATGTTAAATCAATGTTTAGTTTATTTCTGTTCCACCAGATGGCGCTCTGCCTTCTGAAAAGCACATGTGCTCCTAGTCAGGATATGCCTACTTTATTTTTAATATATTGTTTGTATATAACCAGTTGATACATCTAGATTCATTCATTTTTTTCTTAATTCTGTGGAACGGTTGTTAATACCTGAAAGCTTGATATGTAAAGCATCAAATATAAGATACTCCTCCTTGGTCATTTTATTTTTCTAATAATATAATGTGTTTGCAAGCCATGATGAGGTTGCCTATGGTTAGATTTAGTTTGGTTTTGATTCTATTACGGTTAGTAAACAAGAAAATAGGTCCAGAGACCTCCCAAGGAGATAATATTAGAATAAATGTAAAGTGGAATTAAATTACAAATTTAGGTAAAAAGAATCTTGGAGTTATCTTAAAAAGTATGATAAACACTGCTAAAACAAAATTCATATAGGTATGATTAATTTTTTCTTATTATTTTTGCTCTTTTTCATAAAGCTATCTTTATAAACCACAAAATATATAAACAAAATGTATTCAAAATAAAAATTATTTTATCATTATTTGTTTGGTTGTAAAATTTAATATATAAAAATGTTTATAATTAATTTATTTTAATGCAATTAAAATGTTTAATCCTTTGTTATTTTATTTATTTGAAAAAGGAATCGTGTAAAAATTCTGTGTATAGCAAAAGTTTGTATAAAAAAAAATATAAATATATATAATAAATATTTAGAAATAGTCTTCTAGTTAAGCCGGAAAACAAAATTATGTATACGTCTATGTTCAGTTTCTATGGTTATTAGATCATGAAAGAAATGTATTTGCTATGTAATTAATTATTGTGGTAATGCTTTGTAACCATACGTAATCATGTGATAATAAGTTGTGTTGATGTGTTTAAAAATTTTGAAACCTACCTTTTTGAATATTTGGGTAGTTGGAAACTCTTTCGGGTCCTTTATCCATGATCCGCACTATAAGAGCTAATTATATTTAATATTCACCAAATAAAAAAACAATTCCACACAAAACTCTTTATATATTATTATTTATTTTAATGAAAATCAAAAGATTTTTATTGACCATAAAAAATAAAAACACTGATTAATTAAAATAGTAAATATATATATATATTAATGTGTTATAAGGAAATATATATTACAATTAAAGAGAATAGGTAATATTAAATTGATACTGATCAGAAATATATTTCTTTAAAAATTTTACTGTCTTATCTAAAAAGTGAAGATATTCTATATAATAGAGCTTTATTTTCAAAAACTAAAAGAAAAATTCTTATTTTTGGCTCCTTTGTTTATTTAAATACTTTGTAGATTTCATTGAAAAGAGAGTTTATTTTGTTAATTCTATTTTAAATAAATCTACTATTCAAAACTGAAACATTTTAAAATCAACTGGCGCACAAAAACTCAGAAAATAGTCTTTTGAAACAAATAGTGAAACCCCTTTTCAACCTCTTCCATGCATCCAACAATGTTTGCAGGAGAATTTTCTCAATTCAACGATAAAGATTGAATAGCTCTTTGCTACTACTCGGGATTTACAAACTGTTGTGTTGTTTATCTTTTATAAACTACAACTTATATATTTATTATTTAATTATTTATTTATCACACACATTTAACTTTAGTAAAGATTAATTATCTGTTTACAAAACACCATCAGTCTATTGTTCTTCATTCCCTTTTCTTATATTCACATCACTTATATATTTCACACTATTCTACATATTCCTCCCTTGTTTAGTTAGTATCTAATCATGTCCTTAAATCTAGAAGGAACATGTATTTGTCTTCCACTTCTAGTGATGACAGTCTTGTTTTCATTCTCATTAGGTGATTCATTTGGGTATAAACAGTCCATATCAGATATAGCAATCTGCTCTTCTGGTACAATATCTTCTAAGGCTGCTTCTTGTTCTGGTAGATACCTTGAAGTACTAGGAAGTTCCATTCTAATTTCTGGAGTCTTAATCAAAGTGGTATTCAAATCAATTCCTCTGTTAAAATCTTGTAAGACATTGGCATGTCTTAAATGCTTTGCATTCCTAATGATAAAGCTACCTGTCTCAGTATTGACTAACTTGAATGAATTTGGAGATATAGTCTCTAGAATGATAAATCTTTGGTTGTCATAATTTGGTGTCAACTTGCTTTTCATTTCAGTGTTTGCGACATAAACAATATTACCTTTCTTGAAGTCATGAGGCAAGGCCTTATTCTTGCTATCAGCATATTTCTTCATTCTTTCTTTATAGGCTTGATTATGCTCCATCACTTCTTTATCCATAAGAGAATCATTGTCATTTATATCATTGAGCTTATTTCTAATTTCCCTGGAAAAAAGCAATAATGCTGGTGTTTTCCCAGTAGAAGGGTGTGGAGTCGACCTGTATGCCATTAGAACACATTGAAGTTTGTTGGGCCAGATTTTCCACCAAACAGACCCAACAAAGATGTAAACATTTACATCATATATATATACGCAGTGTCTTGCCGGAGTGTTTGTTGTCTAGATGGAAGTCCCACGACAATGGCCGACGGTGGTTAAAGGCCAAGGCAGGGGAGGACGCAGCCCTGGACGAGTATCCCAAGATCTGCTGTAGGAAGATGACATCGGCCCTGTTTAAGCAGCCAGATGCCCGATGTGTTGCGTTCCCGGTTTGGATAGATGAAAGGGGAGGATACACGATGTGACAAATCTGTTTGCATCATGCCGTACCCTCCTAACAGCGAAAAAATAGCCCGAGGAATCAGAAAATATGGTATAATGGTAAATATGATGGAATAACGCACTGAAACACATAAAAGTACAAACATTACTAAAACCTGACAGATAATTACCCTCAAAGTAGCCCTAATAAAGTCGTAATTTTGCAACTGTTGCTGTGTCAATATATCACAGCAAAGATATAGTACACAACTCTATTTCAACAGAGTCGGTTGTTCTATAATTTGTACACTTTGTGAAATTAAGGTGTGGGGGGTAGTACCATAAAGCAAAAGGAATGAAATATGTATGAGAGGAAACAAGAAAATTTCTCTAGATATTTATTTAAATAAATTATAATTTGGGAACATGTCTATACTGACGAGGTATGCTATTTACATAGTAAAATTTTAGATAGAGGTGACCTGAAGTTACTTTATAGCCCTTTAGGGCCCATGCGACATCTAGGTTGGTTACTACACAAAACAGGGGGGGGGGCGCTAAGTCATAATGACAAATGGCTTACCTTTTCTCGAAAGTGCCGGCAAAGGTCTGGTCTCCCGTCTGAAAACTGTCCTCTCACTGAGCGACTCCGATTCCAATCTGCCTTTTGGCCAAGAAACCCTCTTTTATTCATGTCTCTCTCCGTTTCCATTCGCTGCCGAGCCAAAGTTTCTATTGGCTGGCATTTTCATTCGCCGAAAGAAACACCAATCAAAATGGCCAACGGCTCCAGTATCAATTTCATAGACGCCCCAGGCCTCTCCCATCAAAATAGAACATATAGTATTACCAAAACAAAAAAATCTAAAGAGAGAAACAGCTACGGCGATAGTGTAAAATTTCAGACGCCAGGCCCCCCCTTCCACATGGATTGAAATACTATCCTCCCCTTTTCTCGGGACGGTATATATATATCGCCCCCCCTCCGTCTTAGCTAAAAATCGGCACAGGCCCCTTTTCACTTGAACTGTAATATAACGCTTTCCTTTCTCGAGAAGGATATTTTATAAGGTTCAGTCTTTTAGAGATCTTCCTTCTCCATTTTTTTTTCTGGTCACCTTTACCTAAATTTTTGGTGAGGGGAATATATGTACATATGAAACAACAGCTTCCAGCGCGGATGTCTCTGGGTGTCACTGGTGTCTTCTTCATCAGGCATCAGCTTTCGGCATGGAAGTCTGGTGTCATCAATTGTCTAGGTTTCTGGGCAAAAAGTGGTCTGTAAGTCTATGTGGGAGGGAAGCCATGTATCCATTTGATTTGATTATACATACGCCTTCTGTTGGGGTATGGTTACAAAAACGTGCCCCAACAATCCTCCCCCTGCCAAGTAATGGACAAATGCGTTTGTGCTACTCATTATTCATCTGCCTTTCATCAGTTACTATGAAAGCAGGCCCATTTCTAGCAAAATGCATTTTCCATTACTAGGTGAAGCCAGATGTACCGAAACCTGTAGGGAAGATAAGGCTAGTCAAAATGATGGTATGCCATTCTAGATGTTTATTATTCCGAACATTAGTGGGCATTGCGCATCCTGGCAAAGGGGTTTTTATGTGTTATTATTCCGTCAGCACACTGTTATCAACATAGGTTATGGGGGACAGTCATATCATATGTATGGAAGTAAGCAAGGTCATCTGTCTTACCATTCATGGGTATATATACCACCCTTCCACTTTCTTCTTTGGCCTTGAGGAGTAGGCCTTCCTTGTGGTAAGTCCTCTCAACCCCATCCTTGCCTCTTGTGGTGCTGGATTCATTGCTACCTTCTTTCTGCTAACAATACAGTTAGAACATTTCCCTATTACATATTATATATAAAAAATTGGGCGCCAAGAAGTCGTTTAGAAATAACTGACTAGTCCAACTCCTAAAACATGCCAGCATCTTTATTTAAGTACCAATCAAGACATTCGTGTGGTATAGTTATACATATACAATCAAAGGAAAGGATAATTATAGTCAGCTGAAAGAAATATCTTGATACATAATAATTAGCCTATGACATGATGACTTTTGCTAAATTAAAAAAATTACAGAAACAAATTGTGAAAGTAATTATTAAATAAGGCACGAAATATGTAATGATAAAATGAATCCTTCCATGTTATATGATGAGTATAATATATATATTGAAGTAAACATATCATGTAGATAGTGATAAAATATGTTAAGATATAAGTGATAAAAAAAATCATCCCATGATAGATGACAAAAGAAACAACTACAAGATTATATATGGTGACAAAATATATATAATTAAATATTTAATATAAATATTAATATCATGAATATCAAAATAAAATTGTTGAAATGAATAGTATACGACTATAATATAATATATATGACATAAAAATAATAACATATTGAATAAGAAAATGTAAGCATAATATATATTTGTGCGCTGAGGGTTCAAGGTTTAGTATCTCAGTTAAGTTTTCAATCTTATCCAGTCTGGAATCACGAGTTGGTCACTGGGTAATATTCGTCTATCCCGATCCTATTGGAGGGTGTGTTCTCTCTTGTGTGTTAGATTCCTCAAATTACAATACTCTCTCAACCCAGATGGGTACGTCATTTAGAATCTTGGTCAAATGGAACATAGCCCAGACCTCTATTAAACTACACAGTCCATTTAAATCTAGGGTGACAACCGTATGAAGAGAGCTCTCTGTTTGACAGAGAAACTAATCAACTTCTCCCATTTTGTTTGTGACTCCGTTTACCTTGTCTCTGGGGTGTGTACAGTTCAGCTACCTCCCCCTTCCAAGAAATTCATATTACTTTCATCTACCAATATACTCCCTATTCATTGACCTGAACCCTATAAATCTACATCTTATAAATTTGAATTTTATCAATCTGAAATTTTGGTTCTTTTACAAATTCCTTCAGAATTCTACTCCCTGTATAACTGCTCTTAATTCTACTGTCCTCAATACAACACTTCTAAAACTTTGACTCATTGGCTCGTTCTGGCGTCTCGTTCGCGGTCCTTATAGTTAACTAATACTTTAAAATCTTATCCTATCATGGAACGAGTCTAAACTCGTTGCAGGTCCTAATAATTACTTATTCTGTCTCTCGAATCGGTCTTATGCTCGAATTCATTCCAACAAAACGTATGGCAGGGCGAATCCTTTATTAGAAGAAACTTCCGCTAGCTATGGGGGATCAAACTGGTACCGAAAAAAAATTCAATAGACGGAAACACTTCGTCTAGAATAACTGGGCAATCTCTGCCTACTTGCCAATCTTACAGGACCTCCCGTCTGGAATACCCTCGCTCCAGCCACGCTAAAAGCGTCGAAACTACGGTGTCAGATCGGTTACCCAAGGTCGCGCCGTTATACCCCAGGCTATACGGCATGGCTAAAACAAATCCCCCATCCTGCATAAAATTCAATCTATACCTCTTCGTTTCCTCTTGCGAGGAGGAGTTGAGTGGGAAATTCGGCTTGATCCTCGCCTTCCACTGTCTCCAAGTCTGAGGGTCGGGATAGCGATCATTTATCCACAATCCTTAGAATTCAAGCTAAACTAAAATAAAAGAAAATCAAAGGAAAATTATATCCTCTAACGAGGGACCTAACAAAAGGGAGCGAATATTTCTAACTAGATAGAGTTGTAGTTGTCCTGTGAGGCTTCCGATCCTAACAAATAAAGAAATCAAAATTTAAAAAAAATCGAACCTATTAATTCCCTACACTATTCTAATATACCTTTGGTCTAACAGTATAATTGTTTTTAACCTTCTTACACATTCATTAAACCAATCCATTCATACATCCCCCCCCCCCCCCATCATTCACGGTTTGCATACAAACTAAAGTTAAAAGCTGCTACACAAGCCAAAGTACTATAATTATCATCATTGATAGATCCTAATAATAACAAATTTTTTCAGGACAAATGTGAAATCAAATAAAGTTTCTAATTAAAACAAAGTGGGGACTAATGCCCTATTAACTTAAATTAATGCCTCATACAAACTCTATATATATTAATACTTTATACTCGATAAATGATTGTTAATAAAATGGTTAACAATTCTAAATAATCTGAAAGCTAACCTACCTAAAAAAATGTAATTTCAAAAACTGCCCTTGCTTTGACACTAAGTGACTATTCACGACAATTCTATAAAGACACACACAAATTACAATGGCGAATAAAGGACCATTAAACGTGACACCTCATAAAAGCGGAATTGAGTCACTCCCCTAGCCACCGTGGGTGAAGTCACTTTCTTCCTACTTCACCTTGCGTCTGCCCCCTTTGCAGTAGTCCGACCTCAAAACTCTATTGAAAGATGGATTTATAGGGTTTACGATTCACTACCCAACACTAACATTCTCAAGTGCTTTCCGGGGATCGACTACGGTCTGGGCCTACTTAACTTCTACCCCTGGCTTAGGGTCCCTATACTTCACAACTTTACTCTGAAAGATTGACCTTTCATGTCCTCATTAGAAACCTATTTCAAAGCTACTACCTGAAGGCCAGGGATTATAGGGTTTCTGAATTACCCAACACAAGCCATAGGATGCCTATTAGGTTCGTTGTTTTAGACATAGCCCCCCCTCTAAGTTGTGATTTCCTACACCTTCCTTCACCTATTACTCCTGATAATAACTAAAATTTCAGATTTACACTAAATAGTTAATTCACAATGGTATACATTATTCTCATTGGTCTTTGAAACTCGGGTTTTAACAAGAAATAGTTTGTATAAAAAAAAAGGAATGCTAATGAAGTTCTACTTAAAAAAAAAAAGGTTTTTAAATGAAAAAAAAAAGGTTGAAATCTCTAAACTTCTCATTCTATCGAGCTGATTCTCCGTACACACTCCAAAATCCTAGTTAGTGGCGACAGTCTAAGCAGAATTTACACTGTGTGGGCCTTTTCACCCTTGTAGACCTGCGTAAAGTTAAACTGTTCACACTAACTCTGTCAACTTCCCCTCGTCTCATTACTTCTGAGTTCGCTCTGGTTGTCACCCCTTGTGGAACCACTACATTAACGGACCTATTAGGGAGATAAGCTGGACCTGTAAGATGAATCCAATGATCTTCATCACTGGAACCTTGACTTGAATTACCATCACTAGTTTCCTCCTCCTCTGTGGGGAAAATCCTAATTGGTATATGGTATTGTTTTAACCTATCTATATGGTATTTATCCAAATTCCCAGTTTCTAGATTCTTCAAGAGATATACAGTATCACCAGCTCTTCTTAGTACCTCATATGGACCCCCATACCTTGGCTCAAATTTGTGACGCCCCTTCGTCTCATGCATTCTCTCCACTAGGACTAAGTCCCCGTTATTGAAAGTTCTCAGCCTTTTCTCTCAGTTCTCTCTCAGTCTGCTGTCTGAAATATTCCAGATTAGTAGTGGGGATTGGAGAAGAGAATCTCATGTATTAATGGGGGCAGGGAACCGAGGGGTGAAAGATGGGTTCATGGCCCAAAGGGGAAGGAAATGGGAGAGGTACATGTTCATCCATGTGGGTGGATAGTAATCTTAGATCAATGCTCTTTCTGGGTGTATTGAAACTAACTAGCCATGATGGTAGAGGCGCTGTTCTCACTGCCTCTACTGTACATCAGAATGAACTATAATTATTACTAGTGTATTATTATTCCAACAGCCTATGACCTTTAAACCTTTATACCTTCATATACACTCGACGGGGTAGTCACCTTGTTAAAAAAAAATCTATACTGTCATAGATCAGCTAGAGGGAGAACATAACAAAATTGTGCGAATAGCCTGTTTCAACTACTGATTGTAAGCCTATTAAACTCGTTCTCTTTAGGTTGGCTCGCTCATTAATCTACAATCTACGTTCAATAGTCATATTGAGTTCACATGGATGCTAGATGTAAACTGTATCAAAATAGTGTAGTTTTCTAGTTTCCGAATTATATGACAGTTAGAAAAAGAAACAAACATTCTGGAAATATCTCGCACTGGCTACTATTAAAAAAATTGAATGGGGTACAGCTCTGATCTTACAGGATACCTCATGGCTCATAGAATTGAATCGCTCATTTCTCACTAAAATATTCACACAGGGTATGGAGGTCTCCAGCGGTTCTATAGCTATTGGTCAACTAAATTAATTAATGGCAGGAATTGAAGTTAGTTTAAATGCTCATGTGCTGTTTTGTCATGCGTCTTTATGTCATCTGCAAAGGAAAGTGTCGCCTCAAAGGACCTAATTCTGGGACTAACATCCGCTGCACATTTCAGGAAGGAGTGGTCGTCCATACAATAGCAAGATATCATTTTGCTGCCAATGTACAATGTTGAGCATTTTCCATGTCGTCATTTTTTTTTGTCGATCTCCAATCTTCTAGGGTGTTTCTTTAAGCATTTCTTGATGTCATTTAATGCTTCATGCGATCCCGCCCGGCATTCAATAAGTAGTATTTGATCGTACCACCTCCAGGAGACCATCCCATTGCGGCCGAATCATTTCCACCCAACTTATAACGCCGTCCATATCGCGTAATTGAAATTAGTGTAAAACTCAAAGAATAAGACCTTAATCTCTTAATTCTTTACTAATTTCAGTTGGCTCAACATAAATCTTCTCAATTATTAATTTAGTACAGTGGCGTGACATGTCACACTTCTTCTAGTTCTTTCGCAAGCTCGATTAATCCCAGTGAAAGCCAGTTCAGGCGTCAATCCCGTGCTAACCCGTCATGCATGACTTCAAATTTGGAAATTATTAGACCTGAATATTTGCAGTGGCATCTGCTTCCACTGAAGGTATTTAAGACACAAGGCTGCCTCTTATCTTGTTTAAATCACTGTCTTTACACCCATATGCCTGTGTAAACTTTAACCATGACCTTATCAATTCTCAAAATTCTGCCTATCGAATATCCTGAGAATCAAAGTTCTTCTTGTCTACGGCGGATTAACACAATAATTGTTCCCTAGAGTTATCTGCGTCGAGTGGTCAGTCTGTACTACTAATTCTCCACTCTAACTCCAGGATTCCTTTATCTACTCAGGCTGTTCAAAAATTTTCAAGACAGTTGTTCAAATCCCCAATGATAATCTGCTAAATTTCGATAATTATTGAATTCTCATTAAACAGACTAACTACACCTTCCTGACACAGAAGTGTCCAGCATCAAGATATGGCGTACTGCCCATTTCTTCATTTGATGACTGTGTCAAATTACAGCTGAAGAAACATACTAAGCATATAACTGGTTTAAATTTCATGTAATCTCATCATGCCTTCTGCTGGCAAATATTTACTGTAAAATTCAATACTATCAAGATGGTTTTATTTGTCTTCATCCAAAAAAAAAATGTTTCAGAAATAGAATCTTGGAAATCTCTACTAAAGACAAAAATTATACATTTGTCAATTCAGGATAACCTTCCCTTGTCAGAGTGTATACAGGATATTTAAGATCATATGCAGTTGGAGGCATCATGAAAAAAAAAAAGTCGGTTGCCTGACGCGTCTTTTTATGATGATCAAACTTCTCTCTTCACAGGTACGCTAACTGGATCTTCAATTCTATTTTCACCTTAAGGCTCATATATCTGCCACTCTCCCAATCCACTATGCGTTAAAAAAATAAAATCGATTAACTATCATTCAGCATGTTAGCCCTAATCTGGATGCACAGGCTAGTATGATTTGATAGAAAGCGCTATTAAAATGAAGTTAAGATATTTGTATCCAGCAATATTTATCAGAACTCACCTCTGCTGTGAGAAATTATATCAGAGCTATGATGAAAAAAAATGCTAAGTCATTTCAGTAGACTACTGTAAAACACTGATCACCGTTCTAAATTTGGACCATGGCAATCCAACCTCATTTCTCATACTGTATATAATAATTTGAGAAAGTAAAATAAAGAAATTGTAATCAATGGTGCTCGCAACAGAATTCAAAATGATTGAGACACAGAACATTATAAATAATGTCCAGCAAGCAGGATACCAAACCACCTTTATATTACAACATTTCCACAAAAGTATAACTATCAATAACCCAATAAACAAAACCACAAAATATCTATAGGGCGATATGTTACATTCCATACTCACAAACATCTATAACAATAGCCAACTACTTAAGAAACTCTGGCATCCAAACATATTACTGTAATTCCCCTAACATAGGCTCCACCATAAAAGTCCACTATCTAAAAATAATCCTACTATCATAAAACCCACTAACCAAAACAGAGAATAAAAGGCAATATATTCCGTAGAGTGTAACAGCTGCCAAGCCAAATACGCAGGGGAGACAGGAAGGAGAGTCAGCAATAGAATATATGGACATAGACGCAACGTTATTAATCAAGACAATAGGTCTCTAATTTTCCAATACTGCAAAGGAACAGGTCACACTTTCGCATTAGGAGAACCTAGAATACATTACAATAACATAAACAGCAAATATCAAAGGCTTATAATTGATTCTCTATTATTCAGAAAACACAATAGCATTAATAGAAAATAGATTTGCCCGAAACATATAACACAATATATCCTAGTACCAGCTAATAATATCAACAATAATATAAGTAACTTATATAGTAGAATATGTATAAATACCTTAATAAAAAAAAAGTGTCTTAAGAAAACAAATAATATGCAAAACTTCCTAATGTATATATATATATATGTAGATAGAATCATAATAGTTTTAGCATCAGGCGACGTTATATTTTCTTGATATATTGTATATGTTTCTCCTGTAGAAGGGCGGACAAGCTCGAAAGCTTGAGAAGACCAGAATAAAAGATACTCATCCCCATAAACGTTTTACTTTGATATCAGAAATCAATGATAATATTAAGGTTTTGCCACAAACAATGTGGATCGTAAAAGACAGCGGCGAGAGATGCGGTATACACCGCCTCAACATAACTTTCATTGCCTGATAAAATGCCCGTGAAACGGAAAGCATAAATTAAAATTCACGATTTATAATAGACTGTTAATCTCAGGATGCGTGGACTACTTCACCAATACTTAAAAATAGTATGGCTTTTCATTAGGTATATATTTCTAAAGTATAGGAGATGAAACATATACTAAATTCGAGCCCCACGTTGGGCGCCATTGTTGCGTTCCCGGTTTGGATAGATGAAAGGGGAGGATACACGATGTGACAAATCTGTTTGCATCATGCCGTACCCTCCTAACAGCGAAAAAATAGCCCGAGGAATCAGAAAATATGGTATAATGGTAAATATGATGGAATAACGCACTGAAACACATAAAAGTACAAACATTACTAAAACCTGACAGATAATTACCCTCAAAGTAGCCCTAATAAAGTCGTAATTTTGCAACTGTTGCTGTGTCAATATATCACAGCAAAGATATAGTACACAACTCTATTTCAACAGAGTCGGTTGTTCTATAATTTGTACACTTTGTGAAATTAAGGTGTGGGGGGTAGTACCATAAAGCAAAAGGAATGAAATATGTATGAGAGGAAACAAGAAAATTTCTCTAGATATTTATTTAAATAAATTATAATTTGGGAACATGTCTATACTGACGAGGTATGCTATTTACATAGTAAAATTTTAGATAGAGGTGACCTGAAGTTACTTTATAGCCCTTTAGGGCCCATGCGAAATCTAGGTTGGTTACTACACAAAACAGGGGGGGGGGGCGCTAAGTCATAATGACAAATGGCTTACCTTTTCTCGAAAGTGCCGGCAAAGGTCTGGTCTCCCGTCTGAAAACTGTCCTCTCACTGAGCGACTCCGATTCCAATCTGCCTTTTGGCCAAGAAACCCTCTTTTATTCATGTCTCTCTCCGTTTCCATTCGCTGCCGAGCCAAAGTTTCTATTGGCTGGCATTTTCATTCGCCGAAAGAAACACCAATCAAAATGGCCAACGGCTCCAGTATCAATTTCATAGACGCCCCAGGCCTCTCCCATCAAAATAGAACATATAGTATTACCAAAACAAAAAAATCTAAAGAGAGAAACAGCTACGGCGATAGTGTAAAATTTCAGACGCCAGGCCCCCCCTTCCACATGGATTGAAATACTATCCTCCCCTTTTCTCGGGACGGTATATATATATCGCATGCAAACAGGACCAGAAGAAGACACCAGTGACATCCAGAGACATCCGTGCTGGAAGCTGCTGTACCATATGTACATATATGCCCCCTCATTTAAGATTTAGATAGAGGTGACCAAAAGAAAATAATTTATCATATAAACATTTAAATCAATATTTTTTTTAATACTCGGAATATATATATTATTTAATTTCCTAAAGGAATTAATTTGTTTTTCAATCTACAATGTTTTTTTTTTTTTATCTCGCGGCAACACGGTAAATTGGAGGCGTGGTCATGATCACGTGCGTGTTTTCTTTCGACGAATGAAAATGCCAACCAATAGAAACTTTGGCGCGAGGAGCGAATGAAAATGGAGAGAGGCAAGGATAAAAGGGGGTTTCTTTGCCAAAAAGAGGAAGGGGGGAGATTCAACCAGAGTCGCTCAGTCAGAAGGACAGACGACAGTCGGGCTCGAGACGCAGAAAGGAGGAGACCAGACCTTGCCGGCGCTTTCGAGAGAAGGTAAGCCTCTTTGCCATTATGGCTTAGCACCCCCCTTTTTGAGCAGAAACTAACTTAGATTTCGCATGGGCCCTAAGGGCTTTAAGTAACGTAAAAGGAATGATAGGGTTCTTATATTTTGTCCCGCCAGAATAGATGGAGATCTAGGCTTTCCCCTTTATAAAGGCAAATTTGTAACTTCAAGTCACCTCTATCTAGATCACTATATAAATAGCATATCTCGCCAGTATAGAAATGTTCCCAAAATTTATTTATTTTGAATAAATATTTAGTATATAACTTATATGGAGAATTTTTTGTTTCCTCTCATACATATTTCATTCTTTTGTTTTATGGTGCTACCCCCACAACTTATTATTGTTACAAATTGTATTGGAATATAGGACTACCGACTCTGATGGAATGGAGTTGTGTACTGTACCTTTGCTGTGACACTCTAATACAGCAACAGATGCAAATATGACTTTATTAGGGCTGCCTTGAGGGTATCTCTTTGTCAGATTTTAGTAATATTTGTATTTCCATATGAGGGATTTGCCCTTCTTTCACTGTTTAAATGAAATATTGTATGATTCTTACCTATTTGGAGGGAATACTACTAAAAATCAAGTCTTCTAATAATTGCTGGCCAACATGCATTGTCGAAGATGCCTGTCATGCCCACTGTGATCAAAGAAGCCAGTTCTCCTGTCTGTGTTTCAGTATGTTTTCCAACATATCTACCATTATACTATTCGTTGATTTAAATTTAGTAAGACCCATGTTGCCTTATACTCATTTGATTGTTCTCTTTGTGATATTATTGAAACCCTTTTTGTTTTAAATATATTACAAATGTCAGTGCCAATAGTATAAGTCTATAGATTTTGCTTGTCTCTCATAGTTTATTTTGCTAGGTTTTAGTATAATCTTTACAAATAGAGTCTTTCCATACATCCAGGTAGTAACCTAATTCAACGCATTTTGTTGAATCTTTGTTATAAGAATCGGGATTAAAAGTGTACCTGCATGTTTAATCAGATTTTATTACTAATAAAATCTGAACCTGGTGCTTCCTTGAAATCTAATTTTGAAATAATATTTTCAACATATTATACTTCTATAAGAAAATGTTAATTTGGTCTTATATTCAGGTTTATAGTTTCTAATAATAACAGGCTTCTCTTTATCTGAGATCCCTTAAAGTTGTTGGATGATCTCAGAGAATTTGAAACTATATGGGCTTGTCACTGACCCAAGTCCGTTAGTCTGTAGAGACGGCCAATAGACGGCGATCAATTCCAGCGTCTATTTTGATGGGAGAGCCGACCATTATTTTATAGATTATTTAATTTAATGTAGGAACAAGAATAATTCAACATTTCCCTCCCTTTTCCCAAGTACACGTGAGCCTTAGTTTAATGAGGAATCTCTTTGCACATCTGTCCTAAACTTTCCTCACTATATATTTTGTGTATGAATCTATTTACAATTGATCTGTAGAAATTATAGAGATCTATTGCTATAATTTCCCTCTCTGAAACAGTTCCCAGCGTCTTCAGTGGGTTGCTAAATCTCCAGACAAGTGTATTGAGGGAGATTAGTAAAAGAATAAAGTTGTACTAGATTTCGCGGATAAAGTCAAGAAAGGACATTATTCCAGAAGTCTCTTAAAAAGATAGTTGACACCCCCCCCCCCCCCAGGCCCCATCATTATCTCTTTTCTTCAAAAAGGAAGCTGATACCCCTGGGACATTGGAATTTCACATTCCATAGACCTTGTTAGTCCCCGGGACACTCGACGCTCCATACATTCCAGGAAGGAATCTGTCAACAGGCCTCCCCGATTTTGTGCCCCCTTTGGGGGATCCCTCCCACGCCTGGCATGGAAGAAAGTTTTTACTTGGAGTTACGTAATCCCCAAATCCTTCTGTACCCTATATATTATTTGATACTCTATCTCCTCAAGTATAACCTTAGCTGCCTAAGCCCTATATTTGTCTATTTCTATGTCACACGCTATTCCAAAGATGGTAGCGACGTTGTTGCCGAAATGTCACACTTGAATATTTTAATAAGGAAATTTTTCTAAGTCATATCTTACATGCTCCATTCCCATTTGTCTAAAAACGGGAATACAACAAGTTCTTCTTTCCAATCCTTTCCTTGCAATTTTACTGAAATAAGTTGCTTTTTTAAATATCTGTGGAAACGTTCAATTTTTCCATTGCTTTTAGGATAATATGGTGACACTCTTATATGTTTTATACCTGATTTCATAAAAAATTGCTCAGTATCTTTGCTTACAAATTGAAGACCATTATCTGAAACTATTTCAATGGGAAATCTATATTTTGCAAAAATTTCTTTTAATTTTGAAATTATAGTTTTCGAAGAAATATCATCTACTTATATATTTGCCTTATTCTGTTTGTCTGTTTGTTTGTCTGAAGCTCACGGATGGGATTTTTGATAACCATCGGTGGTTCAGTGGTAGAATGCTCGCCTGCCACGCGGGCGGCCCGGGTTCGATTCCCGGCCGCTGCATTTTTTTTTTTTTTACAATTTTTAAAACTCATTTATATATTATACAAGAATGACATCCACGGCGCCAATTTATAATTGTAACGAATAGTATTTGAATAAAAGCATTTAATCGGGTAAAACCCGGGCGTTGCCCGGGTCATTCGTATCTACTTATATATTTGCCTTATTCTGTCTGTTTGTTTGTCTGAAGCTCACGGATGGGAATTTTCATAACCATCGGTGGTTCAGTGGTAGAATGCTCGCCTGCCACGCGGGCGGCCCGGGTTCGATTACATTACAATTTTTAAAACTCATTTATATATTATACAAGAATGACATCCACGGCGCCAATTTATAATTGTAACGAATAGTATTTGAATAAAAGCATTTAATCGGGTAAAATAATCGTATATAATAATTGTATAAACGAATGCAAGACAAAATCACCGCGAATGTTTCTTTTTTTAAGGCAATTTCTTTTTAAGGCAATTATCGTTATTTATCGTTAATTTTTGTTTCGATTTTATTGAAAAAAAAAACGATATGGTGCCTTTAAAAATGATCTTTATTACTATGCAGTTTTCTATTTAGTCAATATACCTAAGTTCATGTTGCAAATGTAATTATCTCTATCGATTTAGTAGGTGAAATGCAAAAAAAATCGACATGATGAAATCGTTATGAAAATTCACATTTTTATTTTTATATTTTCAAGACACACACAGTTTGGGGCGGGACGTTTCACAAGATAGACATCCACGGCGCCAATTTATAATTGTAACGAATAGTATTTTAATTAAAACATTTTAAAAACACACAGTTTGGAACGGGACGTTTCACAAGAGTGACATCCATGGCGCCAATTTATAATTGTAACGAATAGTATTTGAATTAAAACGTTTTTAAAATATATACGCACTCGGGTAAAACCCGGGCGTTGCCCGGGCCATTCGTCTAGTCTACTTATATATTTGCCTTATTCTGTCTGTTTGTTTGTCTGTCTGAAGCTCACGGATGGGATTTTTCATAACCATCGGTGGTTCAGTGGTAGAATGCTCGCCTGCCACGCGGGCGGCCTGGGTTCGATTCCCGGCCGATGCATTTTTTTTTTGACGTGACAACGTCTTAAATTAGGTTGCGGCTGGGAGTCACTTATGAAAAAGTGTAACGCCCGGTAACGTTACGATGAGTCATCGAACGAGAGTGCTGCGCGCGCAACTGCGCGCGCAGCGCTAGAGAATTAGGCGCATTGAATCGGCGCATGCTTGTCTCTGTCTTTGTCTTTCTCGAACGTTCTTGGCGTTGGAAAAACAAGAAAGCGTCATAATACAAGTTCACACGTGTGGTTAAAGTATCGTCAGCTGTGTCTGTAGTGAAAATGTGGAGTGCTTAGATTCGTCATTTACAACAACTACAACAATAAAGGTAAATAATTGTACACTGATATTTCATTATCGTAAACTATGATTGATTAATTGTTAGATTGGCACAAAAGTTGAGAAACTGAGTTTATAGGTTATGTCATACTATTGATAAATGTTGATAGTGTTAAGTAAATTATTAGTTTAAAATTAATTAATTAATTAATTATTATTTTACAAATTTTAAATAGTTTCAAATTTATTTAGCAAAAATTTGAACCTTCGATCTGAATAAATGTTTTGATTTTCGAATTGATTCTTTAAAATTACAAATATTAAGAAAAAGAGGCAGATATAAGAAAACTTTATTTAAACTGTGTTGAGCAAGAATTTTAACATCTAATTTAAGTAAATGTTTTAATTTTCAACTTCATCATTTACAATTACAAATTTTATTTAATTTCAAATTTATTTAGCAAAAATTTGAACCTTCGATCTGAATAAGTGTTTTGATTTTCAAATACCAACGCGGCTGGTGGAGTGGCGATCTATCGTAAATTATCATCGACATCTACGGCGGAAGTGTTCCAAGTTGCGATTACAGACGTAACTCGTGTCATTAAAACCAAGGGTGACATGTGCATGACTGAAGTTACTTGCTTCGCCGCTAATACTAGCTTCAAGTTTATACTCGGTGCTGTATATATTCATCCAGGAGCTAGTATGCAGGATATTGGAATGTTACTATGGCAAGGACTCGGTCCGTACATTCACAACAGCCAGTACGTGCCACCGTTCGTGCAAGTTGATTCTAGTATACCGATTCTTCTGTGTGGTGATTTTAACAAAAACGTAAAGCCTGACAACTCGTTTCTTAAATTCATGAAAAATACGTATAATCTTGATTGCGTATCAAACGTTTCTAAGTCAACTACGTTAAAAGGAACAACTATCGACTTGACTTTCGCAAGACACATTACAGCAGAAACACTTCCTTTCATTTCATATTTCTCCTATCATCGTCCTATCCTCAACAAAATCACTCAAATAGGAATTAGTTAAGTTTAAGTTTACATGTACAATGTTTTAGTAAACAAAATATATTTCTATAGTTAAAATTTGTGCAATTCTTATTTTCATTCAATTCCTTGTTCCTATTGTGCAATTTAATTATATTCATATCAATAAATATTCTACCGTTGTCACGTAAAATCTTCGCCCGTAAAACCGACTTTTTTTTACAATTTTTAAAACTCATTTATATATTATACAAGAATGACATCCACGGCGCCAATTTATAATTGTAACGAATAGTATTTGAATAAAAGCATTTAATCGGGTAAAACCCGGGCGTTGCCCGGGTCATTCGTATATAATAATTGTATAAACGAATGCAAGACAAAATCACCGCGAATGTTTCTTTTTTTTTTTAAGGCAATTTCTTTTTAAGGCAATTATCGTTATTTATCGTTAATTTTTGTTTCGATTTTATTGAAAAAAAAACGATATGGTGCCTTTAAAAAATGATCTTTATTACTATGCAGTTTTCTATTTAGTCAATATACCTAAGTTCATGTTGCAAATGTAATTATCTCTATCGATTTAGTAGGTGAAATGCAAAAAAAATCGACATGATGAAATCGTTATGAAAATTCACATTTTTATTTTTATATTTTCAAGACACACACAGTTTGGGGCGGGACGTTTCACAAGAGAGACATCCACGGCGCCAATTTATAATTGTAACGAATAGTATTTTAATTAAAACATTTTAAAAACACACAGTTTGGAACGGGACGTTTCACAAGAGTGACATCCATGGCGCCAATTTATAATTGTAACGAATAGTATTTGAATTAAAACGTTTTTAAAATATATACGCACTCGGGTAAAACCCGGGCGTTGCCCGGGCCATTCGTCTAGTGTATTATAATCGCTTCCGGGAACGATGAATAATAATCAATAAGTGTCAAAATATATTTTGAATCAATTGGTCCAACTAAGTCTACTCCTACTTTATACCATGGTCTAGGAGGTATTGGTATGGTTGTTAAAGGTTGGTCATGCCTTAAAGGTTGATTGACTTCACAAATGTAACAATTCTTTATACGTCTTTCTATATCTTTGTCCATATTGGGCCAATAGTATTTTTCTCTTAAAATTTGTTTAGTTCTAGCAATCCCTTGATGAGTTTCATGAGCTAAGTCTAAAATATTTCTTCTAAGATCTGTTGGTATAACAATTCTCTTTCCTTTTAAAATGAGATTATCATAAACTGAAAGTTCTTCCTTAAATTTGTGCAAACTTTTAAGTTCATCATCATAAATTTGATATGGCCAATTTCCAGTTTGAATTATTTTAGTTAGAAATTTGAAAAATGGATCTGCTTCACTTTGCTTCTTGATATCATATGTATCTTTTTCTTCTGGCAAATTAAAGAAAATTCTTTAGACCTGTGGTCCAAGGCAATGCAAAAGTGTTGCCCTTTTAACGTCATCTTTCTTTGTTGAAACACCGCTTGCTAATTCATAAATTAAATATGAATTCATCCAATGTTTGTACTAGGAATACAAATCTGTAGCATTAAAAAAAAAAAAAGGTTCGAGACGTAAAATTATTTGCCATCTTCTTTTACGCTTATTTAATTATTATTATTTTTTAATTCTCGTCGCCAAATATGTTGTGTTGTTTATCTTTTATAAACTACAACTTATATATTTATTATTTAATTATTTATTTAACACACACATTTAACTTTAGTAAAGATTAATTATCTGTTTACAAAACACCGTCAGTCTATTGTTCTTCATTCCCTTTTCTTATATTCACATCACTTATATATTTCACACTATTCTACATGATGTATATTTTGTATGACTGGTCAATATTATATTTAATTTTGAAAAATGACCGGTCAAATATAATTATTTTATTTATCATCATCTCCTGATTTCTTTTAGTTTCCTGGCTTGCGGTAAACAAATGACCGCGTTTTTCTTTTGTTAGATTTTTTATAATTAAATTGTTTATTATTAACTGCTGTATTAAATGTAATACTGTAATAAATAATATATTAATCCTATGAAATGTTGTCTAAATGAATACAAGAATAGAAGCATAAAGGTGAGTTGGAATAATTTGTTTAAAGAACGACGAGGTAATGTTAAATACACAACAGTAAATTGGCGACGAGCACGGGATATTCCAATTGAAGATAAGTAAACAAATTAGGGATCTTCCAATTAAAGATAAGTAAACAAATTAGTTCAAGATGTCTATTTTTACAATTGAAAAATTTGATGAGACTATTGAAAGTTGGGAGAGATACACAGAAAGATTGGAATATTTTTTTGAGGCAAATAACATTGATCAAAATAAAAAGAAAGCTATTTTCTTGACCTTGCTAACCCCAACTGTGTACAACCTTTTATATGATCTTTGCATACCAACAAAATTATCTGATGTAGAAAATACTTACCCAGTACTAGTGAGCAAATTAAAAAACCATTTCAACCCCACCCCATCTTCTATCGTTGAACGTTCAAAGTTTTCAAATAGAGCAAGGAGGCCAGGTGAAAAAAATTTCAACATACATTGCTGAATTAAAGAAGATGGCAGAATATTGCAAATTTGGGTCTACAATAGATGAAGCTATCCGTGATAGACTAATAGCTGGAATTGAGGATGACAACATTCAAAGAAAACTGTTAGGGGAAGGTGATAGTTTGACCTTGCATAAAGCTATAGAAATTGCTCTTGCTTTGGAAGCAGCAGCACAAGATGCAAAAGATTTACAAAGTCAAAGAAATCCAGAGGTTGTTAAGAAAATTAAGCAAGGCAATTGGAGGTTAAAGCCGTCTACTACAGGAAAGTTTACCAGGTCAGAAAGCTATACATGCATAAGATGTGGATCTAAGGATCATAAGCAAGATAAATGCCCTCATCTGAAAGCCAAATGTTTCAACTGTGGTAAAGTTGGACATTTGGGGAGGAGTTGTCTAAAAAGAAAGCCACAACGCAATTATACTGCAAATAAGGATGGAAATAAAGTACACGCCATCGCAGAGACGGAAATCAGCAGTCAAATCTTCAAAATTATAAATTTATGGAGAACAACCGATCCAATTAAGATTGAAGTACAAATCAATGATAAGATACTGTCATTGGAATATGATACCGGTTCTGCCTACAGCCTCATATCCGAATCCACTCGAAGGTTCTTTAAACTACCTAATCCATGTCCTGCCGATCCATTAAGAGTTAAGTTGGCAACCTACAGTGGCCAACCCTTGCCAGTGTTAGGTACATTGGATGTGCCCGTACAATACCAGAATAGTACTCAGACCTTCCACTGATGGTTGTTGGAGGTGAAGGTCCTAGCCTTTGTGGTCGGAATTGGATGGAAGCATTGGGAATACTACCAACCCAGCCATACAAGGTTGACATGATTAAAGTAACAGAAAACAACCTGCCAACACAGCTACATAGATTTAGAGAACTGTTCAGTCCTGGCTACGGTGTGTTCAAGGGTGTAAGAGCTAGATTGCTAGTTGATCCTGAAGTGAAACCGAGATTTTTCAAGTCACGTCCTATTCCTTATGCGCTCAAGGAGAAGATTTCTAGAGAGCTTGATAGATTAGTCAAGGCGGGAATTTTGAAACCCGTGCGACATGCTGAATGGGCCGCTCCGATTGTTCCAGTTCTGAAGTCTGACCAGACTATTCGAATTTGTGGAGATTTAAAGATTACTGCGAACCAAGCCCTTAAAGTGGATCAATACCCCCTACATAAAGCCGAGGATATTTTTGCAGCTTTAGCTGGTGGTGAGAAATTCAGCAAAATAGACCTCAGAGATGCCTACAACCAATTAGAACTTGATGATGAATCTCAGCTTTATACAGTCATCAATACGCATCAGGGTTTATATAAGTACACACGACTCCCGTTTGGAATATCTTCAGCCCCAGCATTGTTCCAAAAACAGATGGACATACTTCTAAAAGGAATTCCCATGGTTTTCTGTGCACTAGATGACATCCTAATTACTGGGAAGAATGATCAAGATCATCTGAAGAATTTGGAGTGCGTACTTCAAAGAATCCAAGAGGCCGGGTTAAAGCTGAGAAAAGATAAATGTTCATTTCTGGCACCATCACTAGAGTATCTAGGTCATAAAATTGCAAAGGACGGTCTCCAACCATTGCCCTCTAAAGTTGAAGCTATACAAGCCGCTCCAAGTCCAACCAACCTGACGGAGTTACGAGCATTCTTGGGTTTACTTACGTATTATTCAAGATTTATTCCTAACATGTCTTCCACTTTAGCACCATTATACAACTTGCTAAAAAAGGAACAGAAGTGGAAATGGGAAACGCCAGAAGAAAGAGCATTCAGGGACGTTAAAGAAAAATTAGTCCATTCAACCTTACTAGTACATTTCGATCCTCGAAAGAGACAAATTCTATCTTGTGATGCTTCCGGAGTAGGCATTGGTGCTGTGCTATCCCAAGTACAAGGGGACAATGATATACGTCCAGTGGCATTTGCATCTCGTACACTCACTCCAGCGGAGAAAAAGTACTCACAACTGGAGCTGGAAGCCTTAGGAATTGTATTTGGAGTAACAAGGTTTCGCAACTATTTGTTAGGAAATAGTTTTACTCTTCGCACAGATCACAAGCCGTTGGTAACCCTATTTTCAGAGAATAAGGGGATTCCAACTATTGCAGCAAACCGTATTCAAAGATGGGCCATCATTTTATCTGCTTATCAGTACAAGATTGAGTACATCAAGGGCACCTCCAATACAGAAGCTGATGTCTTAAGCCGACTTCCCATGTTCACTCCTGAACCAGATTCAAAGGAACCGGATTCAGAACCTGTGGAAATGGTATTATTGATGGACGCTTTAGACAGTTCACCAGTTACATCTGATGATATTCGGGCAAGCTTACCAGGAGATCCTGCTTTAAGACAAGCCTTGGATCATACTCTTCAAGGTTGGAGTGAAGAAACACCAAAGGAAATGGAACTCATGCCTTACTGGAGCCGTAGATATGAACTAGGAGCCTGTGAAGGTCTGCTATTCTGGGGAAATCGTGTCATCATTCCTACAAATTTAAGAGCCAAAATGTTGGATGAATTACATAATAGTCATCAAGGCATTGTTGGTTTAAAAAGTGTCGCCCGAACTTTGTTTTGGTGGCCTGGTTTGGACAAGGATATTGAAGAGACCGTTAGACGGTGTAACTGCTGCCAAAGCCATGCCAGCATGCCACCACGAGCTACACCAGTCAATTGGCCGCCCACCAACCAACCCTGGGATAGAGTTCATATTGATCATCTGGGGCCATTTGAACAAAACCTGTACCTGATTGTAGTGGACGCTTGTACCAAGTGGATAGAAGCCATGCCTGTTCCTAACACTTCCACAAGAGAAACCATCGAACAACTACGCTGTCTATTTGCCAGGTTTGGCATTCCAAGAACACTAGTATCTGATAATGGTACCGGGTTCACTTCCGAAGAATTCAGACAGTTCCTGACAAGAAATGGTATCCGTCACCTACGGACTGCACCCTTTCACCCAAGTTCAAATGGTTTAGCTGAACGTGCCGTGCAAACTATTAAAACTGGTCTTAAGAAAGTACAACAAGGGAGCATTTCTCAACGCCTAGCTGAGATACTGTTGGGCTATCGAAGGACCCCCATAGCCAGCATTAGAAAGTCTCCTTCCGAAATGATGTTTGGCCGTAACATTCGGAGTCGCTTGGATTTGGTTTTACCAAATCCTGGTAAATCAGAGGAACCAGGTTTTAAGGTAGGAGAGTCGGTTTGGTATAGAACCTACAAATCAGGGCCAAAATGGGACCAAGCGAGCATCCAAAACACTACGGGAAACTACGGGTTTGACTTTACAAACAGCCAGAGGACAAGCTAGAAGGCATTGGGACCAAGTGCGGAGATCTCACATTCCTGACAAGAGAGGTGAAGCTACCGAAGACCACGCCGGAGTCTCCGAGCCTGATATAAACACCAAGCCAGAAGAACTGATTCCACAACACCAGGAAGTGACATCGGAGCCGCAGTCTTCTACTGAACCAGCCCAGAGTCCCCGGACTATTACACCAGATCCCACCAGTGAATGCCCTCCGGAGATCTAGTAGGATTCGAAGACCACCTACAAGATTGAACCTATGAAGAGTTCCGTTCTTTCGAAGAGGAGAGGAAATGATGTATATTTTGTATGACTGGTCAATATTATATTTAATTTTGAAAAATGACCGGTCAAATATAATTATTTTATTTATCATCATCTCCTGATTTCTTTTAGTTTCCTGGCTTGCGGTAAACAAATGACCGCGTTTTTCTTTTGTTAGATTTTTTTATAATTAAATTGTTTATTATTACTGCTGTATTAAATGTAATACTGTAATAAATAATATATTAATCCTATGAAGTGTTGTCTAAATGAATACAAGAATAGAAGCATAAAGGTGAGTTGGAATAATTTGTTTAAAGAACGACGAGGTAATGTTAAATACACAACACTACACAAACTAAATGATGGATCATTTTACCTGACACTTCACACTTGTTCTTGTAATGGCAGTTGGCATGCCTATATAGTAAATTATCAGTGAGCACATAATTATCACTGATGGTACTCTGTGCAGTTGCCTTTTGACTTATTGTAATATATATCACATGTAAACTTATGTCTGATATATTTGATATTATGTCTGATGTTAGCCTACAATAAATAAAGACTTTCTTTGTTAACTTCCAAATACTTCTTGCTGATTAACGTCAACCAACAAACACGAGGAGGTTACAGTTCTAATATCAAAACCATATTATCATCTGACTTAAATCTTCATTAAATTATTTGAGGTTTTGTGAATGCATTAATGTGTGAGTATTCTTAACCCCCCCCCCCTCCACCTCCTTCAAATATATCCATCACTTATTCACAGACCTGAATATATAGTTAATTCATTTTTAAGTTGAACACACACTATTCTTTTTCATATTTGATAGCCTAATTGATGGGTGAATTTGGGAAAGGAAGGATGAACTTACATCTATGGAGGAAGCCCCGCGATGGAGAGATAGTGGGAAAAGACAGCATTCTTTTGTGGAAGTGTCACATCGGCGGCGACATGCAGAAGCGGAAGATTCCAGGAAGTAGTGAGGCGGACATAGGAAAAGAGTAGAGTAAGAGAGTCGTGTAACAAGAGGTGGGGCGGGTCAAGGGGAGACTGCAGAAGTTCCCTGGATTGGCCAGACCAGGTTGGCAGGACAGGGCATCACGACTGTCCTGTACAGGGTGAATTACTCAATGAAAAGTAAACACCAGAAATAGTGTGTCTGTAGGGAGTGTAACAGCCAATTCATCGCCCAAGAGCGTAGCTCCCCAAGAGGTCCGCCTTTTCTCAATCATCATGATGGCTTTCCTTTCTCTCCCGAAGAGACCTGCCTCGGTGTGTTGAATAATTTTTCCTTCAGGATACCAAACCTCCGAAATTCGCTCATGCAATGTTTCACGATCAAACCACTTTACATCATGGGAGGTCACGAGAGCCATACAGCGCTGTGGTAGAAAAAAGTCTCCATGAAGGACACACTCCTTGGAGCAAGCGCGACGACCCCAAGCTGATACTCTATATGGAAGGGCCTGGATACTACCGACTTGAGGATTTTGATACCAGAAGAATAGGAAATATCGAATTTCCTTTGGATCAATCGTGAAACAATTAGGAATCCTTGTGTCTGGTCGAATTCCAAGATGGTTATCGTCAACCATATCCCTGACAGGTACCACCCCCTCCCCCTCATGACATCATCATGATTAATTCTGTCACCAAATATGAAAAGAGACTACAAATTTACATTTTACAAATTTCGTGATTTTAATTATTCAATATCTGCTTGATAAAATATAAATATTAATTATATATACATATTCCCAAGCCCCCCTTTATAAAATTGTTCTTAAAAAAATTGCTCATTCTTGAATTAGGGACTTGAATATTGTGAGCCTTTAAATAATATGAATCTTATTTTTCTGCTCACACACGCAAGTACAAAGGTTGCACGAAAGAAGTATTAAAAATAGGAGATAGGTTAAGCTCAATAAAATTATAAATTTCGATAAATTCCTAACAATATATACTCACTCAGCTCACTCCTATTGCTCTCGGAAAAATCATAATTTCAAGATAATTAATCAAGAAAAAGAAAATACTGTTGTTTCAATAAAAATTGCGTCAAATAAATACTGGCATATTATTTTTTAATTATTAACACACACACGCGCGCCGTTCAATAATTAATATCTAATTATCTCATTTCAAATATGTTTTATTATTATTATTAATATATATTTTTAAATGTTGTACTTGAAAGTCAAACTTCAAGTAACTCTGTGTTTACAAAAAAAAAAAAAAAAAACAATTAAATATTGTTTATATATGATAGTTAAAGGCCAAAGCGAAATTGACGTTTGTAATCTATATCTAGTGTCCAAGTGTTATTACAGAAAGGTTAAAAATTTGAAGAATATTTGATATTTTTATAAAATGCTCAAAGGGACAGGTTTAATAGTGCTTTGATCAAGTTTAACCTTCTAAAGCATTTAAATATAAAATGATAAACCTATTTCTAGATAATGTACCTGATTATTATAACCATGTACATATAAAATTTATTAATAAAACGCAACATACAATAACAGTTCTGTGTTATGATATTTTAAACATAAGAAAGTTCATTAAATTTTTGAAGAAAGGTGATTCGTTTCGTTGTAAGACGATCTTGAAACATTACTGGAAATTCCAAGTAACTTGTTCAAAAGAACCATTAATTGCAAAGTTGTATGTCAAACCTCAGGAATCAGACGATCAACAAGATGAACAAAAGATCATTTTAATTACCCATCCACGTAAGTATAATTAATTTATTTTTTATAAATATGTATTTTGTGCATTGTGTTTATATTAACTAAAAAAACAAACGATTATTTTAATTATAAATATTGAGATATATCTGTGAAATATAATAAAGCATTTAAATTACAAATTAATATGCAAACACTATAATTAACAATACAATAAATAAAATAAAAATAATTTAAAATAAGCAATGTTAGGTATTTTTTCACAGAAAGACAGCAATGGTGTTGTGTATTCTTGGCAAACTAACTGGAGATAAAAATAGGATGAAGGGTTTTCTTCTGAAACAAAAGAACAATCAGTTTAAGTCATTCATACTATAAATTTTATCTGAAAATTTTAGCAATGAATAGTTAATTGTTATCATAAATAAATACATAAATTGTAAAATTTGAAAATAACTTACATTATGATAAGGCACAATTTGGTTTATTAAAATATACAAGTTTCAAAGTCATCAACAATTCTGTCACCGTTTGCTTTTGGTTCAGTGGTAGAATGCTCGCCTGCCACGCGGGCGCCCCGGGTTCGATTCCCGGCCGATGCATTTTTTTTTTACAATTTTTAAAACTCATTTATATTATTAAAATATATGTGCTTTTCCTGTCTATGTACAGATTTATGGTCTATGTACACAAGTATACAAGTATGTATACAAGTTATTAGCAAAATGCGCAAGGTGGCGTGATCATAGCCGACCAATAGGAGGGCGACATTCCAAAAAAAAGCAAACCGTGACAGAGGCCACGCATGACGCTCGTAACTGTATATAGAATAATCCACAAGGTAATAAGATCAAATAAATAAATAGCGTGTGACGTTTCGGTAACAGCATTGTTACCATCTTCAGTAAAAAGTACTGAATGAGAAATTTTACCACAGCATCTGACCTTTTTGTTGTAAATTTTTAAACCATTTTTCCCACAAAATCCCAATGGTGAAACACCTGTGTTGTGGAGGCAGTCCTAACCCTCAAGGAGCTCTGTCTCAACTTCATGACCCGGACGTTGAAGCGAGAGAAAGACTTCCTCTGTCTCCCACTCCCCAAGTCTCTTTACCACGAGTACAGAGAACGTCTCTACTTCCAGAATGTACGTTGTTTCCTCTTTAACCCTAAAGAAAGTCGGTGGAAGGATGGTCTAAATCGTTGGTTTTCTACCGCCATGACTCGGGTTTGATTCCCACATTGGGCACTTTTTTTCTGATTTAAAAAAAAATGCTTCAATGGCCCCTCAATTCTTGGAAAGGTCAAACTCCACCAGCGAGTGCAAGTAACCAAACGGGGCTCTGGAATAGTTGTAAGTGTAAAGTCGAACTGCTTTTCACATGTGTAGACATGTGGTGTACTTACAGTAAAAGCAGTAGCCTACTTCTACCCACCATGATTATCATGGCCTGTACCATGTGTAGACATGTGGTGTACTTACAGTAAAAGTAGTCGCCTACTTCTACCCACCATGATTATCATGGCCTGTACCATGTGTAGACATGTGGTGTACTTACAGTGAAAGCAGTAGCCTACTTCTACCCACCATGATTATCATGGCCTGTACCATGTATAGACATGTGGTGACAATTTTGACAATTAAAACATACTTTATTGACACTCGTCAATAGTTACATTCAATCAAGAATTAATGGGATTTACAGATTGGGGGGGGGGGGGGGGAGCATTTCGCTGAGTATGTGCAGGCCCTCACGCACAAAGGGATCCGAGCTCCGAGCGCGCTCAGATGCAGCGCTGACGATCCCGGCAAGAGTGGTTCTCTTCTGAGTGGAGAGGCGCCTAAGGAGAGGTTCCCTATCGTCGGGGAAAATAATTGCCTCTACGATGTCACCCTCTGTGACTCCTATATCGGATAAAGGCTCCGAGTAGCGCTCATCGCTTAATTCATATATTATGTCATTTGCCTGGTCGTAGCAGGCATCAATGAATTCGGTAGACAGTGGAGGTGGAGGTGTCGCGATGTCCGGCGACGTCTTTTCCCCGTGGAGAGCGGGTGGTGTTGGCTTAGAAGGCCAAGGCGCAGGCAGTGTGGGTGTTGGAGGCACTGCTGGTGTTGTCCTGAGCTCGGCCTTGACTTGTCCGAGGACTTTGTACAGGTTGCTGGCTGCTCCGGGTCTCAGGTCCAGGATTTGCCCGATCAGGCCGACGAGGGCGTCGCACTGCGGAGGCGACAGGAGGGGTCCCTTCCTCTGCGCCTTGGTCCTCGAGGAGAGGAGGTCCAGGACCTCCTCCCGCCCAAGACCAAGGGCGTCCGTCTTAGCGAAGGACACGCTGGGGTGCCCCTCGATGAACGCATCGAGGTCGATTCTCGTTGCGTTTTTTGCCGATGAAGTGAAGGACGCAAGGGTCTCCTCCACGATGGACATCTCCACGTCCGGTGTTGGGGCCGCAGGCTCGCGACTCCCAGGTGTTTGCAGGGACGGAGCAGGGGTCACTGGTGGAGGGGCAGGAGGCGTCTCCTCCATAGGAAAGGCTGGGGCCGCTGGTGGAGATGGCCGAGGTGCGGATGAGTGGAGCGCAGCTCGGGCCACGGGAGGAGCGCTGCAAACCTCCATGGCTGGATTGGAGGGTGTCGGCGCAGGAGGCTGGGCTGCTGACCGCTGAGGCGGTGCAGGGGTGGTCGGTGGTGGGACGCCAGCAGGAGTGGTCGGTGGGGCCGTTCTGGTGTTGTTGGCCAGCCCTGCAAGCAGGGGGCAGATGGCCCTCCGATGCCCTTGTCCGTGGCACCTGGAACACCTGATGCCCGAGGACAGGTACGCAGGCCAGGCTTCGCCTTTGATGTTGATGTCGAGGCGGGTTGGAAGCCTCTCGATGGTGATCCCCTCATGTAGGGTGATGAAGACGTCTCGCCGGCCATCGACGTAGACGTAGGGGCCCGCCTTCATCTGCTTAGGGGCGATGGACGTGACCCATATGGGCGATATGGAGAGAGGGCGTTGATGACAGCGGAGTCTCCTATAAAGACGGGGAGGTTACCCACTGTAATCCTTTCCGCTCTTTTGCGGAAAGGGAATGCCCTGAGGAGTGTTCCCTCAACCTCGAGGCCCTCACTTATGAGGCGCTCGGCCAGGCCTCTGTTGGTCAGTCCCAGGAGCTGGTGGCCGTTCACCTTGGTGATCTGGATGACTCCGGCAGTTCCTCCGAGCATCCTGTCCAGTGCCTTAAGGTAGTGGAAGGGCTCCAGTTCGGGGCTGTGTTCGATGTACACACAGTGTTCCTCGGAGGAGGACGCCTGCCGCGCCCTGGCTTCCGCGATGTGTGCTCTGGTGACCCTGATCTCTTGGGCCCGCGGCACCGAACCCGCCGATGGTTGAGGTCGGCGAATGGTCCTAGAGCCTCCGGGATTGGAGGATGGTGCAGCCGCCGTAGGCGAATTTGCCGAGCCACGGCGCCTCTTCCTACCCTGGACGAGGGTAAATCCTTCTTCAGCTGCAGGATTCACCTCTTCTGTGATGTCAGCCCAGTTTCTCCGGACTTGAGCAGCGGCGTCAGAAGTTGGAATAGCCGCAAGGTCGACCGGCGCAGCAGAATTTGCATCCTGGCTGCCGGCGGAGGGATTTACATAGTTTTGATTTTTAGTCAAAACTATTGGATTTTTGTTCTGCAAAACGTCTTTTGCTGTTGTTTCCGCACTGGGTTGTGCTTTAGAGCCGAGCCTTACAGGCTTGTCTTCGGCTTTTGACGGGCTTTCAGCCCATACCATATTTGTCGCCATCCGCGACACTTTTCGCCCGCCAGAGGCGAAAAACTCAGGAGCTTGCGCGACGCGTGGCCGCACGGCCGAGTGTAGACATGTGGTGTACTTACAGTAAAAGCAGTCACCTACTTCTACCCACCATGATTATCATGGCCTGTACCATGTGTAGACATGTGGTGTACTTACAGTAAAAGCAGTAGCCTACTTCTACCCACCATGATTATCATGGCCTGTACCATGTGTAGACATGTGGTGTACTTACAGTAAAAGCAGTCGCCTACTTCTACCCACCATGATTATCATGGCCTGTACCATGTGTAGACATGTGGTGTACTTACAGTAAAAGCAGTCGCCTACTTCTACCCACCATGATTATCATGGCCTGTACCATTTGTAGACATGTGGTGTACTTACAGTAAAAGCAGTCGCCTACTTCTACCCACCATGATTATCATGGCCTGTACCATGTGTAGACATATGGTGTACTTACAGTAAAAGCAGTAGCCTACTTCTACCCACCATGATTATTATGGCCTGTACCATATGTAGACATGTGGTGTACTTACAGTAAAAGCAGTCGCCTACTTCTACCCACCATGATTATCATGGCCTGTACCATGTGTAGACATGTGGTGTACTTACAGTAAAAGCAGTAGCCTACTTCTACCCACCATGATTATTATGGCCTGTACCATATGTAGACATGTGGTGTACTTACAGTAAAAGCAGTCGCCTACTTCTACCCACCACGATTACCATGGCCTGTACCACGTGTATTAGGGATAAACAAAGAGAAAAAAAAAACCTAAAGTGACAATGATTAGGCACAATTTTCACTTATTTTCAAGTGAACATTATTATTATTATTTTTTGCTTATCCCTAGTACACGTGGTACATGCCATGATATTCATGGTGGGTAGAAGTTGGCAACTACTTTTACTGTAAGTACACCTCATGTCTACACATGTGAAAAGCAGTTCGACTTTACACTTACAAATATGCCAGAGCCCCGTTCGGTTACTTGCACTCACTGGTGGGGTTGGGCTTCTGCAAGAATTGGGGGCCATTGGAGCATTCGTTTTTAAATCATGAAAAAGTGCCCAATGCGGGAATCGAACCCGGGTCATAGCGGTTGAAAACCAACAGTTTAGACCATCCTTCCACCGACCCCCAGTGAACATTGTATTATATAATGTGATAAAGATGTTTCTAAAATAATTTAATATATTTTAATATATAATTAACAAAGCTTTGCCTAGAATTTGTCTTAATTTTGAAATTAGACATAGAGGTACATGTACTAATAAGAACCTATCATCTAATAATTTCTTTTATTTTTCAGTATAAATGTAAGGAAATTGATCTCTTCTTCCCTCTTATCTCCACTCAATCATATCAGGATATCAAGTTGTGACCCTTGATGGTGTCTGTTTGACAACCATTATGGCTGGGTGAAGTAGTCTGCCTTTGTCATTAAGACTGGGAGCACTACTCAGTAGCAGGCCACTGACTTAGCTCCAAAAGAAATGGCCGCCTCTGAAATGAGGAACAGACGCCATGTACAGCCAACATGGAGTACATCCTGTATCCCCTTTGTCATTAAGACTTGGAGCACTACTCAGTGGCAGGCCACTGACTTAGCTCCAAAAGAAATGGCCGCCTCTGACATGAGGAACAGACGCCATGTACAGCCAACATGGAGTACATCCTGTATCCCCTTTGTCATTAAGACTGGGAGCACTACTCAGTAGCAGGCCACTGACTTAGCTCCAAAAGAATTAGCCGCCTCTGACATGAGGAACAGACGCCATGTACAACTGCTCCTAACATGGAGTGCAAACACTGCTCATCCTGTATCCCTGGAGTCCTTACAGGGTACTATCAACATGGCCAGTTGAACCCAGGTTTTTTAGCGAGCTTGTTACTGCTCCCCCTCCTCCTTTTTCATCCAGGCTTGGGACCTTAATTCCCAATTGAGGGAATTAAAACAAAATGACCACTATTAAGAGGCAGCCTCTTCCAGTGTGTATGGCTGTCCTTTAATTATATGGTCTAAAAATTTAGAAAAGTGAAAAAACAAGCCAAAACCATGGCTATAGTGAACCAAAAGTTCAGTCCCATTGAGGGTCACTATAGAGGAGTTTTTACTGTACTATGCAAATATGTTCTTTGATTTGCATAACTTGTCAGAATCCTATCTCTAGTGTGATTGTGTTTATTGACAACATCGCTGCCATTTGATTGGTTGTGTGTTCACAGAGGAGTATCAACCTACTGCCTATGCAAATATGTTCTTTGATTTGCATAACTTGTCAGGATCCTACCTCTAGTGTGATTGTGTTTATTGACAACATCGCTGCCATTTGATTGGTTGTGTGTTCACAGAGGAGTATCAACCTACTGCCTATGCAAATATGTTCTTTGATTTGCATAACTTGTCAGGATCCTACCTCTAGTGTGATTGTGTTTATTGACAACATCGCCGCCATTTGATTGGTTGTGTGTTCACAGAGGAGTATCAACCCACTGCCAATGCAAATATGTTCTTTGATTTGCATAACTTGTCAGAATCCTACCTCTAGTGTGATTGTGTTTATTGACAACATCGCCGCCATTTGATTGGTTGTGCGTTCACAGAGGAGTATCAACCCACTGCCTATGCAAATATGTTCTTTGATTTGCATAACTTGTCAGGATCCTACCTCTAGTGTGATTGTGTTTATTGACAACATCGCTGCCATTTGATTGGTTGTGTGTTCACAGAGGAGTATCAACCTGCTGCCAATGCAAATATGTTCTTTGATTTGCATAACTTGTCAGAATCCTACCTCTAGTGTGATTGTGTTTATTGACAACATCGCTGCCATTTGATTGGTTGTGTGTTCACAGAGGAGTATCAACCTACTGCCTATGCAAATATGTTCTTTGATTTGCATAACTTGTCAGAATCCTACCTCTAGTGTGATTGTGTTTATTGACAACATCGCTGCCATTTGATTGGTTGTGTGTTCACAGAGGAGTATCAACCCACTGCCTATGCAAATATGTTCTTTGATTTGCATAACTTGTCAGGATCCTACCTCTAGTGTGATTGTGTTTATTGACAACATCGCCGCCATTTGATTGGTTGTGTGTTCGCAGAGAAGTATCAACCTGCTGCCAATCAGCACTGCCTCCTAGAACGGTACCGCAGGACTACGCCACAAGTTCACCCTATCCGGACCATTTCTACAACCATCGTTGTCCCTACAGGAATATGGGGAGGAGCCTTGGGTTATTTTGCATATTTCCCATCAAAGTGGACTTCTCTCTGTGACGGATAGTTGTAAAAAAAACTCTGCACGCATGTAAAATGTTTAGTACAGTAGAACAACCTCCATGAGAGGACACTCCCGCTAGAGGACACCTCTCTACAAAGGACAGTTTCCATCATCAATACAGTAGAACAACCTCCATGAGAGGACACTCCAGCTAGAGGGCATCTCTCTACAAAGGACAGTTTCCATCAACAATACAGTAGAACTACCTCCATGAGAGGACACTCCCACTAGAGTACACCTCTTTACAAAGGACAGTTTTCATTTGAAAAATTACCATTTTTACAATTTGGCAACTCTTCAGTAAGAGGACACCTCTGTCTAAAGGACACTTTGACTCTGTAACTAGGTGTTGTCCTTTACAGAGAGGTAGTTCTACTGTATTTAGCAACTCTCCAGTAAGAAGCCACCTCTCTCTAAAGGACTCTCTGTAACTAGGTGTTGTCCTTTACAGAGAGGTAGTTCTACTGTATTTAGCAACTCTCCAGTAAGAAGACACCTCCCTCTAAAGGACACTCTGTAACTAGGTGTTGTCCTTTACAGAGAGGTAGTTCTACTGTATTTAGCAACTCTCCAGTAAGAAGACACCTCCCTCTAAAGGACACTCTGTAACTAGGTGTTGTCCTTTACAGAGAGGTAGTTCTACTGTATTTAGTAACTTTCCAGTAAGAGAACACCTCTCCCTAAAGAACACTATGTAACTAGGTGTTGTCCTTTACAGAGAGGTAGTTCTACTGTATTTAGTAACTTTCCAGTAGGAGAACACCTCTCCCTAAAGAACACAATGTAACTAGGTGTTGTTCTTTACAGAGAGGTAGTTCTACTGTATTTAGTAACTTTCCAGTAAGAGAACACCTCTCCCTAAAGAACACTATGTAACTAGGTGTTGTCCTTTATAGAGAGGTAGTTCTACTGTATTTAGTAACTCTCCAGTAAGAGAACACCTCTCCCTAAAGAACACTATGTAACTAGGTGTTGTCCTTTTTACAGAGGGTTTAGCTATTGTAGCCATTATATTATTTTGGCAATAATTGATTTTTTTTTTTAATTTTTAACATTTATATGATTTTAAAAAATCTTTTTTCACATATTATTATTACTAATATAAAAATGAAGTCAGCATGGAGTGAGAGAGAGAAATTGTTTTTCAAATGATAAAGCCCAGACCCAAGGTTTCCAGAAATAATGTTACTGGGACTATGCAACTTTGTCTATGCAACTTGCACTATGCAACTTGGTCTATGCAACTTGGACTATACAACTTGCACTATGCAACTTGGACTATGCAACTTGCATTATGCAACTTTGTCTATGCAACTTTCACTATGCAACTTGGACTATGCAAATTGGACTGTGCAACTTGGACTATGTAACTTGGTTTATGCAACTTGGACTCTGAAACTTGATTTCCATTATTTCTTATAAAATAGAGCCACTAAATTGCTAAACTGTTGAAAATAAAACTCTTATTCTTTATAGTGTAGAAGGTAAAATAATTCAGCTAATTCACATAGAGTTAACATAACTATAAGAGTAAATAGTTAACCATGATAGTTAGCCATATCTTTCAATATATAGCTTTTTTTGTTAGTTTTATAAACTTGTGTGTGTTTCACCCCTTTACCAACATGTTTGGTAAATTCTGACTGCTCTCTCATCCAAAGACCATGGTTTCAAACTAAGGGCCTTCATCAGTACAGGGTGGAAATATGAGAATTTACCAATCCTGTGGCTTTGTCACCGACACCATTCTGCTAGTTTGTAGAGACTGTGGAGCCTAGTTTTAATGTCTGTGAAGTGTAGTGGAGACAAGGAAGTTGTACCTTTCAGCATGTATATCTGGATTGAGATAATAACTCTGAAAGATATTCAGTGACCTTTATTGAAGACACACAAGATAACCAAGTGTGTATACACTCATGGACACAACTTAAGGAAGTTGTACCTTTTAGCATGTATATCAGGATTGAGACAATAACTCTGAAAGATATTACAGTGACCTTTATTGAAGACACACGAGATAACCAAGTGTGTATACACTCATGGACACAACTTAAGGAAGTTGTACCTTTTAGCATGTATATCAGGATTGAGACAATAACTCTGAAAGATATTACAGTGACCTTTATTGAAGACACACGAGATAACCAAGTGTGTATACACTCATGGACACAACTTAAGGAAGTTGTACCTTTTAGCATGTATATCAGGATTGAGACAATAACTCTGAAAGATATTACAGTGACCTTTATTGAAGACACACGAGATAACCAAGTATAAACAATATTGTCTTTGTCTCCTTAAAAAAAAGATAACCGCCAACATCTCAAAGACTTTCAACTTCCTTAAGTTTTGTCCATGAGTGTATTTTAGTTAAAGAACACTCTGTCCTAAAGTTTTTAGCAATTGTTTATTCAACCCTGAGCAAAAGTCATTCCTTCCATTTACTGATCAGAGAAAATGGAAAATAATATTTAAAAAAAAGAAACGACTGTTAAAAATTTTATTGCTAATGAAACAGGCACTTCCAATATTCATTTTTTCCCATTTAAAGTTAATATACAAAACTGTGTTTGCTATAACATTTATTTATAGAAATGTCCTAAAAACGATTTCACTTTAAGTACAGAATGATGGATGTTCTCTACTGTCCTAAAAGCATATATCCATAATTTGCATAAATACCAAAAAATAACTAAGATTCCATCCTTCATTATCATATATATAAACAGAATGATCCAATACAGTATTAGAACACTAAAAACGGTGGAGTAAATTGGCGAAACCTCTGGAAGGGTTTACCATCAATGAGTCAAGCATTCCTAATTATTTTTTTATCATCGCAGTAAGGACAGTAGAAATTTTGTTTTATTTGATAAAAAGAAATATTCAGGCTTAATAATTTATCATATATATATATAGACCGATATGTAAATAAGTTATTTGTTGGATTGAAATAAGATTTTTTTAAAAACTGTCCTCAAAAGAATTTCACCTTTTTATTTGAACATTGCTAAGATGAATTGAAGTTGCCCTTACAGCTATATGTTGAATATATTAATGTGTTGTTGTTGGTAGTATGTAAATATATATCGAGAAACAATAAATACACGTTTTTATATATAAAAGTTGTGTTAATTTTTTCCTATTTTGCAACATACACAACTCTAATTACATAAAAAGACTTGTCCATTAGCTTTCTGTAACAGAGAAAGTCAAATGTATGCAAAAAAAGCATTTTTTATTCCATCATATCTTTCAAATATATTAGGTGCATTACAAAGTCCAAATGGCATACCCTTGAAATTAAATAAACCATCTAGTGTGATAAATGGGGTCATCTTTCCGTATTCTTAATTAATCTCGATTTGCCAATAGCCTGAGTTTAAGTCCATTGTCGAATATAGTTTTTCTCCTCTTAAATGGTCTAGAACAGGGGTTGGCAACCTTTTAAGTCCGAAGAGTCAAAAATTACAATTTACAAAATGTCAAAGTTTTTAAAGAGCCACAAAAATTTTTTCTTGCCAACAATAAACAGTATAAATAATATTTACATATGGAACTATATAAAGAGCTTCACATCCAAAGAGCCGTATGTAGCTTACGAGCCGCAGTTTGCCAACCCCTGGTATAGAACATCGTCAATTTGAGGTAAGGGGTACGCATCTTTCTTGATCATTTTGTTCAAGATATTGTAATCAATGTAAAATATCTCAAGAAATTATGATGACTGCTGAGGCCCACGGGCTTTCTGATTGGCTGAATGAAATCTGCTTCTAACATCTTATCTTATTATAGCTTATGCGCAGAGACGATATCGTAGCCAATGAGGCCTAGGCACGATTATTGCTAGTTGAAAACTTTACCCAATACCTCGCCTTGACGATGTGCAATACTGTCGGCTAACAGCAATTTTTGGAGACTTCTAACATCTTATCGACTTCATTTTGAACGATCTTACGTTCATCTTGTGATACTCTGTAGGACATACGCCTGATTGGCGCGCTATCGCCTATAATAATTTGATGTTTATTGCGATTTGAGATTTGTTTTTTTGGCGATGATTGGGCTAAAGATATCTCTTTAATCATTTACAAGTCTCATTAATTTCTGTCTTTTTTCCACTGAACATTCTGGGTTGATATACGACTAAATGTAAATTTAGGTACTAGCTTGTTAGTTAGGGTGTTGGGAATCGTCTTCTTCTTTCTTATCTCCACTCAATCATATTAGGGTCCCAAGCCCAGATGAAAAAGGAGGAGGGGGAACAGTAACAAGCTCAGTAAAAAACCTGGGCTCAGCTGGCCATGCTGATAGTACCCTGTAAGGGCTCCAGGGATACAGGATGAGCAGTGTTTGTACTCCTTGTTAGGAGCGGCTGTACATGGTGTCTGTTCTTTATATTAGAGGCGGCCATTTCTTTTGGAGCTAAGTCAGTGGCCTGCTACTGGGTAGTGCTCCCAGTCTTAATGACAAAGGCAGACACATTCTACTTCACCCAGTCATGATGGTTGTCAAACAGACACCATCAAGGGTCACAACTTGATACCCTAATATGATTGAGTGGAGATAAGAAAGAAGAAGATTAATTTCTGTTTTTATTCTGATGAACATTCATGGGGTAATATAAGACTAAATGTAAATTTAGGTACTGGCTTGGTCGTTGGTTTGGGTGTTGGGAATTGTCTTCTTTCTTATCTCCACTCAATCATATTAGGATATCAAGTTGTGACCCTTGATGGTGTCTGTTTGACAACCATCATGACTGGGTGAAGTAGAATGCCTTTGTCATTAAGACTGGGAGCACTCTGAGAATCGTCAATTGTGCAAATTGACTTTTAATCAATATCAAAAAGATAGGTAACGCTCATTCCAGAAGGAATCATGTTGGGTTCCATGCTACAATTTGTAACCCAAAGTTCGGCTTTACCATGTAATATTGTAAAGAATGATTCTGAAATTAAAATCTTGTGTCAAGCAATAATTTCTTAGAACCTTCAGCCCTGATTATCATATTTCTTGATATTTCATATGTAGAAATCATCATCATTTTGCTTGACTTAGACAGAATCATATGATAATCTTTGTTAAGAAGATGTCCTTTCAAACTTAATTAGAAACACAGCTCACAAATCCATGTATAAGTAATTTCCTCTCCTCCTATTTACCTACACTGATCTATTTTATTTTTATGATTGTCTTAATTAAAAACAGCAGCTTTACACACCCAAGAACATTACGACTGCTGTGATAGAGATGTATGGAGACATCTGAGGCTCTTCATTGGACACAACAACAACAGAAAATTGACCCAGAACAGCAGCTTTACACACCCAAGAACATTACGACTGCTGTGATAGAGATGTACAGGGGCATCTGAGGCTCTTCATTGGACACGACAACAACAGAAAATTGACCCAGAACAGCAGCTTTGCACACCCAAGAACATTGCGACTGCTGTGATAGAGATGTATGGAGACATCTGAGGCTCTTCATTGGACACAACAACAACAGAAAACAGCAGTTTTACACACCCAAGAACATTGCGACTGCTGTGATAGACATGTATGGAGATATCTGAGGATCTTCATTGGACACAACAACAACAGAAAACAGCAGCTTTACACACCCTAGAACATTGCGAGTGCTGTGATAGAGATGTATGGAGATATCTGAGGCTCTTCATTGGACACAACAACAACAGAAAACAGCAGCTTTACACACCCAAGAACATTACGACTGCTGTGATAGAGATGTATGGAGATATCTGAGGCTCTTCATTGGACACAACAACAACAGAAAACAGCAGCTTTACACACCCTAGAACATTGCGAGTGCTGTGATAGAGATGTATGGAGATATCTGAGGCTCTTCATTGGACACAACAACAACAGAAAACAGCAGCTTTACACACCCTAGAACATTGCGAGTGCTGTGATAGAGATGTATAGAGATATCCGAGGCTCTTCATTGGACACAACAACAACAGAAAACAGCAGCTTTACACACCCTAGAACATTACGACTGCTGTGATAGAGATGTATGGAGATATCTGAGGGTCTTCATTGGACACAACAACAACAGAAAACAGCAGCTTTACACACCCTAGAACATTACGACTGCTGTGATAGAGATGTATGGAGATATCTGAGGCTCTTCATTGGACACAACAACAACAGAAAACAGCAGCTTTACACACCCTAGAACATTACGACTGCTGTGATAGAGATGTATAGAGATATCCGAGGCTCTTCATTGGACACAACAACAACAGAAAACAGCAGCTTTACACACCCTAGAACATTGCGAGTGCTGTGATAGAGATGTATAGAGATATCCGAGGCTCTTCATTGGACACAACAACAACAGAAAACAGCAGCTTTACACACACTAGAACATTACGACTGCTGTGATAGAGATGTATGGAGATATCCGAGGCTCTTCATTGGACTCAACAACAACAACAACATACGAAACATCATACACTATTTATTTACATAGGTTTGGTGTCTTATTACCTTGTGTTTCTAATCTATTATCCAAAAATTGTACCTCACCAAAAAAACTTTCCACGAAGGTGTGTAGCAAGAATTCCAGAAAACAGATGCCGATTAATTATAAAAATTAAAGCAATCATGTTTAAACAAGACAGTTTCAAATATAGGTTGGGTGGAACGAGGCCTAGTTTTTACATCACCGTTCATAAATGTGTAACTCTACTCATGTAGGCGCTATACACTCATAGACAAAACATAAGGAAGTGTAAAGTCTTCGATGTCGCTGGTCACCTATTTTTGTGAAGGATACAGAGGTTGTTCACACTTGGTTATCTCGTGTGTCTTCAATAAAGGTCACTGTAATATCTTTCAGAGTTATTGTCTCAATCCCGATATACAGGCTAAAAGGTACAACTTCCTCAAGTTTTGTCCATTAGTATATACACACTTGGTTATCTCGTGTGTCTTCAATAAAGGTCACTGTAATATCTTTCAGAGTTATTGTCTCAATCCCGATATACAGGCTAAAAGGTACAACTTCCTCAAGTTTTGTCCATTAGTATATACACACTTGGTTATCTCGTGTGTCTTCAATAAAGGTCACTGTAATATCTTTCAGAGTTATTGTCTCAATCCCGATATACATGCTAAAAGGTACAACTTCCTCAAGTTTTGTCCATTAGAATATACACACTTGGTTATCTCGTGTGTCTTCAATAAAGGTCACTGTAATATCTTCCAGAGTTATTGTCTCAATCCCGATATACATGCTAAAAGGTACAACTTCCTCAAGTTTTGTCCATTAGTATATACACACTTGGTTATCTCGTGTGTCTTCAATAAAGGTCACTGTAATATCTTCCAGAGTTATTGTCTCAATCCCGATATACATGCTAAAAGGTACAATTTCCTCAAGTTGACAGACGAACTGAAGATCGCCGAAAATATCTAGAAACAATGGGTGCTGTGATCTACATTTTCAGAGACTGACTCCAGGATTCCACCGCCGTGTCAAAGCCAAGACTTCCCTCCAAGATGACGATGTCCCTATAGACGATACGACGACAAAACCGCTCTTCACGCCACAAGAGAAAGGAAGCAAAGGTACTAGGGACAAAGCTCCAAGACTTCGATGGAATCCTTGGCAGAAGCACGTCAGATCCATGTCAGTATCTACAATAATTGCAAGCTGTGGGTCACAGATCCAATTGGGAAAGAGCTATGTAGCAAAGTATTTATTATTTTAATGAGAAAATTAATAATTTTGATTTATTTTGCTACTCCATATAGTTTCCATATTGCTTCTCTTTTATTTTATGCATTCTGCCCAGAAGTCCTCTTCTACGTGGGGAGAAGCAGCACAAGTAAGGGACTGCCCTGTAGTACGGTGTCGTGAGCCGCTACGGTAACTGTGAAAAGGGAACTCTGAAATGTGGCTGACTAATGGGGCACCTCCCTTTCCATGGAGTGGACAAGACACCACCATCTAAATAAACCCTGCCCAGAAGTCCTCCTCTACGTGGGGAGAAGCAGCACAAGTAAGGGACTGCCCTATAGTACGGTGTCGTGAGCCGCTACGGTAACCGTGAACAGGGAACTCTGTAATGTGGTTGACTAACGGGGCACCCCCCTTTTCCTTGAAGTGAACAAGACACCACCACCACCCATATTTTATACATTTCATTTTGTGCTTGTGCCCATTAATAAATTGGTTGTGTCATACTGAAGTTTGTCTTTCCTAATTTTCCACGTGACAATATTAATTAGAGAAAGTAGCTAAATAACCAGACCATTGCTTATATCTGGCACTGTGCCAAGTTTTCCTAACCCATAGCTATAAAATTGGACCATCTGGTACTTGCTGCAGACATTCAAATGGATTTGTACGGTAAGTATCTACTGGTTACCTACATATTTACATACTGCATAGCTGAACTTCGTCTGTATATATATATACACTCATGGACAAAACTTAAGGAAGTTGTACCTTTCAGCATGTATATTGGGATTGAGACAATAACTCTGAAAGATATTGCAGTGACCTTTATTGAAGACACACGAGATAACCAAGTGTGTATACACTCATGGACAAAGCTTAAGGAAGTTGTACCTTTTAGCATGCATATTGGGATTGAGACAATAACTCTGAAAGATATTACAGTGACCTTTATTGAAGACACACGAGATAACCAAATGTGTATACACTCTTGGACAAAACTTAAGGAAGTTGTACCTTTTAGCATGTATATTGGGATTGAGACAATAACTCTGAAAGATATTACAGTGACCTTTATTGAAGACACACGAGATAACCAAATGTGTATACACTCTTGGACAAAACTTAAGGAAGTTGTACCTTTTAGCATGTATATTGGGATTGAGACAATAACTCTGAAAGATATTACGTTGGCCTTTATTGAAGACACACGAGATAACCAAGTGTGTATATACTCATGGAGACAAAACTTAAGGAAGTTGTACCTTTTAGCATGTATATTGGGATTGAGACAATAACTCTGAAAGATATTACAGTGACCTTTATTGAAGACACACGAGATAACCAAATGTGTATACACTCATGGACAAAACTTAAGGAAGTTGTACCTTTCAGCATGTATATTGGGATTGAGACAATAACTCTGAAAGATATTGCAGTGACCTTTATTGAAGACACACGAGATAACCAAGTGTGTATACACTCATGGACAAAGCTTAAGGAAGTTGTACCTTTTAGCATGCATATTGGGATTGAGACAATAACTCTGAAAGATATTACAGTGACCTTTATTGAAGACACACGAGATAACCAAATGTGTATACACTCTTGGACAAAACTTAAGGAAGTTGTACCTTTTAGCATGTATATTGGGATTGAGACAATAACTCTGAAAGATATTACAGTGACCTTTATTGAAGACACACGAGATAACCAAATGTGTATACACTCATGGACAAAACTTAAGGAAGTTGTACCTTTTAGCATGTATATTGGGATTGAGACAATAACTCTGAAAGATATTACAGTGACCTATATTGAAGACACACGAGATAACCAAATGTGTATACACTCTTGGACAAAACTTAAGGAAGTTGTACCTTTTAGCATGTATATTGGGATTGAGACAATAACTCTGAAAGATATTACGTTGGCCTTTATTGAAGACACACGAGATAACCAAGTGTGTATATACTCATGGAGACAAAACTTAAGGAAGTTGTACCTTTTAGCATGTATATTGGGATTGAGACAATAACTCTGAAAGATATTACAGTGACCTTTATTGAAGACACACGAGATAACCAAATGTGTATACACTCATGGACAAAACTTAAGGAAGTTGTACCTTTTAGCATGTATATTGGGATTGAGACAATAACTCTGAAAGATATTACAGTGACCTATATTGAAGAAACACGAGATAACCAAATGTGTATACACTCTTGGACAAAACTTAAGGAAGTTGTACCTTTTAGCATGTATATTGGGATTGAGACAATAACTCTGAAAGATTTTACAGTGGCCTTTATTGAAGACACACGAGATAACCAAGTGTGTATACACTCATGGAGACAAAACTTAAGGAAGTTGTGCCTTTTAGCATGTATATTGGGATTGAGACAATAACTCTGAAAGATATTACAGTGACCTTTATTGAAGACACACGAGATAACCAAATGTGTATACACTCTTGGACAAAACTTAAGGAAGTTGTACCTTTTTCACATATATATCGGGATTGAGACAATAACTCTGAAAGATATTGCAGTGACCTTTATTGAAGACACACGAGATAACCAAATGTGTATACACTCATGGACAAAACTTAAGGAAGTTGTACCTTTCAGCATGTATATCGGGATTGAGACGATAACTCTGAAAGATATTACAGTGACCTTTATTGAAGACACACGAGATAACCAAGTGTGTATACACACATGGACAAAACTAAAGGAAGTTGTACCTTTTAGCATGTATATTGGGATTGAGACAATAACTCTGAAAGATATTCCAGTGACCTATATTGAAGACACACGAGATAACCAAATGTGTATACACTCTTGGACAAAACTTAAGGAAGTTGTACCTTTTAGCATGTATATTGGGATTGAGACAATAACTCTGAAAGATATTACAGTGACCTTTATTTAAGACACACGAGATAACCAAGTGTGTATACACACATGGACAAAACTAAAGGAAGTTGTACCTTTTAGCATGTATATTGGGATTGAGACAATAACTCTGAAAGATATTACAGTGACCTATATTGAAGACACACGAGATAACCAAATGTGTATACACTCTTGGACAAAACTTAAGGAAGTTGTACCTTTTAGCATGTATATTGGGATTGAGACAATAACTCTGAAAGATATTACAGTGACCTTTATTGAAGACACACGAGATAACCAAGTGTGTATACTGTTAGGATTTTTATAAGTTGTTTTTTCATAGATTAATATATTTATATTTTGACCAGATGACCGGACGACTTTACATGTATATATTTGGTTTTAAATGATGTAAATTAGTTAGTTATGAAAGGAAATTAAAATTGTTAATTTTCTTAGAGGTGTTGGTGTTTACTCTGCTCGATTGTAGGATAGGAAATTCTTAGCGCCTAACAGGTTATGGGCCCAGCACGCTTCCACTGCGCCGTAGAAAGAAATTAGAAGTTAAAGCTGAAGAAGGTAAAGAAGAAAAATCTGAAGTTAAAGCTAAGAAGGTAAAGAAGAAAATTTGAAGATAGAGCTAAAGAAAAAAAGCTGAAGGCTAAAGAAGATAAAGCTAACTAAGATAGAGAAAAGAATTTGATTATTAGAAATTTGAGCGATTTAAAATCTGAACTTTATACAAAGAAGAAGAAAAGATTTAAGAGAGTTATAATTTTTTGTGAATTTGCATAACTAGAAAAATCAATGGCTGACGAATTGAGAATACATAAACTGGACGGTAATAATTACTATTCGTGGGCTATAAGAACTAAATCAATTTTGATTCAGAAGGACATATGGGATGCGATTGAGCCTGGCTTTCCTAGTGAAACTTCAGAAAAACAAAAGCGGAAAGATAACATGACATTATCTGTCATATTATTAGCGGTTGAGGATTCATTCCTGGATGATATCGGTGATTGTAAGCGAGCGATCGATGCATGACAGATATTGGAGGACATCCACACAAAGTATGGCTTGCTGCACATATTACAGCTATTGAGAGAGGTTTTCAACATTATAAAAAGAAATGACGAAGATATGAAGGAATATTTCGCGAGAATAATGGAATGTCATAGAAAATTGGCAAAGTGTCACCATGGATTTGGGGATGGCGAATTAGCGTTGATTATGCTATTGGGATTGCCAAAAAGTTACGAACCACTAATTCTCAGTTTAGAACAGCAAGAAGAGAAGCTATCTACTAGTGTGGTTAAATCCAAATTACTCTTAGAAGAAAAACGACAGAACCAGCATAAAATTCCTCAAGAAGATCCAAATAGCGCCTTTGCGGTAAGAAGAGAAGAGAATACATGCAAATCACCATGGCAAGAACGAAATAAATTTACATATGACCAACCAAGGAATTGTCAGAATACGTGGACGGAAGGGAAAAAGGAAAATTCTAATTACTCCAGGCAGATAAGATGTTTCAGTTGTGGCAAATTAGGACACATAGCTAGGAATTGCAGATTTGCCAACTCCTCAAGGAGAATTAACGAAGGTATTCTGAAACAAAGTACGTTAGACCTTACTCATAGAGCCCTATTTGCAAATAACTTTAAAAACAATAACTCGCAGAATATCTGGTTTCTGGACAGTGGAGCTACTGAACACATGACGTCGAACAGACTGAAAATGATGAATACAAAAAGTATTTCAACTTCAGTTGAAATGGCAAACAATGAGAAAATAAAAGTATCAGAGATGGGTGATGTAACCATCAAACTCGGTCACGAATATGGAGGTGAAACCTTGTTCTTGGAAAACGTATTATACGTTCCTGAATTAGACGGAAATATTTTGTCTGTTGGAAGGATTGAGGAAAGAGGAAACAAGGTTTTATTCCAGAATGGCAAGGCCTCTGTTTTTGGAAGTGAAGGCGAGTTGATTTTGAAATCTAATAGAAGAGGAAGAATCTATACAGTGGAAGAACTAAAGATGGCTAAAGTGAAGTCACCTAGTGCAGATATCTGGCACAGAAGGCTAGGACACATTTACAAAAGGGATCTCCAAAATGTGAGTGACACAGCTGAGTGCGAGGTATGCCTTGAAGGTAAAATGCGAAGACTCCCATTTCCTTACAAACCTGTCGAAAGTAAGAGGACTTCATCACCCTTGGAGCTCATCCATTCGGATGTAGTAGGTCCCATTAGCCCAATGTCGAAGGGAGGGAACAATTATTTTGTGGCGTTCATAGATGATTTCACTCATTACACTACAGTATATTTTATGAGGTCTAAATCAGAGGTACTTGAAAGATTTAAAGAATATAAGAACAGTGTTGAGAATTACCACAGGAGAAAAATCAAATTACTAAGAAGTGATAATGGGACGGAATATGTTAACGGCGAATTTAATAAATTCCTCAATGAAAATGGCATCAAGCGACAGCTTACAGTTCCGGGAACACCTCAGCAAAATGGAACTGCTGAAAGAATGAATCAGACATTACTAAACACAGCAAGATGCATTTTGCTTGAATCAGGAATTCCCAAATCATTCTGGGCAGATGCCGTAAATACAGCTTGTTACTTGAGAAACAAATGTTCTATCAAGGCAATAGGTAACAAAATACCAGAAGAAATGTGGACCGAACGGCCAGTGAAGATTGAGCATATCGGTTGTCAGACCTGGGCATACAACGACCAGCGTCGATCCAAATTTGACTCAAGAAGCAGAGAATGTGTTCTAATTGGTTATCCGGAAGGAGTCAAAGGATACAAGGTTTGGGATATCAGAAACAATAAGGTCTTCGTAACCAGAAATGTCAGATTTAGAGAAGATGTTTTCCCAACTAAGAAAATCTACAAACAAATTTCACCTGAAACTGATTTTTTCCAGGCTTTACATAATAATTTTGAAGAAGACTGAATCTGTAAATGAGGAAGAGACGAAATTGGTGGAAAGGAATCAGAAAGACCAACTTAAGAAGGAAGACGAGGAAGGTCAAAATGAAGCTGCGATCCCAAGAGGATATTCAGGGACTGATGAAGAAACAATATCGGTAGAGAAAAATCTGAATAACTTAGAACGAAAAGAGGATGAAGAGCAGGCCTGTGAAGACGAAGAACTGAGGAGAGAAGACGAAGAGGAAGGCTAGAATGAAACTATAATCCCAAGAAGATCTTCAAGAATTGCGGCTAGGCAAAAGGAGAATTGTAGATCAGCCTTCCAACATGGGATAATTGAACATGGGAGCCATCAAGATGAAATACCGTCATCATACGAGGAAGCGCTTAATATGCCTAAAGTACAAGATTGGCTAAAAGCTATGGAATGTGAAATGTCATCACTTCGGGAACATCGAGTATGGGATATTGTTGATTTGCCAAATAGTGTTAAGCCGATAAAATGCAAATGGATCTTCTCAACAAAACTTAACGAAGATGGAACACAAAAATATAAAGCAAGAAAGGTGGCATTCTTGCATGAATGCTTTATTGATGGTACTCTTACGACGCTTCTCAGCCGTCGATGTTTGCGTTCAAGGTTTACTGAGAAGACAATGTGGATTCGTTTTGGATACAGCTTAGTGCGGTATATTTATTACAAGAGCTTAAAAGAGTAGATAAGTAACTATACAGTAGAAGATTAACTTGCCTTCAATGTCCGCCACTAGAGGGATCCTTCTCCGCTACCGTCTTCCCGGTCAGTCCATACGGCCACACGTTCGGTGCCCACCTGCTGCGTCTGTTGCCACCACCGCCGTTCTCCTTGCTGCAGGTTCCGTTGTCACCAGACAGACTTCTTCCCCCAGACTGCTATCTCTGCCAGACAGTCTTCTCGGCAGACACCAATCTCCCGGCAGGCCGGCCGACTTCCTTCCACCGCGGCACCAGCTGGACCCCTCTACTGATCCCTTCCCGGCGGCGGCGTCAGCTGGACTGCCGTCTACCGTCTGCCACCCCCCCCCTCTGGAATTTGTCAATCCACACTTCCCTGGGGGAGCCCCGGCATACCTTCTCTCTTGGCTTCCCCACGTCTTCTCTTCTATTTCTCTGCTGCATCGCTTCAGTACCTTTGAACTTCATCACGTTCGTTCTGATGATAATCTTGCAGATTTTCTAACTAAGGGAATTGGAAGAATTAAACTGACCAGGATCTTGACCACTCTAGGCCTCCGATGAGGGTATGAAAACAACTTTAAAATGGGGGTCATTGTTAGGATTTTTATAAGTTGTTTTTTCATAGATTAATATATTTATATTTTGACCAGATGACCGGACGACTTTACATGTATATATTTGGTTTTAAATGATGTAAATTAGTTAGTTATGAAAGGAAATTAAAAGTGTTAATTTTCTTAGAGGTGTTGGTGTTTACTCTGCTCGATTGTAGGATAGGAAATTCTTAGCGCCTAACATATACACTCTTGGACAAAACTTAAGGAAGTTGTACCTTTTAGCATATATATCGGGATTGAGACAATAACTCTGAAAGATATTACAGTGACCTTTATTGAAGACACACAAGATAACCAAGTGTGAACAACCTCTGTCTACTTTTGTCCATGAGAACATATATAATAAAAATACATCTTTCAAGTGTGTAATTAAAAGATACTGATGGATAGCACCATCTGTCGGAATAAATATCAACTTAATGGTTTAAAATTTCTCTCTATTCCGGAATTGGCTAAATACCTAATATTTATTATTAATAATAAAAAAAACAATCACGTACGCGTTTCCGACTGTTAACCATCAAGGGATGGTATACAAGTGGTTTTGGTTACTTGCACTCACTGCTAAGGTTGGACTTCTGCAAGAATCGTGGATCTTTGAAACTATTTATTTCAGCAAAAACAAAAGTGTCCAATGCGGGATTCGAACCCATGTCGTTGTTGTACAAAATCTCGATTTTTTTTGCTTATCCCTATTAAACGTGATGCAAGTCATGATAATCATGGTGGGTAGTTTGACAAAAGTTACTTTGTACGGGTTATCACACAAATACAATATACTAGGGCCTACAGTAAGAGTAACTTAAACACACAAAAAAAACGTGGACTCAAAAGTACAACACACAAAAAAAAGTAAATAATAAATCACAATTTGTTAAATAAAATAAAAAACAGTACTTAGCTTTATTGCTGCTTAGGTAGGGATCGGACCGGGGTTACACAGGTATGCGCCGAGATTGCCAGACAGGGATATAGCACGCAGAGAACACTTTAAGCGTCCCCACACGATAATCCACCACACTCGCCTCGACTCATACCATAGCCCCCTTTATATACAAACATGGCCACATTCGTCCAATGAGAAGGCGGGAGAGATTTGTTCACAAACAAACGAAAACATAAATTCTTTCCACTAAAACCTGAGATAAGATATGATAAGATTGCAAATATTTGTCAATATAATTTGACAAAAGGTATCTCTCTTTCCAAAAAAAAAAAAACTAACAAATCTCCCAAACATTCCCATTGTCCCGTAAGGAAAACCTCCCGCTGTTCGGGAGGGAAAAAAAAAGCTCACGGGAGCCATGTTATAAAGATACAAAAAAAAAAAAACTAAAGAGAGGAGTAGAAGACATCTGGGTCGTTCCATAAAGGTGCCTACCATCTTGTTCCTCCCAACAGAAACTTCAAAACAAAATCTGCGCAAACTACGTGAGTTACCATGAGTGATTACCAAACACACACATATATAATATGCTTTAGTATACAGAGTTTAATGGGGGACCAAATAAGCTCTCATCTGGGACCGGCTGGGTATGTTAGGTAGAGACATTGGGTACTGACAGACGCTCACTTGATGAGAAACCGAACGATCCAATTCCATTCAGTTCTCTCAAGTCCAAGAGCTAAAAGCTCTTCTTAACGTCTGTTTCTAAACGCTTTCATCCTATCGACATGTACAACTTTCACATCGTGCATGGTGACCCCTCTTATTCTAAAGTTAACATCGGAGACCCTAGCTTCCACACGGAAAGGCCCATAGACGTTGGAGTAACCTTCAGTCTTAGGAACAGCTAGCATTACCAGATCTCCTCTGTCGAAACTTTTGGTATAAGGTGGCCTAGGATTCATAAGCTTTTTAGCAGAATTACCTGACATAAACTGTCTGACAGTCTCCTTTGCTTTCCGCATCACCCTTAACCTCTCAGCCCAGGTAGGCTTACTAAAACTATTAACAGACTCAGCGCTACACTCACAGCTTCTGTTAAACTCAGTAGGTGGCAACTTTACAGCCTCGTTTTCAATGCGTCTCACTGATTTCACATCTATGGAGCTTGAAACCATTGGTCTATGTTCACTGGCAACGCAGCTAAGGTCTACATAATCATGGTCCTCTGGTTTCAAGGAAATCATGTTGCAACGTTCCCGTACGGGAGGCAACTGGATATTCAATCTCCTTATATCATTGATTCTCAGAATCCCGTCGTAGCCTTTATCTCCGAGTGACATTAACCAGAATCTTATCTCTCCCAGCTGGCTGCCGTTTTCGTTACCAACTCTACAGGTTTTAACACGTGTAAGTGTCTGCTCGTGGCCTGTTACTGAAACTATACGTAAAGTTTTAAGTGCATCGTCCCAATTCTCCTTCAAGACATTACACTTTTCGGAATCAATAATACTGACTTGGCTTCTTGTATCGTATAACAGGTGCCACATATTGCCGTTAATATTCACCTTAACTATTGGCAGATTTCTAAACTGATTTCCTCCATATGAACGTATGTTCACTATCTCAGCATTGTCAAGAGTATTGCGGTTGAAAAACATAGAAGACTGTCTTGAGCAATCACTAGCTATATGTCCTAAGCTACACTCAGGTGGACTCAGCCTGATTTCGCCCAACAATTTAGTCAGTTTTTCTATCTCACCTCTAAGATCTGCAATACACTGCTCATTATCGTGCTTCATCCTGTTTACACTGGAACTAGGCATCTTCATCTCACCCTTAATGCTAATTATTTCTTTAACCCCTTCTACTGAACATACCCCTTTCATAAAGCTGCAACGGTGTTCTACACTATCCTCCGTGGCCATGACACTGACTGCTTTGTCTATTGATTTAGCCTCACTGCGAATAATAGCCTCTCTATACTTATCGAGCACATTTTCGAGGAAAATTTCGAACACTAGGCTATCGTCAAAACTGTACTCTACTTTATCTCTAATGGCCAGGAATCTTTCTTTAAAAACCATAGGACTTTCCCCAACTCTCTGCTTAAGACCTTCTAATAATTTAAGGCATTCCCTAATACCACGCGCTTTCTTAGGGTACAATATGTTCAGTTTACTAGCAATACTTTTGAAACTGCTATCGTTACGGATACCCATCTCCTCTAAGCTCAACCTAACTTCAGGGGATAAAGCCTCGAACATGAGCAATGCTTTGACCTCAGGATCCCATTTGCCTACTCGAGCTTTAAGCTCGACTTCCCGAATGAAAGATTCTAGATCAACCCCATTAAACACTGATAAGTTAAGCAAAGAATTCGCGAACATGATGGAGTACAAAAAATAATAATAAACCACTCAATCAAAGAAAAAAAAACGCACATAAAAATTACAGGAATTTACACGTGCAAAACACCAGTAATCCTGGCAGGGCTCGCCAATGACAAAAGTTACTTTGTACGGGTTATCACACAAATACAATATACTAGGGCCTACAGTAAGAGTAACTTAAACACACACAAAAAAAAAGTGGACTCAAAAGTACAACACAAAAAAAAAAGTAAATAATAAATCACAATTTGTTAAATAAAATAAAAAACAGTATTTAGCTTTATTGCTGCTTAGGTAGGGATCGGACCGGGGTTACACAGGTATGCTCCGAGATTGCCAGACAGGGATATAGCACGCAGAGAACACTTTAAGCGTCCCCACACGATAATCCACCACACTCGCCTCGACTGATACCATAGCCCCCTTTATATACAAACATGGCCATATTCGTCCAATGAGAAGGCGGGAGAGATTTATTCACAAACAAACGAAAACATAAATTCTTTCCACTAAAACCTGAGATAAGATATGATAAGATTGCAAATATTTGTCAATATAATTTGACAAGTTAGCGACTGTCTTTTACTGTAAGTACACCACATGTCTACACAGACCGTGCGGCCACGCGTCGCGCGAGCTCCGTGATTCTCGCCTCTGGCGAGCGGAAAAATGTCGCAGCAAGCGACAAATTTGGTATGGGCTGGAAGCCCGTCAAAAGCCGAGCAAGGGCCTGTAAGGCACGGCTTGAAAGCACAACCATGTGCAGAAATATCTGCAAACCAAGATCTGCAGAACAAAAGTCCAATAGTTTTGACTAAAAATCAACACTATGCAAATTTGCCCGCCGGCAGCCAGGATGCAAATTCTGCCGCGCCGGTCGACCTTGCGGCTATTCCAACTTCTAACGCCGCTGCTCAAGTCCGGAGAAACTGGGCTGACATCACAGATGAGGTGAATCCTGGAGCTGAGGAAGGATTTACCCTCGTCCAGGGTAGGAAGAGGCGCCGTGGCTCGGCAGATTCGCCTACGGCCGCTGCACCATCCTCCAACAGCGGTGGCGCCAGGAGCAGTCGCCGATTGCATTCATCGGCTCGATCGGTACCCCGGGCACAGGAGATCCCGACAACCAGGACCCATATCACAGAGGCCCGGGCGAGGCAGGCGTCCTCCTCCGAGGAGCACTGCGTCTACCTGGAACACGGCCCCGAGCTACAGCCCTTCCACTACCTGAGGGCGCTGGACAGGCTGCTTGGAGGAACCGCCGGAATTATCCAGATCTCCAAGGTAAACGGCCACCAACTCCTGAGACTGGCCAACAGGGGCCTCGCCGAGCGCCTCATTAACAACGGCCTTGAGGTTGAGGGCACTCTCCTCAGGGCGTTTCCTTTCCGTAAAAGAGCGGAAAGGATAACGGTGAGCAACCTCCCCTTCTTCGTGGAGGACTCAGCCATCATCAACGCCCTTAGGCCCTTTGGGCGCATCACATCCATCGCGCCCAAAATGATGAAGGCCGGCCCGTACACCTACACCGACGGCCGCCGCGAGGCGTTCATCGTCCTTCACGAAGGAATGACAACCGAGAGGCTCCCCACCCGCCTCGACATCACCATCAAAGGCGAGGCCTGGCCCGCTTATCTCTCTACCGGCATCAAGTGTTCCAGATGCCACGGTCAGGGGCACCGCAGGGCCAACTGCCCCCTGCTTGCAGGGCTGGCCAACAACACCAGAACGGCCCCACCGACCACTCCTGCTGGCGTCCCACCACCGACCACCCCTGCACCGCCTCAGCGGTCAGCAGCCCAGCCTCCTGCGCCGACACCCTCCAATCCAGCCATGGAGGTTTGCAGCGCTCCTCCCGTGGCCCGAGCTGCGCTCCACTCATCCGCACCTCGGCCATCTCCACCAGCGGCCCCAGCCTTTCCTATGGAGGAAACGCCTCCTGCCCCTCCACCAGTGACCCCTGCTCCGTCCCTGCGAACACCTGGGAGTCGCGAGCCTGCGGCCCCAACACCGGACGTGGAGATGTCCATCGTGGAGGAGACCTTTGCGTCCTCCACGTCATCGGCAAAAAACGCAACGAGAGTCGACCTCGATGCGTTCATCGAGAAGCACCCCAGCGTGTCCTTCGCTGGGACGGACGCCCTTGGTCTTGGGCGGGAGGAGGTCCTGGACCTCCTCTCCTCGAGGACCAAGACGCAGAGGAAGGGACCCTTCCTGTCGCCTCCGCAGTGCGACGCCCTCGCCGGCCTGATCAGGCAAATATTGAATCTGAGGCCCGGAGCAGCCAGCAACCTCTACAAAGTCCTCGGGCAAGTCAAAGCTGAGCTGAGGACAACACCAGCTGCAGTGCCTCCAACTCCCCCACTGCCTGCGCCTCGGCCCGCTGAGCCTATGCTGCCCACTACCCACAGGGAGGAACTGACACCTCCTTTGATGACACCTCCGCCGCCCGCCCCGACGGACATGGAGGAGGACGATCCAATAACGGAGGAGGACCGCTGTGCACCCCCACCGCCTGCGCCTCGGCTCGCTGGGCCAATACCACCCGTCCCCCATGGGGACACGACGACACCGGCCATGACGACACCTCCGCCTCCACTGTCCTTGGACAGGCGCTGGAAGATGACAGGAGACTTAATTCACGAATTGAGTCGTGAAATCGACTTGGAGCACACGTTCCAATCGCAAGTCGACATGGATGACATCGTGAGAGCAGTCCTGTACCCCGGGGATAGGGAGCCCTTCATCAAGCGCCTACCCACTCGGGATAGGTACATCCTCAGTGGATTCATCAACACCGCCATCTGGCGCGCTCGGGACGGCGATCCCTCTATGCTTGAGAGTATGTCCGAACTCAGGAAGTTATTGCCTGATTGAGTCCAGACGACCCTCGGTGAGGACACCGCCTTTGAAAAATTGTAGCTCTTCCTACTTAGCTCTTAGGAGTTTGCCAGTTGTCTAAGATGACAATAAATATTATTTAATTGTCAATTGTCACATGTCTACACATGGTACAGGCCATGATAATCATGGTGGGTAGAAGTAGGCGACTGCTTTTACTGTAAGTACACCACATGTCTACACATGGTGCAGGCCATGATAATCATGGTGGGTAGTTAGCGACTGTCTTTTACTGTAAGCACACCACATGTCTACACATGGTACAGGCCATGATAATCATGGTGGGTAGAAGTAGGCGACTGCTTTTACTGTAAGCACACCACATGTCTACACTCGGCCGTGCGGCCACGCGTCGCGCGAGCTCCTGAGTTCTTCGCCTCTGGCGGGCGAAAATTGTCGCGGATGGCGACAAATTTTATACGGGCTGAAAGCCCTTCGAAAGCTGTACAAAAGCCTGTAAGGCACAGCGTACAAGCCCAAACATGCGCTGAATTATCTGAGAAAGAAGATCTGCAGAGGAAGATTTCAAATAATCTAAGCGCTAAGCAAAACTATGAAAATCCGCCGACAGGCGCTAAAGATGCAAATCTGGCCGCCGCGCGCGGTGACGTCACGACCGGCTTGGCAGCTGCCACGTCATCCAATGGCGCTGCCCGTGTCCTGGGAAACTGGGCGGAATACACCGAAGACCAAGGCCCTGGAGAGGACGACAACTTCACCGTCGTCAAGAGTAAGAAAAGGCGCCGCGACTCGCCGGGTTCCCCTACGGCGGCTACTTCCTCTGGCACCAGAGGCGCAGGAGCCACTCGCCGGCCACGATCATCCACGGGATGGGCACCGCGGGCGGAGGAGGTCAGGACCACTCAGGCGCATATCGCGGAGGCCAGGGCGCGGCAGGACCACTGCGTCTATGTAGAACGCAGCCCTGAACTGGAGCCCTACCATTACATCAGGGCCATAGATCGAATGTTTGGGAGCACCAGGGACGTCTTCCAAGTGACCAAGATGAACGGCCACTTCCTGGTGGGACTGGCAAACAGAAGCATGGCCGAGCGCCTTGCAATGTTTCCAGACAAAAGACTTGAAAATAGTATATATATTTTTAATGCCAAGAAACAAACAAAGTTAACACAATTACATATTAGAAAAATGACTAACTTCTAAAAACACAAACACTATATATATCCATATATACACAGTTATCATCATCAACTCTGTGACCACAAATAAATAAAAACAAATATTAAACTAATCCGCCAATACATCACACCATCTTCCCCCTACATGCTTTGATATCGCACAGGAGGTCTCCGATCCCTTGGAGGGTTTCTTCTTGGCAGGGGCCTTTCCTCCGTCCGGGCTTCTTTGTCTGAGGAACACGCAGATTCCCTTGGGCTGCTTTCAATCTCCACACCTTGGTCCCCGGACACTGGATCCTGCGGCAGTCCAGCTGTTTCCGACGAAAACGATTCTCTGTCCCTCCGGCTGTTCATACTCTCAGGAGCCATCCATATTGGGTCATCTTCCTCCTCTCTTTTCTCTCTGGCCTCATCTCCATCTTCACCACTAGTCCATCTTCTCCTTATCTGATCTCGGTGGTAGGTCTTCACCTGTCCATTTATCAAAACTGTATAGACTCTGCTCCCCTTTCTGCCCACTATTCTTCCTGGGATCCATCCGACACCTCTAAAATTCTCACACCACACCTTATCGTCCACCTCGAACTCCTCTTGGCCTCTTCCTCGATCATACCTCATCTGCCTGGCCTGTCGTTCCCTCACCCTATTGTCCAGGCTCTGGTGTATTAATGTCAGTCTGGTCCGCAGAGACCGACCCCTAAACAGCTCTGATGGGGTTTTCCCAGTTGTCTCATGCGGCGTGCATCGATACGTGAGGAGAATTCTTGACAGTGTATCTAGAATGGTATCTTCAAACTTCCTTTTATTTTTTTCCAAGGCCATCTTTATCAATTGAACCGCTCTTTCCGCTAAACCATTACTCTGTGGATGGTATGCTGGAATCAGAGTTTGCTTGACTCCATTTCTTTCGAAAAAACTCTTCATCTCTACCCCTGTAAACTGTGGGCCATTATCCGACACCACTTCCTCTGGTAACCCATACGCTGAAAACAATCTTCTTAACTGCTCAATCGTCTTTCTTGCGGTTATCTCTCTCATCGGGATCGCCTCGACCCATTTTGAGTGGCTATCCACCACAATTAACAAATTCACTCCATCTTTAAATGCAAAATCCATATGGATCCGTTGCCAGGGCCTGGTTGCCCACACCCACGGTCTCCAGTTTACTTTACTTGGGCCTGTCTGAGTTTTCTGGCAATTTTTACACCCATTTACTATGCCTTCAATCTGGTTGTCAAGATTCGGCCACCAAAAATGCGACCTAGCAACCGCCTTCATTTTGCCCATCCCCGAATGGGTCTCGTGTAGACAACTCAACATATTTTTCCTAAGAGAAGACGGGATGATCACTCGCATTCCCCACAATAAGCATTCCCCGTCCATAGTTAACTCCAACTTTCTCTGAAAGTAGGGTCTGAGGTATTCCCCAACTCTTTCAGGCCAGCCTTGCTGCGTATAGCGCTTCACCACTGACAATACTTCATCTTTTTTAGTTTCCACACCTATTTCTGCTGCTGTAACCGGCAAATCTTCCACGTAGGATAATATGAACGTTTGATTCAAAACCGGTTTTTCGTCACTCTCTACTGGCAACCGTGAGAGAAGGTCTGCGTTTCCATGATCTTGAGTTCTTCGGAACTTAATTTCATATGTATAAGCCGCCAAAGTCAGTCCCCATCTCTGCAATCTTGAAGTAGACAAAGTGGGAATCCCTGCTCTCGGCCCCAAAATAGACACCAAGGGTTTATGATCTGTAATCAGGGTAAATTGTCTTCCATAGATAAACTGGTGGAACTTAGTCACACCATATATTATTGCTAGAGCTTCTCTTTCTATTTGTGAATAATTACGTTCGGTCCCGGAAAGTGTTCGTGAGGCAAACATGATTGGTTTCTCTTGGCCCTCGATAACATGGGACAGCACCGCCCCCACTCCAATCTGAGATGCGTCCGTGGCCAAAGATAAAGGTAACGTGGCATCATATGGCACCAACACTTTCTCGGAGGTAATTCTTTTTTTTACACTCCGCGATCGCCTCCTCACACTCCCCTGTCCACTTCCAATAACTATTCTTTTTCAGCAGCTTGTGAAGTGGCTCCAACAGCTCTGGCAAATTCGGAATAAACTTTCCATAATAGTTCACCAATCCCAGAAAAGATCTCAATTCCGAGACATTTGTCGGGCTTTTGGCTTTCTGTAGCCCTTGTATCTTGTCCTCTAAAGGCCGAATACCATCTTCTTTGATGAGATGTCCCAAATACTGTATTTCTCTTCGCAGAAATTCACATTTTTCCCTTTTTAATTTTATGTTGTGCTTCTGAAACCGAACAAAAATAGTTTTTAATACCGCTATATGTTCCTCCACTGACGCCGTGGATACGAGTACATCGTCAATGTAACAAATAACCCCATTAATTCCCGCCAATATTCTATCCATAACTGACTGAAAAAAACTAGGGGCATTTGCCAATCCAAAAGGCATTCTTTTAAACCTAAAAAGCCCCTTATGCGTATTAATAGTCAGGAGTGGCTGGGTGCTAGGGTTTACCTCTAATTGAAGGTATGCATTGCTCAAATCTAGTTTAGAGAAATACTTCCCTCTAGCCAAGACGGAAAACAGGTCCTGCTGAGTAGGCAGCGGATAGGCCGCAGTATCCAAGAACCTATTTAAAGTTACTTTGAAATCACAGCAAATCCTAAACTCTTTATTCTTCTTGGGCACAACCACCACTGGAGTTACCCACTTGCTGCTGGGTACTTGATACAAGTAGTCCTTCTCCACCATTCTTTCTAGTACCTCGTTTACCGCCGTTCTAATCGCAAAGGGAACTGGTCGGGCCTTATGAAATATGGGGTTTACATCCTGAATATTCACTGCAAATGTGAATCCCTTTATTGGATCTGTTGTCTCCCCGAACACAACCTGGTGTTCACTCAATAATTCCGCCAACGTGTCCTCCAAAGGCATCTGATTCACAAAATAATTTCCAAATTTCAAAGCATTGATCCATTCTCTCCCCAACAAGGCCTTCCTTTCTCCTCTCACCACGACAGCTCTAAGCTTAGCGATCGTTCCCCGAAAATCGACCTTGACATCTATTTCACCCAGAATCGGTACCACAGTTCCGTCATAGGTCTTAACAATTATTCCCGCTTCTTTTACCTGCACGTCTGGGAGGTATCTTTTGAAATCCTTCTCCGATATTAAAGTCAGACAGCTACCCGTATCGATTTCAAAAGTCATCAAAGTGTCCTCTACTCTCACCTTAATCACATAGGGAGGGTCATTCGTAGCATACTTGACTCTATAATCATACGTCCTCATGAAGACCATTCTTTGAACGGATTCTTCCTCCTCCTCCTCTTGATCCTCGATTTGATTAATCTTTCTCTGGTTCCGAAACCGGCTCACCTGTCTTTCGCTTGTATGTTCCCCACGGCTCCTGCAGATGGTTGCCAAGTGACCTCTTTTCCCGCATCTGAAACAGGTCGCCTCTCTAAATCTGCATAAGTCTTTATGCAACCTCCCGCAATGTATGCACTTTCTCTTTGGCTCTCTATCATATCTATTCCTGACTTCTGCGCGTATTTTGTCCACGCTATCTGCAGGCTCATTGACATGGAATATTCTGGTATTTTTTTCTGCTGCCTCCATCGACAACGCAATTTCAACTACTCTTGCCAACGGCACATCTCCTTCAGACAAGATCCTCCTCTGAATTTTTGCATTTCTCAATCCGCACACCAATTTGTCTCTTAAGGATTCCTTCAAAAATTCGCCAAATCCACACGTTGAGGCTAGCCGCTTGATTTCCACCAGATATTCTGAAACACTTTCCGTTTCCTTTTGTATTCTTCCAAAAAAACATGAATCTCTCTACGATTATAGATCGCCTTGGGGAAAAATATTCAACCAGTTTCTCAATCAATTCTTCATATTTATACTCTTTAGGCAACTTCGGGCTACATAAATTTTTCAATGTATCATACGCCTTCCCGCCAATTAGAGTCAACAAATAGGCTTTTTTCTTTTCTTCACTAGCCTCTTCTAGAATTAGAAACTGCTCCAAACGCTCGATAAATGAGCAAAAATTTTCATTTTTTTCTTCAAATTCCCTAAAATGGTAATGAGCCATCATGAAACAAATTTTTCTTATGTAAATTTCCAATAACTTATTTCTTCTTTAATTTTAAACAAAATTCTTCATATTACCTTATACCATCGCTTGGGCACTTACTCTTAAATCCTCGTCGCCAATGCCATGTTTCCAGACAAAAGACTTGAAAATAGTATATATATTTTTAATGCCAAGAAACAAACAAAGTTAACACAATTACATATTAGAAAAATGACTAACTTCTAAAAACACAAACACTATATATATCCATATATACACAGTTATCATCATCAACTCTGTGACAACAAATAAATAAAAACAAATATTAAACTAATCCTCCAATACATCACACGCCTCGTCAACGAGGGCCTCGAGGTGGAGGGAACACTCCACAGGGCCTTCCCGTTCCACAAGAGGGCGGAGCGAATTACAGTGGGCAACCTCCCCTTCTTCGTGGGGGATGCAGCCGTCATCAGCGCCCTTTCATCTTTTGGGCGGGTCACATCTATCGCCCCCAAGCTGATGAAGGCTGGCCCATACATCTACAACGACGGCCGCCGAGAGGCGTTATCATCTTCCGCGAAGGAATGACCATCGAGAGGCTGCCCACCCGCCTCGACATCACCATCAAAGGCGAGGCCTGGCCCGCATACCTGTCCTCCGGGATTAGGTGCTCCAGGTGCCGTGGCCAAGGACATCGCAGGGCCAACTGCCCCCTGCTTGCAGGGATAGCTAACAACACCAGATTAGCCCCACCGGCCACTCCTGCCGCCGTCCCATCAACAACCACCTCTGCACCGCCTCAGAGGTCAGCGGCCCAGCCTCCTACACCGGCGTCCTCCAGTCCAGCCAGGGAGACTCCCGGCACTTCTACTGCGGCCCGAGCTGTAACTACATCTACAGCACCTCGGCCATCTCCACCGGTAACCCCGGCCGTACCTATGGAGGAGGCGCCTTCTACCCCTCCACCTGTGACCCCTGCTCCATCCCTGCAGGCGCCTGAGGGTCCCTTAGGCCCTCGCCCAGCCATTTCACAACATCCAGAGCCGGCGCCTCCCGCTCGGCCAGACTTCGTTGCCCCGCGTAACCTTCTGCCCGCCCAGAAGACCCTCAGGCCTGCAGCCCCAACACCGGACGTGGAGATGTCCATCGTGGAGGAGACCTCTGCGTCCTCCACGTCATCAGCAAAGAACGCAACGAGAATCGACCTCGATGCGTTCATCGAGAGGCACCTCAGCGCATCCTTCGCTGAGACGGACGCCCTTGGTCTTGGGCGGGAGGAGGTCCTGGACCTCCTCTCCTCGAGGACCGAAGCGCAGAGGAATGGACCCCTCCTGCCGCCTCCGCAGTGCGACGCCCTCGCCGGACTTATCAGGCAAATCTTGGATCTGAGGCCCGGAGCAGCCAGCAATCTCTACAAAGTCCTCGGACAGGTCAAAGCTGAGCTGAGGACAACACCAGCCGCAGTGCCTACACCTCCACCGCCTGCGCCTCGGCCTGCTGAGACAACATCACCCGCTCTCCACGGGGAAAGGACGTCGCCGGACATCGCGACACCTCCACCTCCTCTGTCTACCCAATTCATAGATGCCTGCTACGACCAGGCAGGCGATATTATATATGCGTTGAGCCGTGAGCGCTTCTCGGAGCCCTTATCCAACATAGGAGTCACGGAGGGTGACATCGTGGAGGCGATTATTTTCCCCGAGGATAGAGAACCTCTCTTCAGGCGCCTCTCCACTCAGAAGAGAACCACTCTTGCCGAGATCATCAGCGCTGCATCTGAGTGCGCTCGAAACTCAGATCCCTTTGTGCGTGAGGGCCTACGCATACTCAGCGAAATGCTCCCCCCCCCCCCCCCTAATCTGTAAATTTTCCCTAACTCTTGATTGAGTGTAATTATTGACTAGATCGTCAATAAAGTCTGTTTTAATTGTCAATTGTCACATGTCTACACATGGTACAGGCCATGATAATCATGGTGGGTAGAAGTAGGCGACTGCTTTTACTGTAACTACACCACATGTCTACACATGGTACATGCCATGATAATCATGGTGGGTAGAAGTAGGTGATTGATAGGTAATTTGAAGAACTATGAATTCCAGCCAGGCAAGCCTCTATCTGTACAACCTATTTAAATGTTTAAAAGTTAATTTTATAATTGTTGCAGGATGGTTGCTGATTATCGCTGTGTATTGTTGCCTTGTCACAGCAAGAGACAGAGTGTCACGAAAGTCACCACAGTGGGAAATTGTCGGAGAAAAATTAAGAATCGAAGGATGTCCCATCGAACAATATCGTGGAATCCCATATGCACAACCTCCCATAGGAGACTTAAGATTTCAACGAACACAACCACTAACAGATTTCCCTATATATCTTGAAGCATTGGAATATTCGAACATTTGTTTCCAATCTAGATTGATTTTTCAAGATTACGTTGATAACTTTACAGATATGTGGGTATATGAAGATAATATTGAAAGTGAAGATTGTCTTTATTTGAACATATGGACTCCTGTATCCTCAAGACGTAAGAACAAGGCTGTTCTGTTCTTTATCCATGGTGGAGGTTGGATGTTTGGTTCTGGGAACAACCGATTGTATAATGGTACCATGCTTAGTGCCATAGGTGATGTAGTGGTCGTTACTTTTAACTATCGTCTTGGAATTTTAGGATTCCTCTCTACAACGACTGAAGACGCTCCTGGGAATATGGGATTATATGATCAACTTATGGCATTACAATGGGTCAATGCTAATATTCAATATTTCGGTGGTGATCCAAAAAGGATTACAATATTTGGGCAACGTGTTGGTGGAAGTTCGGTTGGTATTTTTTTAACATCTAAATTGACTAAAGGACTTTTTAAAAGAGGAATTATGCAAAGTGGTGCACCAACCGAACCAGTTGTAGTCAATAGTCAGCAGTTTGTAACAGGAATGTCAAACAATGTTGCATTAACAGCTGGTTGTAATCCAAATGGTCAAAATTTAATAAATAATACTCAAGAAGTTCTTAAATGTCTTAAGAAAAAATCAGGAAAACAATTAATGATTGCTCAATTCGTATTCTGTAAAAGTATTAATCTTGATTTAATAGTTATGCCAATATTTGAAGAAGAATTTCTAAATTATGCAAATACGAATCCATTTGAACCCAAGTTTTTAAACGATGTCGATGTAATGCTAGGTGTAAATGAATACGACGCTGCTGGTGCATTACTGGCATTTGCACCTACCACATTCCTACATCCATTCTCATTAGAAGAGACAAAATCAACTTTACGTCAACTTCTAACCTCCCTAATAGGATCTACAAACCCAGATATCTACATAAATCAATATTTCCAAGATATCGACAAAGATAATCTAACAGAAATCAATATACAAATGAGTAATTTATTAACAGATTCAGTATTCCAATGTCCATCTGTCTATTTCTCTAATTTCTGGTATGAACGAAATAATGATGTCTATTTTTACCTCTTTACTCAAATAACATCAGTCCCTAACTACAGAGTAACGCCATATAAATGGCCTGGTCCATTTCACAGTGATGAATTACTGTACGTTTTTGGTACTGTACTATCTAGACAAGATCTTGGCTATACGATTGAAGAACAAGACTTATCACGTAGAATGATTCGTCTATGGGCCAACTTCGCTAAAAAAGGGTAAGTAAGCAGACGAACTTTAAATCTATAACTATTGTTGTGTTGTTGGTTGAAAAAGAATAACTTCCGTGGGTACAAAGGATCTTCAGGACTTTATTTAAGCCTAATCGATAAAATAATTACATAAAAGTGCAAAAATAAAACAACAATACAGAAAACAGCAGTTACAAACTCACCAACTGCAGCACGGTGAGGGAAAGCAGGAACAGAACAGGAGACAGAAGTTGGTAGAACCTTCTAGAATCTTCCAGGAAGAACACCTGCAGTAAGCAGCAGTCCGACCTCTTTAGACAGCAGCGTTTGCTTGGAGTCCACCACGTAGCTTCGTTCTTCTTCTTCACTTCTTATCTTTCTACCTCCCCCGGCATGAGTTTCTCATCCCTATATATCCCGGAGTAGATCTTTCCAGAACGGTCATGGTTGGTCAGCCAATCAGAAAGCGGCCAGCACCAAGCCTTGCGCAATCGCTTTAGATTGGCCAATCAGTTGTCTTTCGCTTTTTCTCCATTATTCTTAAATGTTCTAGAACATTCTTTCTCCATTCTGGAATGTGCTTTTCTTTCTACGTAACAATATTATAATGCATTAGCGCGCCATCTATGAGGTGTGTTCAAAAAGTATCGCGAATTTTGAATTTTCGCGGGTTACGTATATTCGAATTTCGATCTTTTTGTGGCTTTATGTTGGTACTCATGTCTCTCACTTATGCCGACAAGCTCGGCCATTTTGAATGTTCACTTAATTGTTGATAGCTGCTTTGCTTGCAGGTGTTCTGGATCGTCTTCGATTTTTACCTATTAAAAAAAATGGATCAAAGAACCTGTATCAAATTTTGTGTGAAAAACTAAATTAAGTGCGCGGATGCATTCCGAATGTTGACTGTGGCATACGGAGAAGCTACCTTGGGCCGAAACAACGTTTATCGGTGGTACAAAATGTTCTCAGAAGGCCGAGAAGATGTGAACGACGAAGAGCGTGCCGGACGCCCGAGCACTTCAACAACAGACGAAAAAATTAATGAAGTGGAGAAAATGATATTGGCCAATCGTCTAATCACCGTTAGAGAAATTGCTGAGGACCTAAGCATAACGATTGGCTCGTGCCATTCGATTTTTATCAAAGATTTGGGCATGAGACGGGTCGCCGCGAAATTCGTACCAAAATTGCTCAATTGCGATCAAAAACAGCATCGCATGAACATTGCTAATGAGATGTTGGACTCTGTCCGCGACGACCCAAATTTGCTCCAGAGGGTCATAACTGGTGACGATGCGTGGGTTTATGGTTATGACGTGGAAACCAAAGCTCAATCATCTCAATGTAAGCTGCCGCACGAACCAAGACCGAAAAAAGCGCGCCAAGTTCGGTCGAATGTGAAAGTTTTGCTGACAGTTTTCTTCGATTGCAGGGGCGTGGTGCATCATGAGTTCTTGCCACAGGGTAGAACGGTCAATAAGGAATATTACATGCAAGTTATGCGCAATTTGCGCGAAGCAATCCGCCAGAAACGCCCGGATTTGTGGAAGAACAAAAGTTGGCTTTTGCACCACGATAACGCCCCTGCCCACACATCGTTGCTTGTGCGCGAATTTTTGGCCAAAAACAACACATTAATAATGCCGCAGCCACCGTAATCCCCAGATCTGGCCCCCTGTGACTTTTTCTTGTTCCCTAAACTGAAGAGGCCCATGAAAGGATGACGTTACGCTACGCTTGACGAGATAAAGACGGCATCGAAGGAGGAGCTGAAAAATATTTTTTAAGAAAATGATTTTTTGAAGTGCTTCCAAGATTGGAAAAACCGTTGGAACAAGTGTATAATATCTCATGGGGATTACTTTGAAGGGGACAAAATAGGTATTCATGAATAAATAAATAATTTTTGAAAAAACACAAAAGTCGCGATACATTTTGAACACACCTCGTATTATCAAAATTCGAAACTATTATAGAATAATTTTTAACGCCTTACCAAATGTTTTAAATATTTGTTTGCTCCTGACGAGGAAAAAAGATTTATGTCGAAACGTCGAGGTAATAAAAATATTTACTGGCTGAAGTATCTTTATTTTCAAGATATATTATAGACAAGTATGATTGCTGCTGTTCTGGGTCAATTTTCTGTTGCTGTCGTGTCCAATGAAAAGCCTCAGATGTCTCCGTACATCTCTATCACAGCAGTCGCAATGTTCTTGGGTGTGTAAAGCTGCTGTTCTGGGTCAATTTTCTGTTGCTGTCGTGTCCAATGAAAAGCCTCAGATGTCTCCGTACATCTCTATCACAGCAGTCGTAATGTTCTTGGGTGTATAAAACTGCTGTACTGGGTCAATTTTCTGTTGTTGTTGTGTCCAATGAAGAGCCTCAGATGTCTCCGTACATCTCTATCACAGCAGTCGCAATGTTCTTGGGTGTGTAAAGATGCTGTTCTGGGTCAATTTTCTGTTGTTGTTGTGTCCAATGAAGAGCCTCAGATGTCTCCGTACATCTCTATCACAGCAGTCGCAATGTTCTTGGGTGTGTAAAGATGCTGTTCTGGGTCAATTTTCTGTTGTTGTTGTGTCCAATGAAGAGCCTCAGATGTCTCCGTACATCTCTATCACAGCAGTCGCAATGTTCTTGGGTGTGTAAAGATGCTGTTCTGGGTCAATTTTCTGTTGTTGTCGTGTCCAATGAAGAGCCTCAGATGTCTCCATACATCTCTATCACAGCAGTCGTAATGTTCTTGAGTGTGTAAAACTGCTGTTCTGGGTCAATTTTCTGTTGTTTTCGTGTCCAATGAAGAGCCTCAGATGTCTCCATATATCTCTATCACAGCAGTCGTAATGTTCTTGGGTGTGTAAAGTTGCTGTTCTGGGTCAATTTTCTGTTGTTGTCGTGTACAATGAAGAGCCTCAGATGTCTCCATACATCTCTATCACAGCAGGTTTAATGTTCTTTCGTGCGTAAAGCTGTTGTTCTGGGTCAATTTTCTGTTGTTGTCGTGTCCAATGAAGAGCCTCAGATGTCTCCATACATCTCTATCACAGCAGTCGCAATGTTCTTGGGTGTGTAAAGCTGCTGTTCTGGGTCAGTTTTCTGTAAGACTGCGGCCATTACCTACAATATGTAGGTAGGTGTTGTCAGTTCCACACACTGTAGGTACCATCTGGATGTATTGTCATTCCTTTGTAATGTTTCATACTGAGTCTTGTGGTTGTTTTGTTATTCTTCTCTCAGTGTTTATGTCGTATAATTGATCTTTCCTTATCTATTGTTGATATATCTTATGATTAATAATGTGGCTAAAGAATTATTTATTATTTAATTTAATTATTCAATGAAAACATTTGAAACCGATTTAAAACTTCACATTTGTAAAATCATCATTTAGTTGCCTAGCTTGCTTGCTCGATATTCTCTAGCTGTAGATAGTTTTGGTTAATTTGTTAAAAATTGTCGGCTGGTCGTGGTGACGTCATCAATAAATACTTTCACATCTTCAGATATACAAAGACCAGATTTGTACGCCTACATTATATATCTCTTCTTCTTTCTTATCTCCACTCAATCATTCATGACTGGGTGAGGTAGAATGTGTCTGCCTTTGTCATTAAGAATGGGAGCACTACTCCGTAGCAGCCCACTGACTTAGCTCCAAAATAAATGGTCACCTCTAACATGAGGAACAGACACCATGTGCAATCACTCCTAACATGGAGTACAACCACTGCTCATCCTGTATCCCTGGAGACCTTACAGCTGGTACTATCAGCATGGCCAGCTGAACCCAGGTTGTTTAGTGAGCTTGTTACTGCTCCCCTTCCTCCTTTTCCATCCGGACTTGGGACTGGCAAAGGCGGATTTACCTAATATAGTGAATTAGATAAATGTTTAATCAATAATATCAATAATTTATAAATAAAAGCCAATTCTCTAAAGAAAGAGGTTCATTTTATATATAACGGCAATACAAGTTTTCGGGCTCAACCGCCTTTCGACAGGTATAACTATGGTATCGAGGTTTTGTCGAATCTAACCTAATTTATGTTTATATGATCTTGAATATAATAACCTGTGCCTTCTAGGATTCCGGATCAAGACTGGGAGCCGTATAGGACATGTGGAGCTTCTGTCTTCGATATCGTTAATGAAGACAACCGCCAGCTACCTCGGGTAGATCTCTGCTACGATCTGTGGAGTTCTCCTGTCCCCTGAACACTCACAACATTGTCACTCTGTAAATATGCAACTTATTTAACACTCATGGATAACACTTAAGGAAGTTGTACCTTTCAGTATGTTTATCTGGATTGAGACAATAACTCTGAAAGATATTACAGTGACCTTTATTGAAGATACACGAGATAACCAAGTGTGTATACACTCATGGACAAAACTTAAGGAAGTTGTACCTTTCAGCATGTATATCGGGATTGAGACAATAACTCTGAAAGATATTACAGTGACCTTTATTGAAGACACACGAGATAACCAAGTGTGTATACACTCATGGACAAAACTTAAGGAAGTTGTACCTTTTAGCATGTATATCGGAATTGAGACAATAACTCTGAAAGATATTACAGTGAACTTTATTGAAGACACACGAGATAACCAAGTGTGAACAAAAATTGCCACTATCTCCAAAAATATATAATATATAGAAAACCGACGACATTAAAAACATTTCCATTTCCTTAAGTTTTGTCTATGAGTGTAATATGTTATCATCGCAGAATTGATTGTAGGAAAAAAACATTCGTGCCTCCTTGTATATTTTATGAATATATATTTTTTTTTTTATTTTTATATCTTGTGCTAAATTTGTAAAACTTCCCTTATTTTTTATCTTATACATTATAATTGGTGCTTGTATTTTAAATAAATTGCTGTGTCATCCTACAGTTTGTTTTAATTTTCTACATGACAATATATATTTGAAAAAAGGTGTTTTATCAGTGTGGGGTTTGAACTGGAGACGTGAATATAGAACGCCGTGTCGCACCTAGCGGGAGTTACAGTAAGCAGCGTCAGTGTATCATGCGACGTTGGCTTGTCTCGTTCGTTGGTCTCGCGCTCCTGGCAGCGGGGTGGTTATGGACCGGTGTCGCAGTTGTCCTGTTGTCACTTCTGGTGTCCTGGTGGTTTGTTGAGTACGTCGATCCAACTGGCAAGACTGTCTTTATCTCAGGTAGGTGTCTCTATCTGACCTCTGTGTACAGTACTTGTTTACTGTAGTACTACCTCTCTGACAACACCTAGTTACAGAGTGTCCTTTAGGGAGAGGTGTCCTCTTATTGGAGAGTGACTAAATACAGTAAAACTACCTCTCTGTAAAGGACAAAACCTAGATACAGAGCCAAAGTGTTCTTTAGGGAGAAATGTCCTCTTACTGGAGAATTACTAAATACAGTAGAACTACCTCTCTGTAAAGGACAAAACCTAGTTACAGAGCCAAAGTGTCCTTTAGGGAGAGGTGTCCTCTTACTGGAGAGTTACTAAATATAGTAGAACAACCTCTCTGTAAAGGACAAAACCTAGTTACAGAGATAAAGTGTCCTTTAGGGAGAGCTACTAAATACAGTAACTTTTTTTTTCGTTTAATTTTCGTTTTACAATCATCAGCCGCGTTATATTGTATTTTAAATGTTACTTTAAGTATTAGTTACGAACGGAAAAATACGTCCAGGGTAGCCGAGTGGACAAGGCACCTGCCCGGTAAGCAGAAGGGTGTGGGTTCGATTCCCGCCCCTGGACACTTTTTATTTTTCCGTTCGCCATTACTCTTCATTTTCACCTTTCCATACTTCATCCTTAAAAGTTAGAAATGTCGCCATTTCTCTTTGAAAATAAATTACGATTTTTATAAAAGAAACATTCGCGGTATAATTTCAATTTTCGTTTTACAATCATCAGCCGCGTTATATTGTATTTTAAACAGTAGAACTACCTCTCTGTAAAAGACAACACCTAGTTACAGTGTGTACTTTAGGGATAGTTGTCCTCTTACTGGAGAGTTACTAAATACAGTAGAACTACCTCTCTGTAAAAGACAACACCTAGTTACAGTGTGTACTTTAGGGATAGTTGTCCTCTTACTGGAGAGTTACTAAATACAGTAGAACTACCTCTCTGTAAAGGACAAAACCTAGTTACAGTGGAAAAGTGTCCTTTAGGGAGAGGTGTCCTCTTACTGGAGAGTTACTAAATACAGTAGAACTACCTCTCTGTAAAGGACAAAACCTATATAAAGTGTGTACTTTAGGGAGAGTTGTCCTCTTACTGGAGAGTTGCTAAATACAGTAGAACTACCTCTCTGTAAAGGACAAAACCTAGTTACAGAGCCAAAGTGTCCTTTAGAGAGAGGTGTCCTCTTACTGGAGAGTTACTAAATACAGTAGAACTACCTCTCTGTAAAGGACAAAAGCTAGTTACAGAGATAAAGTGTCCTTTAGGGAGAGGTGTCCTCTTACTGGAGAGTTACTAAATACAGTAGAACTACCTCTCTGTAAAGGACAACACCTAGTTACAGTGTGTACTTTAGGGATAGTTGTCCTCTTACTGGAGAGTTACTAAATACAGTAGAACTACCTCTCTGTAAAGGACAAAACCTAGTTACAGAGCCAAAGTGTCCTTTAGGGAGAGTTGTCCTCTTACTGGAGAGTTACTAAATACAGTAAAACTACCTCTCTGTAAAGGACAAAACCTAGATACAGTGTGTACTTTAGGGAGAGTTGTCCTCTTACTGGAGAGTTGCTAAATACAGTAGAACTACCTCTCTGTAAAGGACAAAACCTAGTTACAGAGCCAAAGTGTCCTTTAGAGAGAGGTGTCCTCTTACTGGAGAGTTACTAAATACAGTAGAACTACCTCTCTGTAAAGGACAAAAGCTAGTTACAGAGATAAAGTGTCCTTTAGGGAGAGGTGTCCTCTTACTGGAGAGTTACTAAATACAGTAGAACTACCTCTCTGTAAAGGACAACACCTAGTTACAGTGTGTACTTTAGGGAAGTTGTCCTCTTACTGGAGAGTTACTAAATACATTAGAACTACCTCTCTGTAAAGGACAACACCTATTTACAGAGCCAAAGTGTCCTTTAGGGAGAGTTGTCCTCTTACTGGAGAGTTAATAAATACAGTAGAACTACCTCTCTGTAAAGGACAAAACCTAGTTACAGAGCCAAAGTGTCCTTTAGGGAGAGGTGTCCTCTTACTGGAGAGTTACTAAATACAGTAGAACTACCTCTCTGTAAAGGACAAAACCTAGTTACAGAGCCAAAGTGTCCTTTAGGGAGAGGTGTCCTCTTACTGGAGAGTTACTAAATACAGTAGAACTACCTCTCTGTAAAGGACAACACCTTGTTACAGTGTGTACTTTAGGGATAGTTGTCCTCTTACTGGAGAGTTACTAAATACAGTAGAACTACCTCTCTGTAAAGGACAAAACCTAGTTACAGAGTCAAAGTGTCCTTTAGGGGGAGGTGTCCTCTTACTGGAGAGTTGCTAAATACATTAGAACTACCTCTCTGTAAAGGACAACACCTATTTACAGAGCCAAACTGTCCTTTAGGGAGAGGTGTCCTCTTACTGGGGAGTTACTAAATACAGTAGAACTACCTCTCTGTAAAGGACAAAACCTAGTTACAGAGTTAAAGTGTCCTTTAGGGGGTGGTGTCCTCCTACTGGAGAGTTTCTAAATACAGTAGAACTACCTCTCTGTAAAGGACAACACCTAGTTATAGAGCTAGAGTGTCCTTTAGGGAGAGGCGTCCTTTTACCAGAGAGTTACTAATTGATAAAAAATATTAATTTAGGGATGAAAACTGTCCTTTGTAGAGAGGTATCCTCAAGCACGAGTGTCCTCTCATGGAGGTTGTTCTACTGTATTAGTGATGGAAACTGTCCTTTGTAGAGAGGTATCCTCAAGCACGAGTGTCCTCTCATGGAGGTTGTTCTACTGTATTAGTGATGGAAACTGTCCTTTGTAGAGCGGTGTCCTCAAGCACGAGTGTCCTCTCATGGAGGTTGTTCTACTGTATTAGTGATGGAAACTGTCCTTTGTAGAGGGGTTTCCTCCAGCGGGAGTGTTCTCTCATGGAGGTTGTTCTACTGTATTGGTGATGGAAACTGTCCTTTGTAGAGAGGTGTCTTCTAGTGGGAGTGTCCTCTCATTGAGGTAGTTCTACTGTATTGGTGTTGGAAACTGTCCTTTGTAGAGAGGTGTCCACTAGCGGGTGTCCTCTCCTAGAGGTAGTTCTACTGTATTGGTGATGGAAACTGTCCTTTGTAGAGAGATATCCACTAGCGGGAGTGTCCTCTCATGGAGGTAGTTCTACTGTATTGGTGATGGAAATTGTCCTTTGTAGAGCGGTGTCCTCTAGCGGGAGTGTCCACTCATGGACAAAACTAAAGGAAGTTGTACCTTTTAGCATGTATATCGGGATTGAGACAATAACTCTAAAAGATATTACAGTGACCTTTATTGAAGACACACGAGATAACCAAGTATGAACAACCTCTGTCTCTTTCAACAAAACATACGATGGGCGAAAATATAAAAACTTCCTTAAGTTTTGTCCATGAGTATATAGTCGTTTATTGAAGGTTTCTGTGTGGAATTAACGGCCAGAAGAACACATATTCTTGCAGACGACAAGGAGAAGCAAACATCATGGTCAATCTGTGCTCTAAGATAAGTGCGGTGAGATAACAAACCAAATTTAGCGCATCTGTCGTTCTATACCGACCCTGTACTGATAGCAAACATCCACTGAAGTAAATACCCATTTCTACAGACATATCTGAATCTAATAAACAACCTTTATGATATCATTGTTAAAATACATATAAGTTTTCTTTCATCTACTTGACCGCATATCTAAATAACAGAAGAGTTTTTAAATATCAATTTGTTGTCTATAAACACTCATGGATAAAACTTAAGGAAGTGGAAAAGCTTTGATATCGCATGTTGTCTGCTTTTTTAAAATTTTATCCATAAGTGTTCTTTATATTTATAATTCAAAAAGTCGATAAATTAAAACAAAATTAGAAAAAAACAAGTCAAAATCTATAAAAGTAGTATTTAGTGAGAATTATAATTCTCAAAATTCAGTCAAAATTCTATATATTTTTAGTGAAAATAATAATTCTCATAGAACACTAAAGAATTTTGACTTAATTTGGGGGCTGAGTTACTCAAATTTTGTTTGAATTATCTCTACAGAATTATAAATCTCACTAAATACTACCATTATAGAATTTTAACTTTGTGGCGATTATCTGCGTTTGTCGTCTGTTTAACGTATTTTAACTATAATTCTCACTGAATACTACTTTAATCGATTTTGACTTAGTTTGTATAGCTAATATTTTTCTGCGTTTGTTATAATTTATCATCTGCTGAATTGTAATTCTCGAAAAACACAATTTTTATAGATTTTAAATCAGTTTTTTGACTGGTGTTCACTTAATTTTATTTGAATATATCGTGTTTTTAATTATATTTTCAAAGAATATTTCTTTTATAGAATTTTGACTTTAGTTTGTGGCATTTGTTTGTTGTTGTTTGAAATTATCGTCTGTTGACTGTTTATAGGTTTTGACTTAATTTGTGATTTTCGTTTGATTTCTAAGTTGCTAATCTTTTGCGTTTGTTACAATTTAGTGTCTGTTGACTTATAAATCTCGCAGAACAAACAACTTTTACAGATTTTCGGATTGGTTTATGAGGTTCATTCGGTTTCTAAATATTAATTTTCTTTTGCATTATCTACTTATATATTTGCCTTATTCTGTCTGTTTGTTTGTCTGAAGCTCACGGATGGGATTTTTCATAACCATCGGTGGTTCAGTGGTAGAATGCTCGCCTGCCACGCGGGCGGCCCGGGTTCGATTCCCGGCCGATGCATTTTTTTTTTTTTTACAATTTTTAAAACTCATTTATATATTATACAAGAATGACATCCACGGCGCCAATTTATAATTGTAACGAATAGTATTTGAACAAAAGCATTTAATCGGGTAAAACCCGGGCGTTGCCCGGGTCATTCGTATATAATAATTGTATAAACGAATCCAAGACAAAATCACCGCGAATGTTTCTTTTTTTTTTAAGGCAATTTCTTTTTAAGGCAATTATCGTTATTTATCGTTAATTTTTGTTTCGATTTTATCGAAAAAAACGATATGGTGCCTTTAAAAAAATGATCTTTATTACTATGCAGTTTTCTATTTAGTCAATATACCTAAGTTCATGTTGCAAATGTAATTATCTCTATCGATTTAGTAGGTGAAATGCAAAAAAAAAAAAAAATCGACATGATATAATCTTTATGAAAATTCACATTTTTATTTTTATATTTTCAAGACACACACAGTTTGGGGCGGGACGTTTCACAAGAGAGACATCCACGGCGCCAATTTATAATTGTAACGAATAGTATTTTAATTAAAACGTTTTAAAAACACACAGTTTGGAACGCGACGTTTCACAAGAGTGACATCCATGGCGCCAATTTATAATTGTAACGAATAGTATTTGAATTAAAACGTTTTTAAAATATATACGCACTCGGGTAAAACCCGGGCGTTGCCCGGGCCATTCGTCTAGTATATATATATATATATAAAAATAAATAGTTGTATAGTTTTATAGTTAAGTATTCTATTAAAATTATCTTCATTAGTTTGATTATTTAAATTCAAATTATAAATTTGTTAATTGTTATTATTTAGTATAGATAGAGAAAAAAAAAAAAAAACTTCTTTACTTCTAAAACATCCTCTAGTTAATTATATAATTATAATTAATAACAATAAAAAAATTAACAAAGTAACGTCTATTACATCGGCTTTTACACGTCATTCAGACATACTCTAATCCTATATATAGAATAATCGAAGAGATAATATATATAATAGTTAGAAAAAAGATAGAAAGACAGAACCATGCACTTTTAATCAAACTAATAGAAAGAAAACAAAAAGTTTTGTAAATAAGGTAGATAAGATTGTTAGTATATATATATATTTTTTTTATAATTTTATATTTTATTCTTTTTTTTTTTTTTAAAGATTTTTTAAATTTTTTTATTTTAAAATATGAATATAAAAAGTTGTATTTAGTAAAATATCTATAATATGAATTAACTTTTATTATAAGTTTGGTTATTATGTTTTGAAACCCTAATGGTAGACCAGACATATACAAAAAACTTAAATTGGAGTAATTATTGAAAAAAGAGGTCTGCTGAACCGGGACTTCTCAAATAGAAATTCAGCTTTTCAACATTTCATCCCTTCTCTATTATGTCTAGACCTCCTTTCAACCGTATTTTATGTGTTAATATAAAGTTACTACAGTGAAACATTTATATGAACAGATATAATGTGTACCTACCTTGTCCGCGAACGCCTTCAACTGTAAACAACTATTTCTGGATAACACATGTTGTGGGGGGGTGGGGACAAATTTAGACCGAATTGTGGGAGAACAAGACATTCAAAGAATAAAGATAAGATAGTTAAGGGAAGAAATCCAAATTTTATAATCTTTACAGTCAGTTAAAATTAAAATAATTGATTCAACACTTATTCATCTTTCAATATTCCTTTAAAAAGGCAAATTATTAGAGTTTAATAAAGCTATTAATTGTGAAAATTCACTTTTATTTAATTTCCATTTTCCTCCCCAGAAATTGGAGATTAAACAAAATGAATTATATACAATATTACTTTAAAAATCTTGTGAAAAAATCTTCAAATCAGCTATTTAATTTAAGTTTAACTAATTGTTGAAGATTATAAATTTGTAGTATTGATTATTGAAAGAAATTATAGAAAGTTGATTTAATAAATGGATACTTCCATTTATTTTTTTTTAAGTATTTTATAATTGATATACTGTTGAAATATTTTACTTGTCTGATACTAAATTTGTTTTTAATAAATTCCATGTTTAAATTTTTAACATCTTCTATGAAATTTTCTAATATATTATTTATTCTATAAAATCTTAGAAACTGACCAAAATATATACCTTTACAGCAATTTAATGAAATATTAGAATTCATATTACAGTATTTTATAATATTGAAATTATAATTACTTTTTTTATTATAAATTTTAATAGCATTATTTGTAAGGTCTATATTTAGGTCTAAAAAGTTAACTTTTTTGTTTCTATAAATTTTTTCATTGTTTTTAAGTTTCAAGTATTTAGGATAAATTTTAGGTATTAAATTTTTGAACTGTGGATTATTAAATATTATAATGTCATCTACATAACGGAACATTTGCCAGTTAACATTATTTTGTAGAAAGTATTCTCTTTCGTACCAGAATAATATTAAGTTTGCTAATAACGGACTAGAAGACGTTCCCATGGGAACTCCTTCTGATTGAATATATATTTTATTTTTAAATTCTATATAGTTAAAATTTAAAAATGTTTCTAGTAGAGTTTTTGCTGTTTTAAGATCTAATTTAATTGTTTTATATCTGTTATGAATAATTTTAATGTGGAAAGTTTTGTCATTAATGATTTCGTTAAATAAATTGGTTATTTTATTATTTAGATCTCTTAAATTTATTTTAGAATATAGGTCCTCAAAGTCAAATGTGTGTACTGTTTCAATGTTTGTCCAATTGTTCATTAAATAGTTAATGATTTTTTTATTTGAGTCGATAAATTTATAATTATATTTATTAGTTAATTTATTTATAATAAATTGTAGTGTTGAAGCTAATTGTATATCAATGTTTTTTATAACTGAATTTATACCAGATGTGATTGTTCTGAAAGAAATAGGTTTTTTGTGTAGTTTAGGAATTATATAGAACTTTGGTATGTTTGGATTTTTGTAGTGATTATACAATTTATTATAAATAAATTAACTAATAAATATAATTATAAATTTATCGACTCAAATAAAAAAATCATTAACTATTTAATGAACAATTGGACAAACATGGAAACAGTACACACATTTGACTTTGAGGACCTATATTCTAAAATAAATTTAAGAGATCTAAATAATAAAATAACCAATTTATTTAACGAAATCATTAATGACAAAACTTTCCACATTAAAATTATTCATAACAGATATAAAACAATTAAATTAGATCTTAAAACAGCAAAAACTCTACTAGAAACATTTTTAAATTTTAACTATATAGAATTTAAAAATAAAATATATATTCAATCAGAAGGAGTTCCCATGGGAACGTCTTCTAGTCCGTTATTAGCAAACTTAATATTATTCTGGTACGAAAGAGAATACTTTCTACAAAATAATGTTAACTGGCAAATGTTCCGTTATGTAGATGACATTATAATATTTAATAATCCACAGTTCAAAAATTTAATACCTAAAATTTATCCTAAATACTTGAAACTTAAAAACAATGAAAAAATTTATAGAAACAAAAAAGTTAACTTTTTAGACCTAAATATAGACCTTACAAATAATGCTATTAAAATTTATAATAAAAAAAGTAATTATAATTTCAATATTATAAAATACTGTAATATGAATTCTAATATTTCATTAAATTGCTGTAAAGGTATATATTTTGGTCAGTTTCTAAGATTTTATAGAATAAATAATATATTAGAAAATTTCATAGAAGATGTTAAAAATTTAAACATGGAATTTATTAAAAACAAATTTAGTATCAGACAAGTAAAATATTTCAACAGTATATCAATTATAAAATACTTAAAAAAAAATAAATGGAAGTATCCATTTATTAAATCAACTTTCTATAATTTCTTTCAATAATCAATACTACAAATTTATAATCTTCAACAATTAGTTAAACTTAAATTAAATAGCTGATTTGAAGATTTTTTCACAAGATTTTTAAAGTAATATTGTATATAATTCATTTTGTTTAATCTCCAATTTCTGGGGAGGAAAATGGAAATTAAATAAAAGTGAATTTTCACAATTAATAGCTTTATTAAACTCTAATAATTTGCCTTTTTAAAGGAATATTGAAAGATGAATAAGTGTTGAATCAATTATTTTAATTTTAACTGACTGTAAAGATTATAAAATTTGGATTTCTTCCCTTAACTATCTTATCTTTATTCTTTGAATGTCTTGTTCTCCCACAATTCGGTCTAAATTTGTCCCCACCCCCCCACAACATGTGTTATCCAGAAATAGTTGTTTACAGTTGAAGGCGTTCGCGGACAAGGTAGGTACACATTATATCTGTTCATATAAATGTTTCACTGTAGTAACTTTATATTAACACATAAAATACGGTTGAAAGGAGGTCTAGACATAATAGAGAAGGGATGAAATGTTGAAAAGCTGAATTTCTATTTGAGAAGTCCCGGTTCAGCAGACCTCTTTTTTCAATAATTACTCCAATTTAAGTTTTTTGTATATGTCTGGTCTACCATTAGGGTTTCAAAACATAATAACCAAACTTATAATAAAAGTTAATTCATATTATAGATATTTTACTAAATACAACTTTTTATATTCATATTTTAAAATAAAAAAATTTAAAAAATCTTTAAAAAAAAAAAAAAAGAATAAAATATAAAATTATAAAAAAATATATATATATACTAACAATCTTATCTACCTTATTTACAAAACTTTTTGTTTTCTTTCTATTAGTTTGATTAAAAGTGCATGGTTCTGTCTTTCTATCTTTTTTCTAACTATTATATATATTATCTCTTCGATTATTCTATATATAGGATTAGAGTATGTCTGAATGACGTGTAAAAGCCGATGTAATAGACGTTACTTTGTTAATTTTTTTATTGTTATTAATTATAATTATATAATTAACTAGAGGATGTTTTAGAAGTAAAGAAGTTTTTTTTTTTTTTTTCTCTATCTATACTAAATAATAACAATTAACAAATTTATAATTTGAATTTAAATAATCAAACTAATGAAGATAATTTTAATAGAATACTTAACTATAAAACTATACAACTATTTATTTTTATAATTAATTTAGATTTAGCTTGCTAATCTAACCAAATCTACTTGATATGATTTATCATTCTGATCAGATTGCTCCTTAAGTTTTAAATGTAGTATCACTGTTATATTTTTATTATATAGTTTTTACACTATATATATATATATATATACAGCCTGAACCACGCTGACGAGCGCCAACAGCACAACAGCCAACACCGCGTTCGTAGTTGACTTTTCTTGATTTATCAAGAAAATGGGTTGGCCATATATCAAGGAACAGGTTAAATCAATGTTTAGTTAATTTTTGTTCCACTAGATGGCTCTCTGCCATCTAAAAAGCACACGTGAGCGTGGTCAGAATATGCCTTTCTTGATATTAATATATACCAACACCTGTATTTTCTAAAGTATTGTCTTTTTTAAATTATTGTATTTTTAAATATATCTATATGTTATGAATATTTTTTATTTGTGTTGTTGAAAAAGATAGAGAATTGAAGGTACAGTCGTGAAAAAGTAAAGATAATTATTTACCCATCAAGTAGTTTTTTATTTTGAATTACTTGAAGTAAATTACACATAAAATTATTTATCACATTTATATAGAATTTATAAAATGAATTCTATAATCGTGATTTAAAAAAAAAATAGGTAGGTTAACTATACATATTTACAACAATATCTTTAAGTGTTATGCTCTAAATCTATGGTAAAAAATGTAGAACAGTCAATGAATGAAAATGAAATATTTGCATTTTAGATTATATGTGATATATATATATTCAAACTAACGCAGAAAATCGACACAAATTAAGTCAAATTCTATTTTCAAAAAGTTTTCTGCGAGAATTATAATTCAACAGACAATATATATGAATTCAAACTAACGCAGAAGAACCCCAAAAAACTAAGTCAAAATCGATAAAAATTGTGTTCTGTAAAAATTATATATAAACATACGATAAAATTCAAACAAAATTAGAAAAACGACACCCCTAAACTAAGTCAAAATTCTATACAGTAGTATTTTGCGAGAATTATAATAGAGAACAGACGTGAGATAAATTAAAAAAAAAACGCAGAAGAACCCCAAAAACTATGTCAAAATCGATTAAAAATTGTGTACAGCGAGAATTATAAATCAACAGAGACGATAATTCAGGTAAAATTATAAGAACTTTAGTCACAAACTAAGTCAAAATTCTATAAATTAGTATTCTGTGAGAATTATAATTGAGAACAGACGAGAATTAAGTCAAAATCGACAAAAAATGTGTTCTGTAAGGATTATAAATCAACAGAGACGATAATTCAGGCAAAATTATTAGAAATTTAGCTACAAACTGAGTCAAAATTCTATAAAGTAGTATTCAATGAGAATTATAATTCAACAAACGATAAAATTCAAACAAAATTAGAAAAACGACAGCGCCAAACTAAGTCAAAATTCTATAAAATAGTATTCTGTGAGAATTATAATTGAACAGACAATCAATTTAAAAACAAATGCAGACGAACACCATTCACAAAGAAACCAAACGAACAATACCAAGCAAGCAGAAGCTAGGTCACGTGTTGTCCCACTTTCACTTCTCGATTTCACTTCACTTCCTCTTCCTCAACCACAGTTGGTCAGGGATAACTCGTGCGCTGATTGGTTGCCTAACAATCCCTTTGAGGTGAAGGATGAAAACATTGTGCAAATATGTTAGCGTCCATTTATTATATTCTATGACCTTTTCTCTCTATTTCCTTAACTCAATGAGATTCTTTAGTGTCAATATAATTTATTCCATGTATATTTGGCTCTGTGACGAATTTATTAATTATATTTACTTTTGACCAGTGACCATCTGGGATTTACAATGGACTACACTTAAGGTAGTTGTACCTTTTAGCATGTATATCGGGATTGAGACAATAACTCTGGAAGATATTACAGTGACCTTTATTGAAGACACACGAGATAACCAAGTGTGTATACACTCATGGACAAAACTTAAGGAAGTTGTACCTTTCAGCATGTATATCGGAATTAAGACACTAACTCTGAAAGATATTACAGTAACCTTTATTGAAGACATACGAGATAACCAAATGTGAACAACCTCTGTCCATGAGTGCAGATAAAACAAATTTGATATCCATCAATAAATTGGCTCTGAATAAGTTTTACAGGGCTGTACAAGAGAAGAAACATTGAGATAAGAGAGCCGTATGTAAATAGATATGTAAATGAACTATGTATGTAAATAATTCTTCTAAACAATTATACACCTGGGTGAATCCTGTGTAGATTATAGGTCCCCAATAAAAGGCTTGTTGTTGTATATTCCTACACAATCTACAGTGTATATATCTACGAGTGTCTACAGGCAGTGAAGAAAAGATGATTAACAGTGAAAACCTCCAAGTTTGATCTTCTTCTTCTTTCTTATCTCCACTCAATCATATCAGGGTGTCAAGCTTGTGGAGCTTGAGACTTATGAAAAAGAGATTTGACAACTATCATGATTGGGTGAAGTAGAATGCGTCTGCCTTTGTCATTAAGACTGGGAGCACTACTCAGGCCACTGACTTAGCTCTAATATGACATGAGGAACAGACACCATGTACAGCCAACATGGAGTACACCCTATATCCCCTTTGTCATTAAGACTGGGAGCACTACTCAGTAGCAGGCCACTGACTTATCTCTAAAAGAAATGGCCACCTCTGACATGAGGAACAGACACCATGTACAGCCGCTCCTAACATGGAGTACAAACACTGCTCATCCTGTATCCCTGGAGACCTTACAAGGTACTATCAGCATGGTCAGCTGAGTCCAGGTTGTTTAGTGAGCTTCTTACTGCTCCTCCTCCTCCTTTTTTATCCAGGCTTGGGACCGGCAAAGACGGAGTTTGATAAAGTTACATACACATTACAGCTACAAGAGGCAATGCAGGGTTTCCTGATTGAATTCTAACAAGATAATGACCAAAAGAAAAGTAAAATCTGACAGCCGACAAACATCTGAGTCACAAGGTCAACTTATTTTTACTCGAATGCCATGATCTATTGAATTTATTCATATTAAAACGGCGTACATGGAGCTATGAAAGAAAAACAATCTTTTTTTTTTTTAATACACTCATGGACATAACTTAAGGAAATAAAATCTTTGATGTAACTGTCCAAAATTTAGAAATGTGAAATTTAAAAAATGAATACAATAAGTATATTATATAAAAAAAAAACAATGAAACTGTAGAACGAAGTTTGACAATTATACCGCAAATATTTCTTTTGTATGAAAAATCGTAATTTTATTTTAAGGAGAAATAACGATTATTTCTATCTTTAGGGATGAAGTATGAAAGGATGAATTGTGAAGAGTATGTTTAAAATTATAAACCACATGTGCCTTTTAGATGAAAGCCGACGCCAAACAACCAAACCTGCAGATCTTGGAGAATTATTCAGACTGAAAACACCTCTCAAAACAAGAATCGAATGCCTCAATAATTTCAATATCTAAAAAAAGAGAAAGAGTAGAAAATGACTAAAGAATAGAACAAAACCATTTTCCAGCAGACGATAAGAATGTTGCTAAATATAGACACTATTTCCGGTATCTTATGCCAATAAGGAAGTTATAGAACTCCGCCTTTGCCGGTCCCAAGCCCGGATAAAAAAGGAGAAGGAGGAACTGTAGCAAGCTCACTAAACAACCTGGGTTCAGCTGGCCATGCTGATAGTACCAGCTGTAAGGTCTCCAGGGATACAGGATGTACTCCATGTTGGCTGTACATGGTGTCTGTTCCTCATGTCATATTGGAGCTAAGTCAGTGGCCTGAGTAGTGCTCCCAGTCTTAATGACAAAGGGGATACAGTATGTACTCCATGTTGGCTGTACATGGTGTCTGTTCCTCATGTCACCATTTCATATTGGAGCTAAGTCAGTGGCCTGCTACTGAGTAGTGCTCCCAGTCTTAATGACAAAGGGGATACAGGATCTACTCCATGTTGGCTGTACATGGTGTCTGTTCCTCATGTCATATTGGAGCTAAGTCAGTGGCCTGCTACTGAGTAGTGCTCCCAGTCTTAATGACAAAGGGGATACAGGATGTACTCCATGTTGGCTGTACATGGTGTCTGTTCCTCATGTCACCATTACATATTGGAGCTAAGTCAGTGGCCTGCTACTGAGTAGTGCTCCCAGTCTTAATGACAAAGGGGATACAGGATGTACTCCATGTTGGCTGTACATGGTGTCTGTTCCTCATGTTATATTGGAGCTAAGTCAGTGGCCTGCCACTGAGTGTGCTCCCAGTTTTAATGACAAAGGCAGACTACTTCACCCAGTGTGGAGATAAGTAAGAAGAAGAAGGAAGTTATAGTAAAATGATTTGACACAATTTATTTGACGTTTGTCGTTTTTCCTTTTGATAATTGTTTCTAATCCTGAAATATATTTTTTCGAAGTCATTTAACCCAAGAATACTTACAATAATAAATCTATATTGATGGGTAAAATGTTTTCCTTCAAGTTAAATTAGGTCTAAATAATTATATCTTCAAGATATACTTGTCTCTTTTATGATAATTCGAAACTATTATAGACGCGTATGATTCTTTTAAAAATTAAACAATTTCTACTGCCCTTACTGCAATGGAAAAATTAATGGGAGGGCCTGAATCATCAGTGGTGAACCCTCCCAGCTGTTTCGCTAGTTTAATCTATCAATGGTAAACACCTCTCTACAAAGGACAGTTTTCATTGTCAAAATTAACATTTTTACTATTTAGCAACTCTCCAGTAAGAGGACATCTCTCCCTAAAGGACAGTTTGGCTCTGTAACTAGGTGTTGTTCTTTACAGAGAGGTAGTTCTGTAGGTTGCTGTTTTCTATCCTAAAAATAAGGAAAAGATATGCAACCAAAATAAAAGTTTACTATCACTTTCCTTCTTAATTTTACAAAAAAAATAATTTTTAGAGTTTAAATATTTACATACATCTCACTTTTTATATCAACGAATTTCTTAATTCTACTATATACAAAACACAGAGTATAATACAAAATAGATTATTATACGACTACATTACTCCTCTCCCAGTAACTAAGTTACGTTTCAACATTTAACAAGATTTTGATTTTTTTTGAATATAACATTTCTACACTAGGCAGTATATGGGAGTAATACTCAGTACTACAACAAGATATGTACCTTTTAGTAAATATAATTTCTTATTCTTGAAATCTCACAGGAAGTCGAATTGTTCTTCCGGAACGCGATGTTTTAGCAGTAGGCTCCGAAGTCATGTGATCAGAAACCTTAGGTCGTGTCCCAACTGGCTGTGGCGTAACAAGGTCATCAGAGTCTATATCTGCCAATATATAGGCAGGTCGCAGTCTATCAATGGAAACTTTTTCGTTTCTGCCTTTAACACAAATTGTGAAATATTTGTCAGTTCTGGAGAGGACAGTATAAGGTCCTTCGTATAGTGCTTCTAGGGATTATCCTGTCAACACGGAGAAAAACATGTGAACAGGTTGACAACTCCTTTGGCACAAATATTTTCTGAGAAGTATTAACTCTAACTTGTCTTGGTCCCATGAGTTCAATTTGCTTCTGGAGTTTAGCAACAAAAGTTTCAGGTAAGGAAGAAATCTTGGTTTCACACAAGAATTATCCTGGAAGTCGAATATCCTGTCCATAAACTAACTTTGCAATCGTATATTTGGCATTTTCCTGCAACGCTGAGCGTAACCCTAAAAGGATAGTTGGAAGTGTTTCACTCCACACTTTGCTATTGTGAGCTCTCAACGCAGCTTTAATTGTTCTGTGAAGACGTTCAATTTTGCCATTGCACTGTGGGTGGTAAGCTGTAGTTTGTTGCATTTTAAATCCACACAGTTTAGACAGGAACTTGAATGTTTCAGAGGTGTATTGTGCCACACGATCAGAAATCAGCTTCTGCGGAGTTCCGAACCGTGCTATCCAATTTTCATAGAAGGCTCTAGCTACTCTCTCTGCTGATATGTTTTCTAGGGGAATGGCTTCCATCCAATTGGTGAATCTATCAATACATGTAAGGCAGTAGGTGTAGCCATTTGATGGAGGCAGAGGACCCACGAGGTCAATATGGACTTCCGTAAATCTCTCTGTAGATTCCTGGAATTCACCTATATTTGATTTGGTATGTCGAGTTACTTTATTTTTTTGACAAGGAATGCAACATCTAGTCCATTGTCGAACATCTTTTTTTTATATTAGTCCAAATAAATTTCGAAGACATCATATTCACCGTAGATCTGGTACCTGGATGTGACAAACCATGAATTTGTTTAAACATGCTAAATCTATAAAGTTCAGGAATGTAAGGCCTAATATGATTTCCTGATGTGTCACACCACAAGTGTTTTCCAGAAGCTAGAGGATGCTGTTTGAAGTTTAAAGACGTCGAGGTACTTCGTAGGTGATCAAGTTCCTCATCATGCTTCTGTGCTTCAGCAATTTCATCATAATTAATTAAACTCAACTCTCCTATTCTAGAAAGAGCATCAGCCACAATATTGTTCTGACCTTTAACATGTCGAATATCGGTAGAAAATTGCGAAATGAACTGTAATTGACGAATTTGTCTTGGCGCAGCTTTTTCAGGTTTTGCAAAAATGCAAATATTAAAGGTCTGTGATCGGTGAAGATTACAAATTCTCTTCCCTCTAGTAAATATTTAAAATTTTTAATGGACAAGTAAATTCCAAGAAGTTCTCGATCATAAGTACTGTAATTCTTTTGAGCATTGTTCAGCTTCTTTGAAAAGAATGCAACTGGTTTCCATATTCCATTTTCTTTTTGCTGAATTACTCCTCCAACCGCTGAATCCGAAGCGTCTGTGCTCAAAGACAGAGGTAGCATCGAATTAGGGAAAGATAACAGGGTGGCATTAAGCAAATCTTGTTTGCATTTCTCGAATTGTTTTCGAGCTTCGTCTGTCCATTGAATTTTGCTCTTATCTTTTTCTACGCACCTTTAAGATATTCATGCAAAATAGCTTGCGTCTGTGCCGCATCTTTTAAGTAACGCCTATAGAAATTTATCATGCCTAGGAATGTCCTTAAGTCATGTATAGTTGCAGGCAATTTGTAGTCAATAATTACTTGTACTTTATTGGGCAGGGGTTTTGAACCATCTGCTGTGATTAGATATCCCAGAAATTCTCATTCCGGTACGCCAAACACAGATTTTGAAACATTTATCCTGAGCCCATATTTATTTAATCTTTCAAAAATGGTTTTAAGATGCTTAATATGTTCTTCTTCGCTGGATGAAGCTATCAAAATATCATCAAGATAGGGAAAAACAAAATCCAAGCCCCATAATACTTCATGGATGAATCTTTGAAAAGTTGATGGTGAATTTTTGAGTCCAAAATTCATGACATTATATTCATAAAGTCCGAATGGTGTAATTATAGCTGTTTTGCATTTATCTTTTTCTTCAATTGGTATCTGAAAATATGCTTTAAGAAAATCAATTTTGGAAAATATTTTAGTGTCTTTTAAAATATGGTGAAAATCTTCAATGCGTGCTATGGGATATCTGTCTATGACAGTTCTAGCATTAAGCTGCCTGTAATCACCACAAATTCTATGTGAGCCATCTTTTTTAGCAACCATGTGTAACGGACTAGCCCATTGTGATTTTGATGGACGTATTATGTTATTTTCTAACATAAATTTGAATTCCTGTTTGACAATAGCGAGTCGTTTGGAATCAAGCTGTCTTGCCCTTGAATGTACAGGATGTCCTTCAGTTGTTATAGAATGTCTAACGTCATGTTCTGGGCATGTTGGAAACAATGCAGGTTTAGATATATTAGGATATTCAGAAAGCAATTTTGAAAATTTAGAATTTTTACACAGGGTTAATGTTAAAATTTTACACAAATAAATTTACTGGCAATGCGTTTCTTTTTTAAATCTCTACAGACCTTACTGCAATGATATGATTTAATGAATGAGAGGGCTTGGCCTCTCATTCATTAAATCATATCATTGCAGTAAGGTCTGTAGAGATTTAAAAAAGAAACGCATTGCCAGTAAATTTATTTGTGTAAAAAATTTTAACGATAGAGGGCAATAAAATTTAATTTACTAATATACAGGGTTAATGTCTTTTTTTTTCTGAAACAGATGATACAATGCCATTAATTGACAAGTTGGTAACACCATCAATTAACCTTTTCCTGTTTATATCAATGAGTAAATTGAATTTGTTAAGAAAATCTGCTCCTATTATGCCTTTATTTACTTTTGCAATTACAAAGGGCCATTGAAATTCTCGGCGCAATCCTAAATCTAGTGTCAAATATTTAATACCATAGGTTTCAATTTCCGACCCATTTGCAGCGTAAAGCTTGTAATCACTATTTTGACACCTAGGATGTGCTATAGGAAAAATACTAACATCAGCTCCACTGTCAATCAAAAATTGTAATCCTGAAATTTTGTCTTTTATAAATAATCGATATTTGCGACAATCAATCAAATTATCTGCCGTAGACACTGCCGCCTGTTCTACTGCAGTCTGGAGTTTTCCTGATTTTTCGTCTTATTTATTACCCACTTGCAAGGAGGCTTGCATTTTTAAGGAATACAACGAGCTCCAAATCGAAAGTGGTAATAACAAAAACTGCCATTTGGATCGTATTTTCTACGGATTCGGCTACTGGATCTAGATCGTTGGCGTTGAGTTCTAAATGATGGCCTTGATCTTGATAGGTTAATTTCAGCTACTTGTTTTTCAAGTGAAGATATTTTTTCTAACAGGTACTCCATAACATTATGAGAGGTTTGTGAAGAACTAGCCCCACAGACATCAGGAGAAAAAGTCATGTCCATAATCTTATCAGCCATAGATGCTAATTTTGTCACATCTTCATCACTTACAAGCAATAGGTTTCTCATTGAGTCAGGTAATTTCTCCAGCCATAAGGTCTTAATTAAATTAGAAGATATATCACTTGTGTGGCTAAAGATCTCAATTTTTGTAACAATTGACTTGGCTTCATATTTCCAAGTTCTATTCCTGAGATAAGTTTTTTAATTCGAACACTTTCACTATCTTTAAATATATTTAAAAGGCGTGTTTTAGATTCAGTGTATTTAAATTTACTATCGAGAGTAATTATATCCCAAACATTTTCAATGTATTTCGGCTCAAGTTGTGCAATTAAGTAATTAAACTTTGTTTCTTCGGATGTTATCGCATTTATGTTAATTTGAGCTTCAACTTGATAAAACCAAATTTCAGGTTTGTCTGTCCAAAATGGAGGTATTTTAATGCTTACCTTATAAATTTCCTGAGTAGACTCAGCTTCCATTCTTGCATGTTCTTTTTTATCTTCCATCTTTTCGAGAAAAACAAATAATACGGCTCACCAATGTTGGTTGCTGTTTTCTATCCTAAAAATAAGGAAAAGATATGCAACCAAAATAAAAGTTTACTACCACTTTCCTTCTTAATTTTACAAAAAAAAAATAATTTTTAGAGTTCAAATATTTACATACATCTCACTTTTTATATCAACGAATTTCTTAATTCTACTATATACAAAACACAGAGTATAATACAAAATAGATTATTATACGACTACAGTTCTACTGTATTTAGCAACTCTCCAGTAAGAGGACATTTCTCCCTGAAGGAAACTTTGGCTCTGTAACTAGGTGTTGTTCTTTACAGAGAGGTAGTTCTACTGTATTTAGCAACTCTCCAGTAAGAGGCCATTTCTCCCTGAAGGACACTTTGGCTCTGTAACTAGGTGTTGTTCTTTACAGAGAGGTAGTTCTACTGTATTTAGCAACTCTCCAGTAAGAGGACATTTCTCCCTGAAGGACACTTTGGCTCTGTAACTAGGTGTTGTTCTTTACGGAGAGGTAGTTCTACTGTATTTAGCAACTCTCCAGTAAGAGGACATTTCTCCCTGAAGGACACTTTGGCTCTGTAACTAGGTGTTGTTCTTTACAGAGAGGTAGTTCTACTGTATTTAGCAACTCTCCAGTAAGAGGACATTTCTCCTTGAAGGACACTTTGGCTCTGTAACTTGGTGTTGTTCTTTACAGAGAGGTAGTTCTACTGTATTTAGCAACTTTCCATAAGAGGACATTTCTCCCTGAAGGACACTTTGGCTCTGTAACTAGGTGTTGTCCTTTACAGAGAGGTAGTTCTACTGTATTTAGTAACTCTCCAGTAAGAGGACACCTCTCCTTAAAGGACACTTTGGCTCTGTAACTAGGTGTTGTCCTTTACAGAGAGGTAGTTCTACTGTATTTAGCAACTCTCCAGTAAGAGGACACCTCTCCTTAAAGGACACTTTGGCTCTGTAACTAGGTGTTGTCCTTTACAGAGAGGCAGTTCTACTGTATTTAGCAACTCTCCAGTAAGAGGACACCTCTTCTTAAAGGACACCTTGGCTCTGTAACTAGGTGTTGTCCTTTACAGAGAGGTAGTTATACTGTATTTAGTAACTCTCCAGTAAGAGGACACCTCTCCCTAAAGGACACTCTGTAACTAGGTGTTGTCCTTTACAGAAAGGTAGTTCTACTGTATTTAGCAACTCTCCAGTAAGAGGACACCTCTCCCTAAAGGACACTCTGTAACTAGGTGTTGTCTTTTACAGAGAGGTAGTTCTACTGTATTTAGAAACTCTCCAGTAAGAGGACACCTCTCCCTAAAGGACACTCTGTAACTAGGTGTTGTCCTTTACAGAGAGGTAGTTCTACTGTATTTAGTAACTCTCCAGTAAGAGGACAACTCTCCCTAAAGGACACTTTGGCAATTAACGTTTCCAGAATGCTCTTTCAGTTTTTATTATCCCTAGTACATATAGTATAGGCCATGATAATCATGGTGAGTAGTTATCGAATGCTTTTTACTTTTTAAGTGCACCACATATCTACACATGTGGAAACCAGTTCGAATTATGCAACTTACAAATTTGATAGAACCACGTTCGGTTACTTTCATTCACTGGTGAAATTTGAATTTTGCAAGAATCGGGGGTAATTGAAGCGATGTTTTTTTTTTTTTTTTATAGAGGAAAAAAATAAAAATTTGATAAGAAACCTTGTTTAACGGAAGAGCATTGTTCGATGTAATTTCTTGTAATTATATGTATGTACCTCTACAGACCTATAAGCTTATGTCCATAGGTTCACTAAACACCATTAAGCTGTATTCCAGATAAAATACAGGGTAAATACCAATCCAATACAATAGTAGAGCTGTCTGAAGATTAATTTGGTGAAACCGCTGAGAGGGTTCACTACTGATGAGCCAAGCCCTCCCATTCAATAACTTATTACAGTAAGGTCTGTAGAGATAATATTTGATGATAAAAAGAACACTTTGCCAGTAAATTTATTGGTTACACCCTCCCATTCAATAACTTATTGCAGTAAGGTCTGTAGAGATTATATTTGATGATAAAAAGAACACTTTGCCAGTAAATTTATTGGTTACACCCTCCCATTCAATAACTTATTACAGTAAGGTCTGTAGAGATAATATTTGATGATAAAAAGAACACTTTGCCAGTAAATTTATTGGTTACACCCTCCCATTCAATAACTTATTGCAGTAAGGTCTGTAGAGGTAATATTTGATGATAAAAAGAACACTTTGTCAGTAAATTTATTTGTTACAAATTATATCGATAGATGGCAATAAATCCAATAAAACAATCCCTTAAATCGATAACAAAATACAAACATTAGGCCTAAAGGGAAAATATTCTTTTTTACAAATATCTTATTTACAAATCTCTCAAGCTTTCTGACAAGAAAGCTCTTTAACAGGAGAAAATATTGTAGCAAAGTATTTATTTTATTAACAGAGTATCATTTTTTTATGTTTATATTTTGCTACTCTGTAAACTTCCCTCTTTGCTTATCTTTTGTTTATCATTCATAGTTTGTCCTTGTACCTTAAATAAATTGCTGTGTCATCCTGAAGTTTGTCTTCCCATATTTTCTACTTGGCTATATGTAATATATTAAATGGCTAATAAAATAAGATGACGCATTAGCACGCCATCTGTTATGAAAATTAGAAACTATTTTAAACGCGTAAGATTCTTTTTTGAAATTAAACAATATTTACTGCCCTTACTGCAATGGAAAAAAATTAAAGGGAGGGATTGGCTCATCAGTGGTGAACCCTCCTAGCGGTATGGTAGATTAAAATGGCAAAACCGCTGAGAGGGTTCACCACTGATGAGCCAGTCCTTCCCATTAATTTTACCATTGCAGTAAGGGCAGTAGAAATTGTTTAATTTTAAAAAAAGAATCTTAGGCGTTTAAAATAGTTTCTAATTTTGATAGAATTGTTTAACTTTCATAAAGCGTTAGAGAACAAGGTAATCTCTAAGAACTAAAATTACAATTTCCTTCCATAGTTAATTTGTATAGTTATGTTGAATACTTTGATTTCCCTTCTCTCCTTTGTTTATGTTTTCCTTTTCTCCATGAAAATGGCGAGTCCTTACAGGACGGAAATGTCCTAATAAAACAGCTGTTGTTGTTGATATACATATAAAATGAAAGGATTTAAAAGCACGAATGTTTCTTTTATACATAATACAAACTTCTACTGCCCTTACTGCGATGAAAAATATATTTGAATAAATTTCTATTGTCCTAAAAGCTTATGTCCATAGTTTACTTAAATACCATTTCTAAGATTCCACCCTTCAGTGTAACATATATAAACAGAATGATCCAATACAGTATTAGAGCTCTGAGAAGCGGTCTGGTAGATTAAATTGGTGAAACTGCTGGGAGGGTTCACCACTGATGAACAAAGCCCTCTCAATATTTTTTTCATCGCAGTAAGGACAGTAGAAGTTTGTATTATGTGTAAAAAAGAAACATTCATGTCTTTAAATCCTTTCATTTTATATATATAGATGGCGCGTTATTGCTTTATGTTAATTGTTGTTGATATCAGTAAATGGTGACAACGATCTTTCAGATTTTATCGCTCAAAATGGTGACGATAAATCGTCACGCAAGACTTTCCATTGTTCCAGATCTTCGTTCAACCATTTGGTCCACTTTAGTTAGAATTGCTTTAGAAAATGATTAGATAAGACTTTAACAGTTCAAATTATAACGTTTTATTAGAGACATCGGTGGTGTAGTGATCTAAACCGTTGGTTTAAACCGCTACGACCCGGGATCGAATTCCGCATTGGGCACTTTTTTTCTAAAAAAAAATATTGCTCCAATGGCTCCTGATTCGTGCAAAATTCCAACACTATCAGAAAGTGAAAGTAACCAAATTGGGGCTCTGGCATATTTGTAAGGGTAAAAGTTGAACTGCTTTTCATCTGTGTAGACATGTGGTGTACTTACAGTAAAAGACAGTCGCTAACTACCCACCATGATTATCATGGCCTGTACCATGTGTAGACATGTGGTGTACTTACAGTAAAAAACAGTCGCTAACTACCCACCATGATTATCATGGCCTGTACCATGTGTAGACATGTGGTGTACTTACAGTAAAAAACAGTCGCTAACTACCCACCATGATTATCATGGCCTGTACCATGTGTAGACATGTGGTGTACTTACAGTAAAAAACAGTCGCTAACTACCCACCATGATTATCATGGCCTGTACCATGTGTAGACATGTGGTGTACTTACAGTAAAAAACAGTCGCTTAACTACACACCATGATTATCATGGCCTTCACCATGTGTAAACTTGAGACAGGTAAAGAGATAATAACCACAAATTTATATAAAAAGACATAGAAATGGCTATAAAAATATTTTCGTCCATCAAAACCTGTTTGCTTAACCAGTATTTAAATTGGAAACGCTCCAACATTTTTAATTATCATTTCCAAATAGATTTAATGTAGTTAGTGGCCTTGTTGAAGGTTTGCAAGCCATTAGTGATGAAAAAAAAAACAAATTTATTATCCATTCTTTACCTTTTTTATATTAGAAATATATATAAATAGGAATTGTTAAATATATTCAATACATTCATGGATAAAACTTTGGAAGTAGAAAGTCTTTGATGTGTTCGGTCGTCTGTTTAGTGCAAGGAGACATAGATTTTTCACACTTAGTTATCTCGTGTGTTTTCAATAAAGGTCACTGTAATATCTTTCAGAGTTATTGTCTCAATCCCGATATACATGCTAAAAGGTACAACTTCCTTAAGTTTTGTCCATGAGTGTATATTGAAATAATATCACATACATCTAGGGAAAGAAAGTCATGAAACAATGATATATAGATTAGGAAATTGATAAATAACAACCATTTGTTAATTTGTTTGGTCGTTGAGATACAGCTTGTACCACGCTGATGAGGGCCAACAACCCGAAACGCGTTCGTGGTTAGCTTTTCTTGATTAATGTTATAATAGTTGAGTGTTATCTGAAAAGGACTCGTTCTAGCTTTACAAGTTGAATGTTTATTTCATCCAGTAATCTCCTTTTATACAAAATAGAAACATAGAGATAAAGAGGAATTGACAAATGTCATGATTTTGCATAGTCAATAATAAATACAACATTATTATAGGTTATTTAATATATCATAAAAAATAAAGAATTGGCAATTTGTGGGAAATTCTGGAATAAATAAAAAAATCAACGAATAGTTGATATTTACCCCGAAAGATGGCGCAAGCCATCAGTAACATTCAGTTGCACGATAAAGAGAAGCCTTTTTTAGTTTCTAAACAGCCTTTATTATTACAATTTCGGCAATTTTGTACCATTTTCAGCTGCGATTTAAAGGATTTATAGAATTTCCTATGGGTTTCAACATGTACCTAATCATTCCTGTGGTTTAACGATTTGATAGCGGGACATGGTTGTCTGTGACTACGTCTTTCTAGGTCGTTACCTTGGTCAACTTCTCCGTGTCATGTCACGGTCACATTGCTCCATGTGGTGTCGTCACTTTATATTGGCTCTTTGTTGACACTTACCTCTATTATATACACTCATGGACAAAACTTAAGGAAGTTGTACCTTTTAGCATGTATATCGGGATTGAGACAATAACTCTGAAAGATATTACAGTGACCTTTATTGAAGACACACAAGATAACCAAGTGTTAACAACCTCTGTCTTCTTTTAAAAAAAATAGACGAACGACGACATCAAAAGCCTCCCACTTCCTAAAGTTTTGTCAAATGAATACATATTTTTTAGAATTTTAAGGTCTTGCCATTTCTCAAACTGTAGCTAAACCTTTTGTAACCTTTTGTAACCTAATATTTGAGAAATAACAAGACTCGAGGGCTTCCAATAATTTTATTGAAAAATAAAAACCTTTCAATAAGTCCATCCCTAAGTTTCTAAAATTTCAAATATTTTCTTTTGTATTACGAAATACCATAATTAAACTTTCTAATACGTTTATTGATTAATAACTTATTGTTCCCTCTAATTATGAATACATTTCTAATATATAAATTTTCTTTAATTATCGAATATTCCATAAAAAGATACCGTTATATAAAGACATTAAAATAAGAGAAACTCCGCTTTTGCCGGTCCCAAACCCGGATAAAAAAGGAGGATGGGTAGCAGTAACAAGCTCACTAAACAACCTGGGCTCAACTGGCCATGCTGATAGTACCCTGTAAGGACTCCAGGGATACAGAATGTACTCCATGTTGGCTGTACATGGGGTCTGTTCCTCATGTCACCATTTCATATTGGAGCTAAGTCAGTGGCCTGCTACTGAGTAGTGCTCCCAGTCTTAATGACAAATGGGATACAGGATGTACTCCATGTTGGCTGTACATGGGGTCTGTTCCTCATGTCACCATTTCATATTGGAGCTAAGTCAGTGGCCTGCTACTGAGTAGTGCTCCCAGTCTTAATGACAAAGGGGATACAGGATGTACTCCATGTTGGCTGTACATGGGGTCTGTTCCTCATGTCACCATTTCATATTGGAGCTAAGTCAGTGGCCTGCTACTGAGTAGTGCTCCCAGTCTTAATGACAAATGGGATACAGGATGTACTCCATGTTGGCTGTACATGGTGTCTGTTCCTCATGTCACCATTTCATATTGGAGCTAAGTCAGTGACCTGCTACTGAGTAGTACTCCCAGTCTTAATGACAAAGGGGATACAGGATGTACTCCATGTTGGCTGTACATGGTGTCTGTTCCTCATGTCATATTGGAGCTAAGTCAGTGGCCTGCTACTGAGTAGTGCTCCCAGTCTTAATGACAAAGGGGATACAGGATGTACTCCATGTTGGCTGTACATGGTGTCTGTTCCTCATGTCACCATTTCATATTGGAGCTAAGTCAGTGACCTGCTACTGAGTAGTGCTCTCAGTCTTAATGACAAAGGGGATACAGGATGTACTCCATGTTGGCTGTACATGGTGTCTGTTCCTCATGTCATATTGGAGCTAAGTCAGTGGCCTGCTACTGAGTAGTGCTCCCAGTCTTAATGACAAAGGGGATACAGGATGTATTCCATGTTGGCTGTACATGGTGTCTGTTCCTCATGTCATATTAGAGCTAAGTCAGTGGCCTGCTACTGAGTAGTGCTGCCAGTCTTAATGACAAAGGGGATACAGGATGTACTCCATGTTGGCTGTATATGGTATCTGTTCCTCATGTCATATTGGAGCTAAGTCAGTGGCCTGCTACTGAGTAGTGCTCTCAGTCTTAATGACAAAGGGGATACAGGATGTACTCCATGTTGGCTGTACATGGTGTCTGTTCCTCATGTCATATTGGAGCTAAGTCAGTGTCCTGCTACTGAGTAGTGCTCTCAGTCTTAATGACAAAGGGGATACAGGATGTACTCCATGTTGGCTGTACATGGTGTCTGTTCCTCATGTCATATTAGAGCTAAGTCAGTGGCCTGCTACTGAGTAGTGCTGCCAGTCTTAATGACAAAGGGGATACAGGATGTACTCCATGTTGGCTGTATATGGTATCTGTTCCTCATGTCATATTGGAGCTAAGTCAGTGGCCTGCTACTGAGTAGTGCTCCCAGTCTTAATGACAAAGGGGATACAGGATGTACTCCATGTTGGCTGTATATGGTGTCTGTTCCTCATGTCATATTGGAGCTAAGTCAGTGGCCTGCTACTGAGTAGTGCTCCCAGTCTTAATGACAAAGGGGATACAGGATGTACTCCATGTTGACTGTACATGGTGTCTGTTCCTCATGTCACCATTACATATTGGAGCTAAGTCAGTGGCCTGCTACTGAGTAGTGCTCCCAGTCTTAATGACAAAGGGGATACAGGATGTACTCCATGTTGGCTGTACATGGTGTCTGTTCCTCATGTCACCATTTCATATTGGAGCTAAGTCAGTGGCCTGCTACTGAGTAATGCTCCCAGTCTTAATGACAAAGGGGAAACAGGATGTACTTCATGTTGGCTGTACATGGTGTCTGTTCCTCATGTCACCATTACATATTGGAGCTAAGTCAGTGGCCTGCCACTGAGTAGTGCTCCCAGTCTTAATGACAAAGGGGATACAGGATGTAGTCCATGTTGGCTGTACATGGTGTCTGTTCCTCATGTCACCATTTCATATTGGAGCTAAGTCAGTGGCCTGCTACTGAGTAATGCTCCCAGTCTTAATGACAAAGGGGAAACAGGATGTACTTCATGTTGGCTGTACATGGTGTCTGTTCCTCATGTCACCATTACATATTGGAGCTAAGTCAGTGGCCTGCTACTGAGTAGTGCTCCCAGTCTTAATGACAAAGGGGATACAGGATGTACTCCATGTTGGCTGTACATGGTGTCTGTTCCTCATGTCACCATTTCATATTGGAGCTAAGTCAGTGGCCTGCTACTGAGTAATGCTCCCAGTCTTAATGACAAAGGGGAAACAGGATGTACTTCATGTTGGCTGTACATGGTGTCTGTTCCTCATGTCACCATTACATATTGGAGCTAAGTCAGTGGCCTGCTACTGAGTAGTGCTCCCAGTCTTAATGACAAAGGGGATACAGGATGTACTCCATGTTGGCTGTACATGGTGTCTGTTCCTCATGTCACCATTTCATATTGGAGCTAAGTCAGTGGCCTGCTACTGAGTAATGCTCCCAGTCTTAATGACAAATGGGATACAGGATGTACTCCATGTTGGCTGTACATGGTGTCTGTTCCTCATGTCACCATTACATATTGGAGCTAAGTCAGTGGCCTGCTACTGAGTAGTGCTCCCAGTCTTAATGACAAAGGGGATACAGGATGTACTCCATGTTGGCTGTACATGGTGTCTGTTCCTCATGTCACCATTTCATATTGGAGCTAAGTCAGTGGCCTGCTACTGAGTAATGCTCCCAGTCTTAATGACAAAGGGGAAACAGGATGTACTTCATGTTGGCTGTACATGGTGTCTGTTCCTCATGTCACCATTACATATTGGAGCTAAGTCAGTGGCCTGCTACTTAGTAGTGCTCCCAGTCTTAATGACAAAGGGGATACAGGATGTACTCCATGTTGGCTGTACATGGTGTCTGTTCCTCATGTCACCATTTCATATTGGAGCTAAGTCAGTGGCCTGCTACTGAGTAATGCTCCCAGTCTTAATGACAAAGGGGAAACAGGATGTACTCCATGTTGGCTGTACATGGTGTCTGTTCCTCATGTCACCATTTCATATTGGAGCTAAGTCAGTGAGCTGCTACTGAGTAGTGCTCCCAGTCTTAATGACAAAGGGGATACAGGATGTACTCCATGTTGGCTGTACATGGTGTCTGTTCCTCATGTCATATTGGAGCTAAGTCAGAGGCCTGCTACTGAGTAGTGCTCCCAGTCTTAATGACATTCTACTTCATCCAGTCATGATGAAGATAAGAAAGAAGAAGATTAAAATAAGAGAAATCCCCGGATATCTCTCATTGCAATCATGCACACATTCACTAAAAAGAACTTACCATTAAAAAAAAAAGGATAACAATGGGTGTCCGAAACGTCAATACCAATAAAACATTTTTACAAAAAGGTTTGATGTAGTTTCAACAAAACTTGAAATTGATCCAATACAATGTTATCTACAATCAGTTTACATTACAAAGAATCTATTTATAAAGAACTGTCAAAAGATAAACGTTTTTGTTCTGTTGGCATATTGCCAAACGATTCTGATTGACAAAAATTGTCTTCAATTTTAAAATTAAATTTTTATTGCAAATATATCTGCAATAACTTGTTTTCCTATATATATATATATATATATATATATATACAGTTAAACCTGTCTATAGCGCCCCCTCTCTATAGCACCATATTTTGGTGAGTCCCAAGAGGGGGCGCTATAGACAGGTTTAACTGTAGTACGATGTGATTTACATTAAAAGTGACCTGTCTATAGCGCCCCCTCTCTATAGCACCATATTTTGGTGAGTCCCAAGAGGGGGGCGCTGTAGACAGGTTTAACTGTAGTATGATGTGATTTACATTAAAAGTGACCTGTCTATAGCGCCCCCTCTCTATAGCACCTTATTTTGGTGAGTCCCAAGAGGGGGCGCTATAGACAGGTTTAACTGTAGTACGATGTGATTTACATTAAAAGTGACCTGTCTATAGCGCCCCCTCTCTATAGCACCATATTTTGGTGAGTCCCAAGAGGGGGGCGCTGTAGACAGGTTTAACTGTAGTACGATGTGATTTACATTAAAAGTGACCTGTCTATAGCGCCCCTTCTCTATAGCACCATATTTTGGTGAGTCCCAAGAGGGGGGCGCTGTAGACAGGTTTAACTGTAGTATGATGTGATTTACATTAAAAGTGACCTGTCTATAGCGCCCCCTCTCTATAGCACCATATTTTGGTGAGTCCCAAGAGGGGGGCGCTGTAGACAGGTTTAACTGTAGTACGATGTGATTTACATTAAAAGTGACCTGTCTATAGCGCCCCCTCTCTATAGCACCATATTTTGGTGAGTCCCAAGAGGGGGCGCTATAGACAGGTTTAACTGTAGTACGATGTGATTTACATTAAAAGTGACCTGTCTATAGCGCCCCCTCTCTATAGCACCATATTTTGGTGAGTCCCAAGAGGGGGGCGCTGTAGACAGGTTTAACTGTAGTATGATGTGATTTACATTAAAAGTGACCTGTCTATAGCGCCCCCTCTCTATAGCACCTTATTTTGGTGAGTCCCAAGAGGTGGCGCTATAGACAGGTTTAACTGTAGTATGATGTGATTTACATTAAAAGTGGCCTGTCTATAGCACCCCCTCTCTTTAGCACCCTATTTTGGTGAGTCCCAAGAGGGGGCGCTATAGGTTTAACAGTAGTATGATGTGATTTACCTTAAAAGTGACCTGTCTATAGCACCCTCTCTCTATAGCACCCTATTTTGGTGAGTCCCAAAAGGGGGCGCTATAGACAGGTTTAACTGTAGTACGATGCGATTATATTTTAAAAAAATTCATATCATAATTCTAAACTTATTTTTGTTTTTTTAAGATTTTATCTTTATATCAAAACACCCATTTCTCAATCAAATACTTAAAAAATTATGATGATCAGGATCGCCATTTTTTTTAAACACATATTTCAAACTAACCATTTAGGTTTTCTTACAAATCTCACCAACGCCTTAATCACAACACACAACATACATTAAACATTTTACATGTTAATTGATATCACCAATTAAAACAACTTGGTTAAGTCTTATATAGACTTTATGACGCAAAAGAGAAATCATTCTCTACATATCACCATTTTGGACAAATGAAAATGTCATTTCACGTATTCCCAGCTTCAGAGAGTCACAAAAACACCAATGTTTACCAATGGGATATGATCTAGATACCACAATTGTAGCTTTTCTTCAAAAGAGACAATTTTGTTCAATTTTCCCCTACCCAACATTTATCCAATCATTAATAACCTTTGATTATATTCTTTTTTTTTTTTTTGCATAAAATCTTGAATAATATTTTTTTTTATCTTTCAATTATATAATCAATTTTTAGTCCAACATTATTTAAACAAAAAAAAAACTTTAATCAAATTTACTTTTATTTTTCATGATATTATTTTAGCATTGCAAAACATTTAATTGTTTCTAAAATCATTTTTATTTTCTTAATTATTATATATTTTATATATTACATGCTTGATTTTGCCCACTTACACTTTTTTTACCCGCAATCATATTTCTAACTTTTTATTCACTATATTTTATATTTGTTTAAATAGCTTTATTATATGACAATGTTTATCATCAACTATCGGACATCTACAACAATCATATTCCCTATACTTTATTATTACTATCTTTTTCAGTCATTGCTTCAAACCATCGTAGAAAAACGACAGCACTGCTCGACAATTTTTTTTTTTATTTCGTAATTTTAACAAACTCTTTGAACACAGTTCCCCAGATTTAAAAATCCCAACTTCTGGCCTGAACACGCTTCAATAGTTTATTTCAATCATCCGCAGAGCACAATTACCAACGCATGCACAAAGCGTTCATTTTTTTTCAACTTTCAATTTTTTTTAATCACCTCTAGCGGACCACAATCAACCTTTGATTTCGAGTCAAGTCAGATCACCTACTGTCGCTACAATTCTACTTATCGCATGGCTCTACCACCCCTTTCAATCATATTAATAAGCAACTTTTCTTCAACAACTTTTAACCCAATAACCCTAAAATTGTGACAAAGCACTGTAACCCTTATATAGGATCGCAAGTGAAACATTGCCAAGGAAGACGCTCAAGTCTATATCCTCGCTTTGCACCTGGATCTGATCATTTGATTGCATGTGTAATGCTTACAATTGCATATTCTTCAACTACTAACCCATTCCAACGCCCGCCAATATTCTCTTAGAATGTGAATTTTTATGTCATCATTTTATTTTAATCGTCATTTTTTTCAATCAAACAAAATTGTCATTTTTATTTCACTTTTATATATCTAAACAAATCATCTTGTTATAGCCCTTTTTAACCCTCACAGTTTAAATTAATTAAAAGAAATTTTAATTACTTACCTGTGTTAGAGAGGCTTTACCCGCTTAAAACCGGATAAACCCTTTCACTCCCGGGGCCCATCTATGGTAATTTAAACCAACAACCCCATATTGTATAAACTTATAACAAGATTTTAATGTTGTATAGTAGAAACACATCTGTAAATAGTTATATGCATGATTGACATGTGTCATTACATCATCATATGTAATGTACTGTGTACAAACTGAGGATAATAAATAAAACTCTGTAATAGATTAAGAGTTGAGCTAAGCTAGAGAGATAGAAGTCAAACACGTCTAAATTCGAGATAGATGGAAGTCACAAAACAACAAGGTCTAAAGATAGATTGGAAGCTGTCAGGACGGCGCCAGTTTAGAATGTCACCAGACGCCCCTCTCACATCTGGGGCAAAACCCCTTTCTCAGAAAAGGTACATAAAGCCCCGTCCTAGCTAAAAATACAGTTAGTTCACCCTCAGTGCAAACTCGCGTCGGTTGTCACCAAGGTCCTCCTCATCCACCATGTAGTCAGTAAGAAATCTTCTATCTCTCCATGTTTCGCTCCTAGCTCAATTTTTATCTGTTCACGGAACTTTCTTAGTGCAACTGTGTCTTCGTTTTTTGTGTGGACATCCCCAAGCTTTCCCCTCTGCCTCGACCACGACTGCCTGTACTTTGTGATAACTGTAAAAGGTCTTCCAAGGTGCCGAGAGGTACTGGAAAACTCCCCCATCCTGACTGTTCCTCTCGGTCAACACTTCATCATCACAAGTTAGTCGACAGGATTCTACAAGAGTCAACAGTAACTCAACTCATTACATACATATATATATGGTAATTTAAGCCAACAACCCTATATTGTATAATTACTTATAACAAGATTGTCATGTTGTATATAGAAACACATCTATAAATAATTATGCGCATGATTAATCTGTGTCATTGCATCACCATATGTAATGTACTTTGTACAAACTAAAGACAAATAAATAAAACTATGTAATAGATTAAGAGCTGAGTTAAAGCAAGATTGAAAAGTTCAAAAACGTTTACAATTCAACAACCCTGAAAAGGAATTCGGCAGCCCGTTGCCATCTGGTCCAAAGGGTGCAGAATGCCCCAGACGTTCAAAGTTCACATTCTCAGACATCTCCAACCCCCCTCCTCGGGAATGGTATATAAACACCTCGGTTTTAGCCGACCGCAGTTAGTCCGCAGTTAGTCCGTAGTTAGTCAGCAGTCACCCCTTTCACCGTCAGCGTGAGCCCTTGTCAGTCTTAGCCAGGACTACCTCATCGTCATGTAAACAGTAAGAACCCTTCTAACTCCATCTTGCTTAGCTCAACTCCTATCTGTGTTCATGGAACTTTCCTACTACAGCTGTGTCTCTTCGTTTTGTGTGTGTGGACTTTCCCAAGCTTTCCACTCTGCCTCGACCACGACTGCCTGTACTCTGTGAAAACTGTTAAAGGTCTTCCAAAGTGCAGAGAGGTACTAGAAAACTCTCCACGCCCTGACTGTTACTGCCTCTCGGTTACTACAGGTTTGACCCTCGGTTACCACAGCTTATAGCGAGAGTCGACAGGATTCTACAAGGCTTACCAGACCTCACTTTATCACATATATATATGTCATAATATATACTCTTCCTGGAATAATAAAACAAACCTACAGTCAACCAGAGAGAGATGGGCAGCTAAAGGGTGTCACTTTATACATCAGGACATTCCAAGGGGCTCCTGGGGTCCGTCACTTAACACCTCGGGACCTTGGAGACAGTTGGGTGATTGTGTGCGACACGAACGGCCGCTCAGCGGTGGCAGCCCCCTCGCTCTTCCTCTCTCTCTCGGATGGCCTTCCAAATTCCTCTACTAATTTGTGGTGTGATTATTTCTCTTTCCCCACATTATTATTATCACTATATTGCCACATATATATATGCGTTTCATTTTTTTATAAAAAACACTATAAAGTAATTTTATATTTATATAACCTAACCAGTTATTTATTACATTATTTCAGCAATTTAATGGTTATTTTAGAAAACGAGAAGTATCAGAAATAAATTTTAAAAAATCTTAATTATAGAACGACGTTTAACAAATTTTACCGCAAATGTTTCTTTTTACCGAAATATCATAATTTATTTTAAGGAGAAATAACGATTATTTCTAACCTTAGGGATGAAGTATGAAAGGATGAATTGTAAAGAGTAATGATAAATGGAAAAATAAAATTGTCCAGGGATGGGAATCGAACCCACAGTGTTCAGCTTACCGGGCAGATACCATGTCCACTAGGTTACCCTGGACATATTTCTTCATTCGTAAATCTGCCCAGTAAGCGGAACACTGTGGGTTCGATTCCCATCCCTGGACACTTTTACTTTTCTGTTTATCATTACTCTTCACAATTCATCCTTTCATACTTCATCCTTAAGGATAGAAATAGTCGTTATTTCTCCTTAAAATATATTTTAAAAATTACGATTTTTTCGTTAAAAAAACATTTGTGGTAAAACTTTGTTAAACGTTGTTCTATAATCATTGCCACATTATATTGTGTTATAAAAAACTTAATTGAACAAAAAAAATTCTTTCTATATTTTAGCCATAGATTTGACCTTCCACTTTACCAGCTAAACACCTCTTTGGCAGATGGTGAAGAGGAATGGAATAAAGTCCGCCCTGTACTGAAGAGAGCCATTAGACAGAAACCATGGTCTCTAGGTGGACACTTCTCAGTTTACCAAAGCTGGTGTTGTGGCTTTGTTACCGATCCGAGTCCTCTAGTTTGTATCGATGGTCAATAGATGGCGTCTAGTTTTGATGTCTATTTTGACGGGAGAGGTGACCTTTAATAAAATGATTTTCGTATAATAATGAAGGTGCCAGCTAAGGTAATACATTTACGAAAACATGATCTTTTGATATTCTAGAACTCCTTCAAAAAATATATATATATAGGCGACTGTCAATATCAAAGACTTTCCTCTTATTTTTGTCCATGAGTGAGAAACACTATTTATATTAATATAGAATAATTAAATAAGGAACGAGATCTTCTGTTTTCATATCTCAACAGGGGGATTAATTTATTGAGAAATAAAAAGACGACCGAGACGACATCAAAAACATCCACTTCCTTAAGTTTTATCCATTGTTGAGTATAACTATTTTATTTTATTATAGAATAAAAAACGATCTCTCTGCTTCTTTTCATTTCAATTTAATACAGGGGAGTTAATTTAGTGAGAAAAAAAAAGACGACCGACGACATCAAAAACTTGCCACTTCCTTAAGTTTTATCCACAAGTATATTACTATTTTATTATACAGATGTAGAATAAAGATCTCTCTCTCTCTACTTTTTTAATTCCAATTTAATACAGGGAGTTAATTTATTGAGAAAAAAAGACGACCGACGACATCAAAGACTTTCCACTTCCATAAGTTTTGTCCATGAGTGTATATTATTATAAATCTGGGTGGTTGTGGAGAGGGGAACCAACATATCACAGACAGATAAGTAGACGCATAAGCAGAATCTTATCTAGGAAAACCTCCTATCTTATCGATACCTTCCAAACTTATCAGTAGACCTTGAAACCATTCCTTTGTGTATCTCACCTAACAACACCCCATATAACAACAAAAAAAAAACTTCAAACTTTTATTCACAGGATCCAAATTTCATTTACCAATGTTGACAGGGTAATGCAACTTACTTAATCTCAAGTGAGCCATGAACATCATGGTAGTTACACTCATAGACAAAACTTATACTTATCCCATGTAGGCCTTCATAATCATGGTATTTATATACACTCATAAACAAAACTTATACTAATTCATGTACAAAGCTTAAAGAAGTGGAAAGTCTTCGATGTCGTCGGGCGTCTTTTTATTTTTGATTTGTAGAAGACAGAGGTTGTTCAAAAACTTCTATTCACAGGTTACAAATGTCATTTATCTATGTTCACAGAGTAGTAACATAGTACGTCATGATAATCATGGTAAAAAGTTACACTGATGGACAAAACTTAAGGAAGTGGAAAGTATTTGATGTCGTCGGTCGTCTATTTATTTTAGATTTGTAGGAGACAGAGGTTGTTCACAAACTTCTATTCATAGGTTCCAAATGTCATTTACCTATGTTGACAGGGTAGTGAAACTTACTTAATCCCAAGTACGCCATGATAATCATGGTAGTTACACTCATGGACAAAACTTATGGAAGTGGAAAGTCATGTTCAGTCAAATCAGTTCATGGAATAAAGTCCGCCCTAGACTGACGAGGGCCATTAGCCAGAAACCATGGTCTCTAGGTGGACACTTCTCAGTTTACCAAAGCTGGTGTTGTGACTTTGTCACCGACCTGAGTCCGCTAGTTTGTAGCGACGGTCAATAGATGGCGTCTGGTTTTGACGGGAGAGGTGACCTTTATCTTTATATATATGTGAAAAATAATAATAAAAAATAAAAAAAATGTCAAATGTTGATATTAAAAACATAGTAGGCATATCCTGACTAGGAGCACATGTGCTTTACAGAAGGCAGAGCGCCATCTGGTGGAACAGAAATCAACTAAACATTGATTTAACCTGTTCCCTGATATTTGGCCAACCCAATTTCTTGATCAATCAAGAAAAGCCATCCACGAACGCGTTTCGCGCTGTTGGCGCTCGTCAGCGTACAGCCTACTCCACGCTGACGAGCGCCAACAGTGTGAAACGCGTTCGTGGATGGCTTTTCTTGATTGATCAATAAATTGGGTTGGCCAAATATCAGGGAACAGGTTAAATCAATGAATATTTTCTGTTCTACTTAAAGCAGGTATTTAGTGTATCAAAATACAAATGTTTTATAGTACCTAATATTTTATAGTAATAATCTGTTTTTTTCATAAAAATAAATAAATATATAATTTAAATTTTAAATATATTAAAAATAATATTATAAATAATTTTTAAAATACGCTCATTAATCATGATGCAACAATTCTAATATACAGGGTGACCCATAAATCCCGAAAAATTTTATTTTTTCATTAAAAACTGAAAGGCCTAAAATAGTTATAATTATTTTTATTCTAGTTTGCCTTTTAATTGTTAATTTAACAAATATTTTTTTCGCGACTTATATATTTTAAAACATGCAAAATAATTTTATTATTTAAATAAGTGATGGTATAAAAAGATATGTGTTATAAATTGAATGTGTGTTACAGGATGTGATACTGGATTTGGACATGCCTTAGCACGCCAGCTCTCTGCAAAAGGCTACCGTGTTCTCGCCGGGTGTCTTGACGCTGAAGGACCAGGAGCCCAATCACTAGCTGGTGTCGCCGAGGTTGTACCATTGGACATAACAAACGACATCTCCGTACAGAATGCCGCAGAACGTGTACGTCGCTCTGCACCTCAGCTATGGGCACTTGTCAACAATGCAGGAATATCCACAGTCGGTGAACTAGAATGGTGTAATATGGAACAAACACAGAGAATCTTTGATGTCAATGTTTTTGGAGCGTTACGTCTTACACGTGCATTGTTGCCTATGATACGACATGGACGCGGCCGTGTTGTGAACGTCTCCAGTTATACCAGTAAGTCTACAATTCCATTTATTTCATTTGTTATATCTACACTCAGTGATGTCGGTGGAACGGTTTTCTAAACAAGGGATCAGCAAACTTCTTTTTTTTTTTGCTTATCCCTAGTACACATGGTACAGGCCATGATAATCATGGTGGATAGAAGTAGGCGACTGATTTTTTTACTGTAAGTACACCACATGTCTACACATGTGAAAAGCAGTTCGACTTTGCACTTACAAATGTCCCAGAGCCCCGTTTGGTTACTTGCACTCACTGGTGGGGTTGGACTTTTGAAAGAATCGGAGGCCATTGGAGCATTTTTTTTCTTTTTTTTTTTTAATCAGAAAAAAAGTGCCCAATGCGGGAATCGAACCCGGGTCGTAGCGGTCGAAAACCAACGGCTTAGAACAGCCTTCTACCGACCCCCAGCAAATTTCTAAGTCTAAAGAGTCAAAAATTACAATTTACAAAATCGCAAAGTATTTAAAGGGACACAAAATTATTTTCTGAACATGCAAAAAAGTCGGTGGACGAGTGGGTGACACCTTCGATTCCCGACAGTCATGAACCGATGAGAGGTCGGTGGAAGGGTGGTCTAAACGGTTGGTTTTCGACCTTATTCTACGACCCGGGTTCGATTCCCACATTGGACACTTTTTTTCTGATGAAAAAATGCTCCAATGGTTCCCGATTATTGCAAAAGTCCAACCCCACCAGTGAGTGCAAGTAACCAAACGGAGCTCTGGCACATTTGTAAGTGTAAAGTCTAACTGCTTTTCACATGTGTAGATGTCATAATATATGCTCTTCCAGGATTAATAAAACAATCCAACAGCCAACGAGAGAGAGATGGGCAGCTAAAGCTAAGAAAACTAACTTACGACCATTTTTTGGCCACATTCCTGAGGGGGGCGTCACCACCTGGCGCTTATCTTTTGTTAGCCCCGCTTGTGTACACAGGGAAAAACAGTCGTTCAGCAGATAACGTCTCAGTCGCCACCTTTTTCTCTCTCGGCTGGCTGCCTGGATTTTTTGCTCTAACAACTCGTCGTGTGATTATTTCTCTCCTCAACACATTTACCACTATATTGTCACATAGACATGTGGTGTACTTACAGTAAAAGCAGTCGCCTATTTCTACCCACCATGATTATCATGGCCTGTACCATGTGTAGACATGTGGTATACTTACAGTAAAATCAGTCGCTAACTACCCACCATGATTATCATGGCCTAAAGAGACAAGGGTCGTCTCTCCCGTCAAAATAGACGTCAAAACCAGACGCCATCTATTGACCGTCTATTTTGACGGGAGGCGACCCTTGTCTCTTTAGATCAATAACCTCCTGGCAAAATTTCCATCTGTAAAGATAAATTATTTACAATTTGGTGATAAAAATATTTTACAAACTGTTCAAAAGATAGAAATTAAAAAGGTTTTTGAAAATATATTTTTACCTGGAAGACATATTTTTAATACTTAACAGTTAATAAATAAAGAAAAAGGCATCTCCTTATCGTGCAACTGAAAGTTGCTGATGGCTTGCGCCATCTATCGGAATAAATATCAACTGTTCTCATTGATTTTTAATTATTCCAGAATTGGCCAAATACCCATTCTTGATTAATCAAGAAAAGCTAACCACGGACGCGTTTCGGGCTGTTGGCCCTCGTCAGCGTGGTGCAAGCTGTACCTCAACGACCAAGAACTGGTTATTCAGACATCCTGAAAAATCATGAAACGGGTAGTTAAGGCCAGAATTGTGTGAGACCGCGACACAATGTGAAAAAAAGAGCCAAAAGCCCGAAACGCGTACGTGATTAGCTTTTCTGCACAGGTCACTTTTAATGTAAATCGCATCGTACTACGTATTTAAAATCTGGCGCTATAGAGAAGGAGTCGCTATTTAGAGGGGGCGCTATAGACAGGTCACTTTTAATGTAAATCGCATCGTACTACGTATTTAAAATCGGGCGCTATTTAGAGGGGGCGCTATAGACAGGTCACTTTTAATGTAAATCGCATCGTACTACGTATTTAAAATCGGGCGCTATAGAGAAGGAGTCGCTATTTAGAGGGGGCGCTATAGACAGGTCACTTTTAATGTAAATCGCATCGTACTACGTATTTAAAATCGGGCGCTATTTAGAGGGGGCGCTATAGACAGGTCACTTTTAATGTAAATCGCATCGTACTACGTATTTAAAATCGGGCGCTATAGAGAGGAAGTCGCTATTTAGAGGGGGCGCTATAGACAGGTCACTTTTAATGTAAATCGCATCGTACTACGTATTTAAAATCGGGCGCTATAGAGAAGGAGTCGCTATTTAGAGGGGGTGCTATAGACAGGTCACTTTTAATGTAAATCACATCGTACTACGTATTTAAAATCGGGCGCTATAGAGAGGAAGGCGTTATTTAGAGGGGGCGCTATAGACAGGTCACTTTTGATGTAAATCACATCGTACTACGTATTTAAAATCTGGCGCTATAGAGAGGGAGGCGCTATTTAGAGGGGGCGCTATAGAAAGGTTTTACTGTATATATATCCCTATATATATATAAGTCAGAACAAAAGCAATTTTTATTCAGTCATATAAAACGTCGTTACATTTCAATTGTTAGTGGGGGAGGGGGTACAATTAAAATCTATCTCTATAAAATATTTGTAAATTTCGTATTTCTTCTTGTTTAAAATTCGACGTAATTCTGGATTTCCGCGGTCTAGGATGAAGTTGGCTGGGCTGAAGATATATAAGCGGTCGACAATCCGACATTCTTCAGTAGCTTCTTTTATTTTCTTTTTCGTAAATTCACACTCTAGGTATCGATGTAGTATGTCTGGAGATCCTCCGCACGCAGTGCAGGTGGGCCTTCCATTCCTGGTCGGGTGTGGCAGGGCTCTTAATTTCAGTCTCCAGGCGATATCGTCGTAGATGTTACGTTTTTTATGCCAGGATGGCGCAGTGTTGAAATTCCACTTTGCAGCTTTTTCTTCAGCGCGTTTAAAGTTAAAATTGGTCGATAAAATTATATTTCGTAGTGCGTTACTCTTTATACGTGAGAAAAGGCGTGATTCGTAAACGACGGGAAGATGCACGCAGGAAGAATGGTCTTGAAGTTTAAAAGTCGTGTTTTTCGTCTGGTTGTAAAACTCGGCAATTCGTTGTAGATCGTTTCTGATATTTCGCGTGGCATGGGAAAATAGATCATTTGCCTCGCGCATTTCGTCGTTCGTATCTATAAACTCTTTCAGGCGTTTCAAGTTTCTTATGCTGAAGACGGCAGAGTTCTGTAGATAAAGGCCGTGTAAGAGGCGGCATTTCGGTATAACGAGGTGTAAATAATCTTTTCGCGAAAGCTGCTTGAAGTCAATATTAAATTTATGAACGATGCTACGCCAGCTTGCTAAAATTTGTTTTCTTCGCGGTGAGAGAAATCCGTGTAGATCGTAATTAAAAAGATTGAAGTAGTTGGTCGCATTTTTGTTCTCAAATAGAAATTCGTTTTCGTTCTGATGTCCATTAATTTGCCTTTGTATACGTTTTAACGTGAATAAATCGCGTTGCGTGGCGAGGTGGAGCAAAGCGAGGCCGCCGTTCTCGATAGGTAAACAATTTATTGAGGAATTTGTCCAGGTTGTATTTAGGTATAGGGCGACATCAATATCTTTTTGTATATCGTTGAGGATTACGTCTTCAGGTAGAGTCGCGTTTATTTTATATGTGAATTTCGGTATCAATCTTTCGTTAATATATCGCGTCTTCTGTATAAGCGAGAGCGACGAAATATGGGATTTAACAACACGCACCGCTTGTTGAAATTCTTCGCGCAGGTTTTCTTTCTCCGTTTTGAAGGGCGTTTTTGAGTTTTCAACTAAGATGCCAAGCACTTTGATTTGGTCTCTCCTCATCTTAATTTCCCTCGGAGTGTCGGTTCTGTTGCCCCAGCTGCCACACCACAGCCCTTTGCTTTTCCCAAAGTTTATATTTATGCCGGAGACCCGCTTAAAATCTTGGAGACAGGAGTATATTCGGTCGAAGTCGCTTTCGTCTCTAATTAAGAACACCAGGTCGTCGGCGTAAATGTGCGTCGTGGTCGTGGAGCTCAGTTTGTCTCGTAAGTGAAAGATTAAAGCCGTCGTGGAGATCGAGAACAGTACCGCCGACAGCCCGCAGCCCTGACGAACTCCCCTTGTCACTTGTATGGATGGAGAGGTTTCTTCATTTACGTCAATCTTAATTGCACTGTTGTTCAAGATTATCTTGATCCATTTGATAAATATATTTGGTATACCGATTCTCTCAAGAGTCGCAATTAGGAAGTTTCTGTTGAGCGAGTCAAACGCCCTCTGTAGGTCGAGGACGACAATCGCGAGGGGCGTGTTGAGGAGGTTTGCCGCGTAGACGCTGTATTCGATATCAGGGAGTATGTCGAATATTGATCTATTCATAATTGCATATTTTTGTTCAATAGGAACAATTTGCGGGGAGTAGGGTTTAAGTTTTGCGAGTAATAATTTTGACAAGATTTTATAATCTGTGTTCATCATCGTGATAGGTCTCCATTCACCCAACGTCTTTGGGCTCGGCTTCTTTGGTAGGAGAATCAGCCTCCCCACTCTCATATGTTCAGGTAATTCATCTTCCTCTTGAGCATTAGTAAATATCGTGAGAAGTAGATCTGCGGCGTCGTTCGGGTATTTTTTATAAAATTCCGCGGGAATCTTGTCTTCTCCAGCCATCTTTTTATTGGGAAGTTGCTTAATTGCATTAATTATGTCGCCTCTCGTTATAAAGTGTTGTTCATCGAAGTTGAAGTCGATGTCGAGGCGCGGGATAGTATTTGTATACGTTACGATGTCGTTTAGATTGATAGATTCGTCGGCTCTGGATTGATCGCGGTAGTGTTTAAAAATATATTTTAAAATATTTCGATTATCGGTCAGCAGTATGTCGTTCTCGTTAAAAAGCGAAGTAATAGCGGGCTTGTGACCCATCGGCCTTGGGACCGTATACCTCAGACAAGCATTAGCAACTTCCAAAATAAGTCTTCTTATACATCTCCATTTAGCACTTGCATTTAAGTTCATATAGTTCGAATAAAAGTTTTCAAGTTCAAAAGCATATATGTCATCGAAGAGGCGGGAGGTAAATATTCGTCTGTCAATTTTTCGCGCTAACTTCATTCTCTCGGTGCTTAAACGGGCGATGATAGCGTTGTGGTCAGATAGCGAGTAAGACAATGTTTTGCATTCTTCCAAGTTTCTTATTAAATCGGGCGTAGTTAAGATATAGTCGATGCGTGTTTCAAAAGGTGTGCCGTTCACAGTCGCGAAGTGCGTGACCCCGTGAATTCCCGGATTAAGATAACTAAATGCGTCGATTAGGTTATATTTTCTTTTAAAATCATTTAGCATTTTTCTCTTTCTCTGTGAGTCCGTTCTACCAGGCTTATCTCGTATGTTAAAGTCTCCAAGTATAATTTTGGACGTGTCGTTCGGGAAATTTTCAATATATCGTTCAATCAAGGTAAAGTCGTTAAAAGCTTCATCCGGATTGTGCGTAACATGTACATTTATTAGTAAAACGAGTTTTCTTTTCAAGGTGCATTCGATCGCGCAAATCTTTCCGCTTTTGATAACTTTGAAGTTTTCGTTAGGAATTGTGCGATTTAGAATAATAAATTGTCCGCTTCCGAAATTGCTTTTTTTATTTGCATATATGTCGTAGTTTTCAAATTCTTTTCTCGATAATAATAGGTCTTTGTTTGTTTCTTGTATAGCGTAAATGTCTGCTTTAAGCTTCTTCGTCCATTTTCTGAAGTAATCTTCTCTTTCTCTTCCAGATATACCGCGGGCGTTGAGCGTGATTATTTCTAAAAATTCATGTTCAGAAACGTCGAAGGATGGCTGAGAACAGTCCAACATCCAAAAATAAAAAATAAATAAAGTAAGAAAGAATTTAAACTGGTAAAGGAGAGTATATAAAGGAAGGTAAAATAAAATAAATCGTGTTAGTGTAAAAGGTAAAAATATACAAATAAATAAAAACGAGAAGGTAAGATAAAGAAGGTAAAAAAAAGAGGGTAAAAGGAATCGTGATTAAAAAAAAAAAAGAGAAAGTAGGTTAAGTGAGGTTTTCTTCCTCCGTTGTTTTCAAGAGATCCCTGATTCTACTATAGTATTTTTGATAGACTTTCTTTTCATCTGGCTTCACTTTGTGCCAGGCATTCTTTCGTTGACGAATTTCTTCGCGGAAAGTTGTGAGGTCTTGCTTTAAGTTGGGGTGCTTGTCCATCTGTTCAATAATCTTGGTTTTTCTCGTGCGACCAGATTTACAACAAAGAGCCTTGAGGATCTTCACCATTCTAGGGTTTAACTCCGGTTCACAAAATTCAGATTCGCGCTCGAGTTGTGAGGATGCCACAGAAAGTTCTGAGAGCGCTACAGATTCGTTATCCTCTGATAGTTCGTCCTGCCCTCGCCTGGGAAAATCATCCTCGCTAGGCAAACCCTGCAGGATGTCTTCATTCGTAGGTTCCTGCGCTTCTTTAGGTTCTCCTTCTTGCATTGGTTCTACATTCTTGGGTAGGACCTCAGTAGGAGGGTTGGACTTTGGTCTCTTTCCGAGGTCGTTTAAAGCATAAGGGGGTGTTGGGACGTCAGTTAATTCTGCTAAGATTCTTTTTCTGCTCGTGGACTTTGTCTCTGGGGGTATGTTCATCACCTTCTCTTCTTCAGGTGGTGTCGGGACTGTAGTTGGAGTTCCTTCTAACATGTCGACGGTGACAAGTTGAGTTACGGTATCCCTGATATTTTTGTTGAAGGGACATTTATCTTTTTTGTGGCCGTGGCGCCTGCAATCTGCGCAGATCACATCCTCACCGACATAGATGCGGAATGATCTGTTCATATAATTTATAATGATCAATGCTGGCATGTCAGTCGAATCTTTTTTCTTAAATACGACCTCTCTCCTCAGGGATGACAGGTGTTTTAGTAAGGGGTTATCCGTGGGGAAGGGCAGGGGGCGGATGGAGATGGTCTGCCCATATGGCTCAAGGGCCTTGGCGATGTCTGCATCCTGGATAAACGCCAGGACACCTGATAAAATATATTTTTTGGGCACGTTGAAAAGCGGCGTAGGAAAAATTTTCGTTTTTTGCACCTCAAACCCATTATTGATTAGGATTTGGGCGAGTTCTCCGTTGGCCACTGAGACGATCGCCTGGCCATTGATTTTTCCCACTGAGTGGATATTTTCATACCCGACAACCGCTGCAATTCCAGCCAGGTGTTCTTCAGCGGTGGAATTTGGTAGGCTTTGAAATTGTATAGCGGAATGAATATTTCCACTTCTTTTTTCATAAGTCGTTTTTCTCAATTCATCGTGCTTCTTTCTTTCTTCAATAGAGAAATGACGTTTTGGGGCATGCAAATTTTGTGAATTTGGATTTTTTGAAGATGATTGTGAAGGATGAATTTTCACCGTTTCATTAGGAGATGAGCTTGATGGGATGTGATTACTTGATGAGGTGGATGGCGAATCAGATGAAGCAACGACCGGCTTGGCCGTTGCCATGACAATGATGCAAAGCTACAACTTGTAGCTTTGCTAATTTATGAAAAATAGAAAATTTTAAACTTGATGAAAATTTATGAAGTATGAATTGAAATGATGCCCGAACTTAGGCGAACAAGATGATATATATTAGGTTAAATAAACTTAACTTTAGAAAGCGAAAAAGGCGAAATACACGGAGCTCGCGCGACGCGTGGCCGCACGGTCAGTGTATGTATGTATGTATGTATGTATGTATGTGAGTATCTATGTCGGCTATACACGTCCACAATACGTAACTAATCTGACTGAAATTTTAACAGTATATAGAATAGAATCTGGAAAAACTTATAGTGAAAATTTCAGGTCTCTATCCCGAATATTCTTCGAGTTATTTGCAAATTGCGTTGAAAATTTGCCCTTTTGCTCGCAAGAAGCGCCTCTAGCGGTGAAGATGGGAGGTAATATCAGCTGACCTAATGTACATGTAAAACGTGTTTTAACAGGACATAGAGAAAAATCTAGAATAGATATTTATCGGGGTTTTAGCCAAGAAAGTTGAAATTGACAGGTTCTGGGCAAAAATAGTTGTTTTTTAGTCAGAAAATGATTATGGCAATATTGCTGTATCATGTTTGATTATCAGATACAAAATTATATCAGGAAAATTTCCAAAAAGCAGAGACCACGGGTGAAGCTAGTTCATTTTTAGTATGCAGGAACAAAATTCTAACAGAAAAACATTCATTCGAGCAGAAGACACAAAGCCAGATCATCTCTCTCTAAAAATATCGCTTCTCAGACACAAAGTTTGGAGCGGGACGTTTCACAAGAATGACATCCACGGCGCCAATTTATAATTGTAAAGAATAGTATTTGAATAAAAACATTTAATCGGGTAAAACCCGGGCGTTGCCCTGGTCATTCGGCTAGTATATATAGCACAGCTGTTATATAGCACATATAACATTCTAATATAACACAATAGTCGTCTGATAGACTTCGTACTTCTGTAATAATAATTAAAAATCTACAATTAAATATATGATGAATCATGATATGTGTGTGTACAGGTTTACTGACATGTCCTGGATTTGTACTCTACTGTATGACCAAAAGTGCTGTTCGTTCTTTTTCCATTGGTCTACGGATGGAAATGAAGAAATGGGGCGTCAAGGTGGTAGACATTGAACCCTGGCTTTACAGGTAACATTTCTTTAATTATTTTATACTTGAAATATATATACAAATAATATTATAATTGAATTTTGATAACAGATGGCGCGCTAAGGCATCATAATAGAATTAAATAAATATAAAAATATTTGCAGTTTCTTTTATTTAATATTGGGAGACAAGATTTCACGCTTCATCAAGCCACTGGCTCCTCAAAGGCGTGCAAAATAATTATATATATATATATATATATATATATATATATATAGTGTAAAAACTATATAATAAAAAAATAACAGTGATTCTACATTTAAAGCTTAATGAGCAAAATGATAAGAATGATAAATCATATCAAGTAGATTTGGTTAGATTAGCAAGCTAAATCTAAATTAGTTATAAAAATAAATAGTTGTATAGTTTTATAGTTAAGTATTTTATTAAAATTATCTTCATTATTTTGATTATTTAATTTCAAATTATAAAATTTGTAAAATGTTATTATTTAGTATAGATAGTGAGAAAAAAATCCTTTACTTCTAAACATCATCTAGTTAATTATATATTTATAATTAATAACAATAAAATTTAACAACGTAACGTCTTTTGTATCGGCTTTTACACGTCATTTAGACATACTCTAATCCTATATATAGAATAATAGAAGTGAGAATATATATGATAGTTAGAAAAAAGAGAGAAAGACAGAACCATGCACTTTTAATCAAACTAATAATAAGAAAACAAAAAGTTTTGTAAAGAAGGTAGATAAGGTTGTTAGTATATATATATATATATTTTTATAATTTTATATTTTATCCTTTTTTTTTTTAAATGATTTTTTAAATTTTTTTATTTTAAAATATGAATATAAATAGTTGTATTTAGTAATATATCTATATTATTAATTAACTTTTGTTATAAGTTTGGTTATTATGTTTTGAAACCCTAATGGTAGACCAGACATATACAAAAAAAATTAAAATTGGAGTAATTATTGAAAAAAGAGATCTGCTGAACCGGGAATTCTCAAATAGAAATTCAGCGGCGTTTCATCCCTTCTCTATTACGTCATAGATCTCTTTTCAACCGGATTTTATGTGTTAATATAAAGTTAATTCAGTGAAACATTTATATGAACAGATATAACAAATTCCATTAACAAGTTCCAACCGTGACCTACCTTGCCCGCGGCGTCTTCAACTGTAAACATCTATTTCTGGATGACACATGTTGTGGGGGGGGGGGTGGGGGACTAAATTAGACCGTTTGTTTTGAAGTTTTAGAACAAAAAGATATTCAAAGAAGAGAGATGAGTTAGTTAATGGAAGAATACCAAACTTTATAATCTTTACAGCTAGTTATATTAAAATAACTGATTCAACACTTATTCATCTTTCAATATTCCTTTAAAAAGGCAAATTATTAGAGTTTAATAAAGCTATTAAATGTGAAAATTCACTTTTATTTAATTTCCATTTTCCTCCCCAGAAATTGGAGATTAAAAAAAATGAATTCTATACAATATTACTTTAAACATCTTGTGAAAAAATCTTCAAATCAGCTATTTAATTTAAGTTTAACTAATTGTTAAAGAATATAAATTTGTATTATTTATTATTGAGAGAAATTATAGAAAGTTGATTTAAAAAATGGATATTTCCATTTATTTTTTTTTTAAGTATTTTATAATAGATATACTGTTGAAATATTTTACTTGTCTGATACTAAATTTGTTTTTAATAAATTCCATGTTTAAATTTTTAACATCTTCTATGAAATTTTCTAATATATTATTTATTCTATAAAATCTTAGAACCTGTCCAAAGTATATACCTTTACAACAATTTAATGATATATTAGAATTCATATTACAGTATTTTATAATATTGAAATTATAATTACTTTTTTTATTATAAATTTTAATAGCATTGTTTGTAAGGTCTATATCTAGGTCTAAAAAGTTAACTTTTTTGTTTCTATAAATTTTTTCATTGTTCTTAAGTTTCAAGTATTTAGGATAAATTTTAGGTATTAAGTTTTTGAACTGTGGATTATTAAATATTATAATGTCATCTACATAACGGAACATTTGCCAGTTAACATTATTTTGTAGAAAGTATTCTCTTTCGTACCAGAATAATATTAAATTTGCTAATAAAGGACTAGAAGATGTTCCCATGGGAACGCCTTCTGATTGAATATATATTTTATTTTTAAATTCTATATAGTTAAAATTTAAAATTGTTTCCAGTAGGGTTTTTGCTGTTTTAAGATCTAATTTAATTGTTTTATATCTGTTATGAATAATTTTAATGTGGAAAGTTTTGTCATTGATGATTTCGTTAAATAAATTGGTTATTTTATTATTTAGATCTCTTAAATTTATTTTAGAATATAGGTCCTCAAAGTCAAATGTGTGTACTGTTTCAATGTTTGTCCAATTGTTCATTAAATAGTTAATGATTTTTTTATTTGAGTCGATAAATTTATAATTATATTTATTAGTTAATTTATTTATAATAAATTGTAGTGTTGAAGCTAATTGTATATCAATGTTTTTTATAACTGAATTTATACCAGATGTGATTGTTCTGAAAGAAATAGGTTTTTTGTGTAGTTTAGGAATTATATAGAACTTTGGTATGTTTGGATTTTTGTAGTGATTATAAATTTTTAGTGAATTTTCAACGTTTTTGATGTCTTTTTTGATTTTTGTGGCTGTAGTTCTAGCAAAAGTGTATTTATGATTATTATCAATTTCCTTTTTTAGTATATCGTGGTATAGATTTTTACAAATTATAGATAGGTTATTGGAACATTTATCTATAGGAGTGATAATAAAGTCCTTCTGTAATTTAATTATATTTTCTTTAAAAGAAGGAATATCTTTTCCCTATAAAAAATTTAAATTTCAAAACAATCTGGAGATACAACAAAAATATAGGTAATTTAGTTTGCAATTATAACCAATTTATTGATAATTTAGCAAATTTTAAAAAAAATTAAATGTAATTGCAACAACTATATTGATAGATATAAGTTCTCAGGTCATATATTAACTAGCAATTTTTCTTTTTTAAATCCAGAATATCAGGATATTTTAAATAAAGGGTATAAATATATACCTCAAATTAAACACAATTATAATAATACAATTAAATCTATATTAAAAGATATAGATATTTTCATAAATAAAACTAGTATAAAATACAGTATTCCAGAATTTACTTTTCTGGAATGGAAACATAATATTAAAAAGGAAATTATAAATTATTATAATAATACACTTAAATACACAAAACCTAATTCAGATATTCCTTCTTTTAAAGAAAATATAATTAAATTACAGAAGGACTTTATTATCACTCCTATAGATAAATGTTCCAATAACTTATCTATAATTTGTAAAAATCTATACCACGATATACTAAAAAAGGAAATTGATAATAATCATAAATACACTTTTGCTAGAACTACAGCCACAAAAATCAAAAAAGACATCAAAAACGTTGAAAATTCACTAAAAATTTATAATCACTACAAAAATCCAAACATACCAAAGTTCTATATAATTCCTAAACTACACAAAAAACCTATTTCTTTCAGAACAATCACATCTGGTATAAATTCAGTTATAAAAAACATTGATATACAATTAGCTTCAACACTACAATTTATTATAAATAAATTAACTAATAAATATAATTATAAATTTATCGACTCAAATAAAAAAATCATTAACTATTTAATGAACAATTGGACAAACATTGAAACAGTACACACATTTGACTTTGAGGACCTATATTCTAAAATAAATTTAAGAGATCTAAATAATAAAATAACCAATTTATTTAACGAAATCATCAATGACAAAACTTTCCACATTAAAATTATTCATAACAGATATAAAACAATTAAATTAGATCTTAAAACAGCAAAAACCCTACTGGAAACAATTTTAAATTTTAACTATATAGAATTTAAAAATAAAATATATATTCAATCAGAAGGCGTTCCCATGGGAACATCTTCTAGTCCTTTATTAGCAAATTTAATATTATTCTGGTACGAGAAAGAGAATACTTTCTACAAAATAATGTTAACTGGCAAATGTTCCGTTATGTAGATGACATTATAATATTTAATAATCCACAGTTCAAAAACTTAATACCTAAAATTTATCCTAAATACTTGAAACTTAAGAACAATGAAAAAATTTATAGAAACAAAAAAGTTAACTTTTTAGACCTAGATATAGACCTTACAAACAATGCTATTAAAATTTATAATAAAAAAAGTAATTATAATTTCAATATTATAAAATACTGTAATATGAATTCTAATATATCATTAAATTGTTGTAAAGGTATATACTTTGGACAGTTTCTAAGATTTTATAGAATAAATAATATATTAGAAAATTTCATAGAAGATGTTAAAAATTTAAACATGGAATTTATTAAAAACAAATTTAGTATCAGACAAGTAAAATATTTCAACAGTATATCTATTATAAAATACTTTAAAAAAAATAAATGGAAATATCCATTTATTAAATCAACTTTCTATAATTTCTCTCAATAATAAATAATACAAATTTATATTCTTTAACAATTAGTTAAACTTAAATTAAATAGCTGATTTGAAGATTTTTTCACAAGATGTTTAAAGTAATATTGTATAGAATTCATTTTTTTAATCTCCAATTTCTGGGGAGGAAAATGGAAATTAAATAAAAGTGAATTTTCACATTTAATAGCTTTATTAAACTCTAATAATTTGCCTTTTTAAAGGAATATTGAAAGATGAATAAGTGTTGAATCAGTTATTTTAATATAACTAGCTGTAAAGATTATAAAGTTTGGTATTCTTCCATTAACTAACTTTTCTCTCTTCTTTGAATATCTTTTTGTTCTAAAACTTCAAAACAAACGGTCTAATTTAGTCCCCCACCCCCCCCCCCCACAACATGTGTCATCCAGAAATAGATGTTTACAGTTGAAGACGCCGCGGGCAAGGTAGGTCACGGTTGGAACTTGTTAATGGAATTTGTTATATCTGTTCATATAAATGTTTCACTGAATTAACTTTATATTAACACATCCAATCCGGTTGAAAAGAGATCTATGACGTAATAGAGAAGGGATGAAACGCCGCTGAATTTCTATTTGAGAATTCCCGGTTCAGCAGATCTCTTTTTTCAATAATTACTCCAATTTTAATTTTTTTTTTGTATGTCTGGTCTACCATTAGGGTTTCAAAACATAATAACCAAACTTATAACAAAAGTTAATTAATAATATAGATATATTACTAAATACAACTATTTATATTCATATTTTAAAATAAAAAAATTTAAAAAATCATTAAAAAAAAAAAGGATAAAATATAAAATTATAAAAATATATATATATATACTAACAACCTTATCTACCTTCTTTACAAAACTTTTTGTTTTCTTATTATTAGTTTGATTAAAAGTGCATGGTTCTGTCTTTCATTTTTATATCATATTTACTCTTCATTGTTGGCTTTTCATCTTACATTCATTCTTCATTGTTGGCTTTTTATATTATATTTACTCTTCATTGTTGGCTTTTTATCTTACATTGATTCTTCATTGTTGGCTTTTTATATTATATTTACTCTTCATTGTTGGCTTTTTATCTTACATTCATTCTTCATTGTTGGCTTTTTATATTATACTAATGATGATGCGCGCGCATCCGTGACATGAGGAATTGAGGAATTGATTGACGGTGGAAAGACGGTCGTGACTATATATGTTGATTTATTTATTTGATTTAATTATACTTTGATACATCAGGGCGCCATCTGTTATGAATATTCGAAACTATTATAAACACGTATGATTCTTTTGAAAGTTAAACAATTTCTACTGCTTAATTTTCAAAAGAATCATACGTGTTTTTAATAGTTTCGAATATTCAATTATACTTTAACTATAGGTTTTTAACATTTAATTAGACAATTTTAATTTAAATTTAGACATTTTCAATTTTAATTTAGACACATTGACTTTTCTATAAAAAGCCCATGTAGAAATGGTTTAATTTCAAAAAGAATCTTACCCGCCTAAAATAGTTTCGTATTTACATAACAGATGGCGCGCTAGTGCATCATACTTTAACTATCTCTATTATTAACTTAACCCATTACACATTGTTAGCCTAGTGGTATAAGCTGTTGACTACCAACAGCAAGGACCCAGGTTCGAATTCCGCATTGGGCTCTTTTTTATTATTATTTTATTTTTAAATGAGCTATGGGTACTAAATGTATTAGTTCAACATAATACTAAAAAAAACTTACCCATATAAAAGATCGCTAAGCAAATATATTAAATAGTTGATATAGAAAAACATAAAAGAGTACAAACGTATCAAGGAAAAAGATAATAATGGATAAATTGTTGAACATTTAAAAGGTTTACTGATAGGCTTAGCAAAAATACGATGTTTCTATTTATGGATTTCAAGTTGTTTTGTACTCACGTATTTTGTAGTTACGAGGACATTCCTTTTGATAAAAACAAATATATATTTATTTAAGGAACGACTTGTTCCAATACAATTGTTGTAAACAAGCGAGCAAAGAATCAAATCAGAATAGTCATGAAGCGTAGAAGTAAGTGTGACGTCAACATCGATGATGATGAAGTCAAAGTTTGCGTAACAATTCCCTCCTTACTTTGTCTTTATTCCCACGATGCTGAGGTTCTCCAGGTGTTTCTTCATCTGGTCTCGAGATAGGTCCTTTGTGAAGATATCCGCCTCCAGGTCCTGAGATGGCTTATACAGAAGGCAGATGTCTCTGGATTCATAACAGTCTCTCAAGAAGTGGTACTTTCTGTTGATATGTCTACAGCGACTGCTTTGTTTAGGGCTGGAGATCCAGTTGATCAATGACTGACTGTCTGTATAGATCGCAGTTGGTTTTTCCATGAAATTCCATTCTTCCAGCTCTCGTAACAGGTTTATTATCCACTTGATTTGACAGCAGCTTTCACAAGCAGCTATCATTTCCGCTTCCATTGTGGAGAGGGCGACGAGTGGTTGTTTACTACTTTTCCAGCCTATAGTTGCTTCGCCGAGCTTCAATACATATCCGCCGTAGGATTTTCCATCATGAGTGGTCGACCAGCTGGCATCGGTGTAGGACTTCAGGATTCCAGTCTTCCCTCTTTCAAATTTCACTCCTAGGTCAATTGTTCCTCGTAGGTATCTCATCACTATTTTGATTGCTGTCCAGTGCATCTGTTTTGGTTGTCTGGAGTACTGTGAAAGTTTGCTAGTGATGTAAGCGATGTCGGGTCTGGTGTTAACAGCTAGAAACATTAGCATTCCAAGGACTTTTTGGTAAGTGTGCTGGTCACAATTGTCATCTTCAATATGATTGTCCAAATTGATTTCTTTGGAACCTCGTGTTGGAACTTCCTTACAAGTTTCCATTCCATATTTCTGCAATATTTGTTGTACATAGTGGCTTTGCTGTAGCGAAATTCCCTCCTTGTCTTGTATGATCTTGATTCCCAAAAACATGCCTTTACATGTTACATCCTTTATTTCCAGGTGATGTCTCAATTTATTGATGAATCTGTTTGAGGTATCTTCAGAATCTGAGACAGTGATAAAGTCATCAACATATATCCCTACATAGAAGTATTTGTCTTCATTCTTCCATTTAAATAGGCAAGGATCAGATTTAAGTTTTTCCAGTCCACAGTCATGAAGTACTTGACTGAATTTCTCATACCACGATCTTCCGGATTGAGGTAGACCGTAAATACTTTTGTCGAGTTTGCAAACTTTGTTTCTGTCTTGGACAAATCCAGCAGGTTGTTCCATGAATATTGTGTTTTCAATGTTTCCATTTAGATAGGCTGCTTTCACATCAAATAGTTTAATGAATGAATCTTTTGTTGCTGCCATTGACAAAATAGTCCTGAGGGTGGCATTTTTAATTACAGGGCTGAAACTTTCGTTGTAATCTCTTCCTGGGATTTGGTTGTATCCCATTGCAGCAAGTCTAGCTTTGTAAGTTTTGTTTTTGTTTTCTTGGTCTTTAGATATTTTGAACACCCATTTACTTTTGAAAACTTTAGCGTTTACAGGTCTAGGTACCATTTCCCATACTTGATGCGAGTACATGTTCTGTATTTCCTCAAGCATTGCGTTTTCCCAATGTTTCTTGTCTTCGCATGCGATGGCTTTATCATAGTCTTTCGGAATGGTTTCATTCGTAGTAGCCAGAACGTAGTCATCGAATCTTTTAGGTATTGTTCGAGTTCTTTGTGGTCTGTCTGATCCACTTGACTCTGTCTGTCTGTTGATCATGGTATCTGGTGCTGGCTCTTCAATATCAACATCTGATAGAACATGATTGTCCAGTTGTTCATCCTCCTGAATGAAGAAATATGTGTCAGTGTCTGTATTATTATCACTTTGTTTTTCTTCCGAGATGACATTATTGCACTCTCTGAAGTGAATGTCTGCGGTTTCAAGAATGACTCTCGATGTGATATCAAATACTCGATAAGCTCTTCTGCATCTTGAATAGCCTACAAATATTCCTCTTTTAGATTTAGCTTCTAGTTTGTGTCTTTGATGATTCTCAAGTTTATAGAAGACTTCACAACCAAATCTCATGATGTGAGAGACGGATGGCTTTTTACCTTTCCATTTTTCCATAGGGGTAGTGTCTGGGTCATTGGTTGTGGGAGTTAGATTGTACAGATATGCAGCTGTATTCACAGCTTCTGCCCAGAAGTGTAGGGGTAATTGGGAGTCTGCAAGAAGTGTTCGCCTTTGTCTAATAGTGTTCTGTTAGCTCTTTCAACTCTCCCATTGCTTCTTGGGGTGTATGGTGTAGTTAGTTCATGTTTAATTCCTTTGGATTCTATGAAGGTTTCAAGGTTTTTATTGATAAATTCTGTTCCGTTATCTGTTCTAAGTCGTTTTAGTTTTGAGTTTAGCTCGTTTTCTCTCTTTACAATAAACTTCTTCAAAACTTCTGCTGCTGAGAGTTTATCTTTGAGAAATTCTACAAATATTCTCCTAGAAAATCCATCTACGATGGTCAAGAAATATTTACTTCCGCCCAAGGAGTTTATTCTCATTGGACCACAGAGATCGACATAAATGGCTTCAAAGGGGTAGCTTTCCTGATTGCTATCTGTGTGAACATAGGGTACTTTGGTCATTTTTCCCAAGGAGCAAGCATCACATTGATCAAGGGTACCATTTATAGAGTCCAAGCCTTTTAGAAGATTGTTCTTCAAAATCAGGTCTAATTTGTTGTCACTAGGATGTCCTAACCTTCTGTGCCATGCAGTCCTAGAATTGTCCTTTGAAATCAAGCAATGTTCATTTGGAACATGAGTTGCTTCGGATAAACGTGATAGGTTCAATGTGTACATGTTACCATCAAAGTTGCCTGTTCCTATTAGCTTGTCATCAGAAGAGTATATGTATGCTCCTTCAGAATTCAAAAGAACAGAGTTCCCTCTTCTTACCACGCTTGGAATGGACATTAGATTTCCTTTCAGGTGTGGTACATGGAGGACATTATGCAGGGTTACAGCGTTGTTAAGTTTGTCCTTACCTTGTACAGTAGCTTGGATTGTTCCTGATGAGGCAGATTCGATGTGTCTCCCTTCTTCCGCCACTTGTATGCTTCTTCTCTCCTCCGTCTTGTGCTCGATCCATTCACCATGGGAAGTCATGTGGCTTGTGCACGCAGAATCAATTATCCACACGTCCTGAGTCGTCGGGCGTTCCTCCCTTGTGATTACATGTAGTGCGTATTCTGAAGTGGGGTTTCTTCGTTGGGATGGTTCCTCCGTTCGTTCTTGGATTGCTGATCTGGCCGTGTCTTTGTTTTGTTTTTGTCCTTTATGGTAGTTCCTTGTACTGGCCATGTTATTTTTGTTTGTTGTATTCTTTTGATTTCCTTTGTTGTTAGGGTTGAACCAACAGTCTTTCTTGAAATGTCCTTTTCTTTTGCAAATGAAGCATGACTTTTCTTTGAATTGGTTGCCTGATGATCTGAAAGCATTTTCATTATTTTTGCTTCTGTCCTGTCTTTTCTTCTCGAAATCCATTAGAGTTTGTCTCAAGTCTGGTAAGGAGATTTCTCTGTTTATTGACAGTGCTGCTGTGATCGTGTCAAAGTTAGGTGTGAGTCCTTCAACAATGTATCGTACAAGTTCTTTTTCTGTTAGTCTTTCCTAGCTGGGTGATCTCTTGTGCCAGTTTCTGTGCTCGTACAATATACATGTTAACATTTTCATTTGGGTTCAATTTTAGTCTGGCTAGATCCAACATTAGATCTATACTTTTATTTTCTAGAGATCCTTCAAACCTTTTCTTTATGTCGTACCAAATTCTTTTGGCCCTTTTATCGCCTCTAAAGATGATTGTTGAGTCATCCGAAAGTGACAATATTATTAGGCTGTATGCTTCCCGATTCTTTTTCTTTCAAATATCATATTCTAGTTTTTTTTTTTTTGTAAAGTCTGGCTCGTCATTAACAATTACGTCCTCGAAGAGATCTTTTGAATCTAGAATTGCGTCCATTTTCATGGACCACGTTGTATAGTTGTTTTCTGTTAACTGTTCGAATTTTGCTAAGTTATATGTATCCATTTTAATTCAATTTTTCTTTCTAAATTGGCGGTTAGTCCAATTATTTAATTTTTTTTATTTAAATGGATCAATTGGCGGTTAGTCCAATTCGCGCGCCCAAACCACGCTCTGCTACCAAATTGATAGGCTTAGCAAAAATACGATGTTTCTATTTATGGATTTCAAGTTGTTTTGTACTCACGTATTTTGTAGTTACGAGGACATCCTTTTTGATAAAAACAAATATATATTTATTTAAGGAACGACTTGTTCCAATACAATTGTTGTAAACAAGCGAGCAAAGAATCAAAACAGAAAAGTCATGAAGCGTAGAAGTAAGTGTGACGTCAGCATCGATGATGATGAAGTCAAAGTTTGCGTAACATTTACGTTTCGTAACTAGAGATAAAAATAACTAAATTTAAAAAACTATTAATTATGTAGTAATGTTCTGTATTTAATTAATTAAAAATACAAATAGCTAAGTTACATATCTTGATGTTATATATGCAAAAAAAATCTTGTTTTACATAAGTGTTCAAAATTTGGTTAAAATTGATACATTCTAACGAAAGTTTTTTTTTAGCGAAGCCCACTTTCTTTTATGATTTGGCCAACCCAATTTATTGGCTTTTCTTGATTTATCAAGAAATTGGGTTAGCCAAATATCAGGGAACAGGTTAAATCAATGAATAGTTGACTTCTGTTCCACCAGATGGCGCTCTGCCATTTAAAAAGCGCATGTGCTCCTGGTCAGGATATGCCTACTCTGTTTTTAATATATATATATATATATATATATATATATATATATATATATGAAAAAAACGAAAGAAAAAAATAAAAGATAAAAAGATCAGGTGTTGAAATCAATATTAAAAATGGCATATCCTGACCAGGAGAGATGGCGCTCTGCCTTCTGTAAAGCACTTGTGCTCCTGGTCAGGATATGCCATTTTTAATATATATATATATATATATATATATATATATATATATATATATATATATATATATATATATATATGTGGCAATATCGTTGCGGAATTTCTTGTTGTTGGATGCGAATGGTGAGATTTGATTGAAGCGCAGTCGTTTGAGTGGAAGTTGCAGCATACAGTTAGAAATAATCAGGACACGTGATGGGGTTTGAAAATGAAAGGCAACTGGATTGGAGGAAAGAAAGCTTGATAAGAGCTGAGCGATTTGACTTATTAATTATCTGATCACATGGCGGTGATTGACTTAGCTATGGGGTGAGCGGGAAGGTCTCGAGAGTAGATGTTACCTTGTTGGAAGCGAAGGAGCAACTAACAATTCTTGCTTTTCGATTTAACACCACGACTCAGTTTCTTTCTGATTGGTCGAGAGATGATCACATGATCTTTTCCTATTGGTTGACCTATTTAGGTGCTGTCTTCTGATTGGACCGCGGCTCTCTTTGGTGAAAGATATGACCTGCCTGATAGGAAGTGTCGGGTGCTATTTCGACTTTATTTACTTCCGCGTTATCAAAATACGTCCGGTTCTGTCCGGAAATGTTGGGCGTCTCTATACTAATATAACTTCTGCGGATACCAGATACGTCCTGCTTTGCCAGGAAGTATTGGTTTAAACTTAGCTCGCAGGGTTCCCGGGGTCAGAAGGTTAACTGCGACGTTATTAATAAATATGTTCTCCTCTAGATCTACTTCCTATGTCTTTTGTTACTTTCTTTCCTCCAGTTACCTTATTCTTTTATTAAATCTTTGAAAATCATACATTTGTACATGCATAGTGGGTCGGGGAGCATACAATTATATACAAATTATGACAGATGCGCCCCCTACATGTGAAGAATTCAAGAAGGGGTTAGCCTGAGAGAATTCTGTAAAGGAAAAAATAATTTTGTGGGAAAATTAGTTGTGGGTATTGAGGGGCTATATACAAGCATTGCTGGTGATATAAAAGTAAAATAGAGTGGTGTTGATGATATAGGTTGAGTATAATTAATAGAAATCAAAAATTTTTAATGGTATGGTATGCTATGGTACATAGTGGCTAAAAAGAAAGGAAAATGCGCCTAAACGAATTCTACTCGAGATAGGAAATGAAAACGAGGGAGTTCTATTAAGGCTTTTGAAATCAAAATAAATATAATATAAAAATAGTTGAATGAAATCAAAATTGAATGTGTTTGGTTGAAAAAGAAAAATATTTTGTTGCATGGTGACAAAGACAAATGCTTAGTTACTTTTTTGCTCGAATTTTGAGAAAAGAAATCGAGGAAATTTCATAAGGCGCTTTGAAATCAAAACAAAATAAAATAAGAATAGTTGAATGAAATCAAAATTGAATGTGTTTGGTTGAAAAAGAAAAATTGTTTTGTTGCATGGTGATAAGGGAAAATGCCTAGTTACTTTTTTGCTCGAATTTTGGAAAAGAATTCGAGGAAATTTCATAAGGTCTTTTGAAATCAAAATAAAAATAAAATAAAAATAGTTGAATGAAATCAAAATTGAATGTGTATGGTTGAAAAAGAAAAATTGTTTTGTTGCATGGTGAAAAAAAAAAGGAAAAATGCCTAACCATATGCTCGTTCGGGATTGGGAATGGAAATCGAGGGAGTTTTATTAGGGCTTTTGAGAAATCAAAATAAAAATAAAAATAAAATTTCATAAGGTATTTTGAAATCAAATAAAAATAAAAAGTGGTTGAGCGAAATCAAAGTTGAGTGCTTGGAAAAAAAGAAAAATGAAAAATAAAAAGGTTTCAACAACAAAGGGTGATTTAATGTTTTTAGTTTAACCGAAAACCAATGAGTTTTCGTTGATAATTGAGTTGTGGCAGTATAAGCTAAGTGGTAAATAGAATGATAATTGATAAATAAAAATGATAATATAAACTAATTGGGAAAAAAAATGATAATTAATGATTAAAAGTGATAATAAGTTGAATAAATTGATAAATTGATTAAATATTTAAATTTTAATTGAGAGAAAATGATGAAAATGATTAATATGAACAATAAGGTGTATTTTTGAACCCTTTTGTATATCTACATGCCCTATAAATTTCTTGTCTTTGTGTGTATTGTGAAAAATGTTAGTAGTTTTTGGTGTAAGAAATGTGTGTGTGAATTCTATGTGTTGTCGAGATCCTAAGGTTTGTGGTATTTATGTGTAGATGGAAGGTGTAGCGTTTTTTTGAAAGTTTGTAAAGTATTTGATCAATTATGATGGGAGTATGAACTCATTTAAATGTGTGTGACGTCTTGTACCTTTTTTTAGATTTCCGAGTGACAGTTGATTTGACTACATTGTAAAAATCGATACGTAGTTCGAATTGGGATCCAAGACTGGCGATATAGAGAGAGAAATCTGTGCGGGGAGCGGTGACCTAATTTTACGTGTTGGCAGAAGAGGGGTCCGAAGTAATTGGAGATCGGAAACGAGGCGTGCGGGGGAGCGGGTCCAGTCTAAACTTATCCACCCACTGTTTGCACGTAATTGGAGTCATGGCGACGTCTTTATTTCTTCGCGGGAAGATATCTGCCTTGCTTCTACGTTTTCTGTCGGTCTAATTGACTTTGTGCACGCCTAATTGTTTTTTATAATTGAATCTTTTACTTTCGGCATTGGTTGCTCATCTTTCAGTTACTGCTATCTCTTCGGAGTTTATTTAGATTTTCTGCAAAAATGGTTCCTAAAATTACGATAAGTTTTATAAATGTTTGTCCAACATTAAAAACTGCCTCTTGTAGTTCGAAAATTTTATGAGCGGACATGGTATAGATAAACAAGTAATTAATGAATAAAATTGGGATACAGTTGTATGGCAGAAGTAACAAACAAAGGATAAAAATCAGATGAAATATAGGATATTGCCCCATGTTCTCCGGTATTTTTGTAAATGGGGATTTTGAAATATTTGCTTGATCCTTATTAATTGTAGAATTTAAATGATTGGTAGGTTCGCAGTTCTCCTGTTTGATATCTTTAGGGAGTGGTGTGATATGATTGAACTGGTTGTCAGGTTTACAGTTCTCCTGTTTGATCGTCAATGGTTTTATTAGAGATATGTCGGCGGTAATTGGTTTAGGTTGAGATGTGTGATCGTCTCTCTGACGTGGATGTGGTGATTTTGGCATTGTTTGTGTTGTGTGTACGCTGTGCTTTATGTACGAATTTTGTTTTGCTTTGGTGCCTGTGTCGGTATTTTTACGTGAAGGTTGGTTGTATTCATCGATTCTTCTAGCGAATCGGCAGGTGGGGCAGGTTTTTACCTGTTTTGCGATGTCTTGTGTCATGTTCTGCCAATAATATTGTGACGAGATGAGTCTCGTCATCTTGGAGATGTTTGGATGGTGGTGTTGAGTGTGTACGGATTTAAGAAGTCTGGTTGTAAGTGAACTTGGGACTATAGTTTTAAGTACTCCTTTTCGGGAGACGGTGCGCAGTTTATTGTGATCCATAGTGTTACATCATGATTAATGGCGTATTTATTATATTATTTTTAATATATTTGAAATTTAAATTATATATTTATTTATTTTTATATTCTATGATATTTATTTAAAACAGATTATTTTTAGATTATCATCATTTGTATTTAGGTACACTGTGACTTCACTGCTCTCTTTGATGTGAGAAAATAAATAAAGGATTCTGGTGGCTACATAAAGTAGACTTATCTCATTATTCCCTTTTATAAATTTGTAGGATGGTTGAAACACGCTCTGGTAAGATGCAAGACCCAGCACAGGAGAGAATCAAGGCTGAAGAGTCTGCCAAGCCGCAACCTGGTGCAACAATTGGTAGAGATTATAGTTCCGACCCAGTTGTCCTGAATCCCAACATCGACATCCCCAAGTATGATGGAACAGAAGACCCTCGCCCATGGATTGAATCTCTTGAAGAAATTGGCTTCCTGTACCATTGGGCAGACTACATTATCTCCCGTTATGCTGCCATGAATATGATTGGTAGCGCCAAAACCTGGCTGAACCTACACAAAGTAAGTTTCACCAGCTGGGAAAATTTCAAGAGCCGCCTAATTGAGGATTTTGCCTCAGACGCCAACAAAGAAGAAATGAGGATGAGATTAAACAGGATACAACAGTGGAATGAACCTGCAATCAGGTTCGCAGAGGATATCCTTGTACTGTGCAACAAGGTCGACCCCCAAATGGAAGAAGAGACTAAAATAAACTGGGTTATTGGAGGGTTAAAGAAAGAATACTCTTTTGCCCTTCACCTAAACCCTCCTAAAAATACCAATGAACTTCTAGAAATTTGTAAAAAGCTGGATTTGTTCGAAAAGAATTACCAAGAACGTGCAGAAAAATCAAAAGCTCTTTATAATGGACCACGCTCTCCTCGTCCCCATCATCAAGAGCAATGGAAGAATGCTACGTCGTTCAGAAGACCATATCAGAACACCTCCAAGCCCCAGGCCCCCGCTCCGAGGTACTACCAGAACACCTCCAAGCCCCAGGCCCCCACTCCGAGGTATTACCAGAACAAGCCTCTGCCCCAGGTATCTGCCCCTAGACGATCTTACACTCCCAATCCTGAGCCAAAACCGGTCTACCCAAGTAAAACATACAATAAGAATCCAAATTCAAATAGGAATAGGACAGAAGACGGGAGACCAATATGTTTCAAGTGTAACAAGCCAGGACACGTAGCGCGGTATTGCAGAGTCAGGTTTGTAAGAATTGTGAAAGAGGACCCCATAGTTACACAAGACAAGGTCGAAGAAGAAATCCGAATGGATAATGGAACTCAGAAGTCGAGACCTCTGCTCTACTCTGACGTAAGTAAGCCCGTACTCGAGTATCCCTACAAGGAATAGATATGCTGCATTAGAAGATTTAAACTAAACATCGCGCCTGAGTCCGTCAATCAAAGCAAGTCGACCATAAATGGAATTAAAAAGTTAGACCCCAAATATAAAATGAACATTAACGTGGATAGAATCGGTATCTGCGAAGCTTTGATTGATACAGGCGCCGATCTTTCAGTGGTCGACCTTAGTACAGCTCTTAACACAGGTCTTGAAATAATAAATCCTGATAAAATGTGCTCCGGACCCGATGGCAAAGAATTAGATATCGTAGGAAATACTATTTTAAATATAAAATTTGATGACAAAACAATTACACATCAATTTGTGATAATGAGAACACATTTGCGAATATTTATACTTGGACGTGATTTTCTTAAGAAAATGAACGCAAAAATTGATTAATGCATTTGTAGAAGCAGAGGATGGCGAATACATCATCGAGGAGAACCATAAAATGTTTCAAACAAATGGACTTCGACTAGCGAGAAGCTTAATAAATGTTGTGAATAAGGAAACATATATCTGGATAACAAACCCTTACCCTCGACCATTAAAAATATTAAAAAACCAAACCTTGTGCTTTGGAAGCCAGCCAGCCGAAGTGAATCTTATGGAAGAAAGTGAACAAAAAGAGCATGAAGAACCCCAATTTCAGATAAACGAAAATTTAGCATATACGGAAAAGGAACAATTGAAACAAGTTTTGGAAAGGTACGAGGATTTGTTTTCGTCGGGATTAGGAAGATCCAACTTAGCGAAACATCGGATCGATACAGAAGGCGCGAAACCGATCAAACACAAGCCGTATAGGGTGAGCGCGAAAGAGCGAGAAATCATAAAAGAACAAATTGATGAAATGCTCAGAGACGGCATAATTAGACCATCCTCGAGTCCATGGTCCTTCCCTGTAATCTTGGTCAAGAAGCGAGATGGTAAATACAGATTTTGCGTTGACTACAGAAAATTGAATGATGTAACAGTGAAGGATGTTTACCCAATTCCCAGAATTGATGAAGTATTGGATACACTTCAAGGATCCAAATACTTTTCAGCAATTGACCTTAAATCAGGATATTGGCAAGTAGAGGTTGAGGAGAAAGATAAAGAAAAGACAGCCTTCACTACAGCACATGGCCTATATGAGTTCAACGTAATGCCCTTTGGTCTATGCAATGCCCCTGCTACATTTGAGAGGAACATGGAAAATATGCTTGGTAATCTTAGATGGCAAATTTGCTTATGTTATCTAGATGACGTAATCATTTATAGCTCGGATTTTTCAACACATCTCAAAAGAATAGAAGCTGTTTTAAAATGTTTTCGCGAGGCTAATTTAAAATTGAACAACAAAAAATGCCAATTTGCTTTCGAAGAACTGGAGATTCTTGGCCATATAACTAATCAACATGGTATAAAACCAGCGGAGCATAATATCAAGGCTATTAGAGATTTTCCTCGGCCCAAAAAGATAAAAGAAGTTCAATCATTTTTAGGAATGTGCTCATATTATAGAAAATTTATCAAAGGTTTTTCAAAAATTGCCGATCCATTAACCAGTCTTATAAAAAAGAATGTACCGTTTACCTGGACAGAAAATCAAGAAAAAGCATTTCAAACCCTTAAAGTAGCATTGATAAATCCTCCAATCTTAGGGCACTTTGACCCGAATGCAATTACTTACATTCATACTGACGCATCTAACATCGGCCTGGGTGCAACATTAGTCCAAAAGTTCGGCGATAAAGAAAAAGTTATCTCATATTTAAGTCGAACACTGAGTAAACCTGAGCAAAATTATTCGACTACCGAAAAAGAATGTCTAGCTGTTGTGTGGTCAATGTCCAAGTTACGACCCTACCTATATGGAAGGCACTTCAAAATCGTAACTGATCATCACGCACTATGCTGGCTTAAGAATCTGAAAGATCCGACCGGCCGATTAGCACGATGGGCACTGAAGATTCAGGAATATAATTTCGAAATCATACATAAATCGGGTAAAAAACATCTGGACGCTGATGGTCTATCTAGAGGACCCTTACCTGAAAACGAATGGGACGAAGATTATGAAAGACTATTTCTGAATCAAATAATAGACGAAAAGGATGATTTTATTGAGAATATTAAGGAGAACCTTAGTGGAAACAAGCGTTCAATTACACAGAACTTCAAAGAAGAAAATGGGTGTCTCTACAAGAAAAATCCAAATCCTGAAGGTAGGGCATGGTTGCTGGTAGTGCCAAAGAAGAGAAGGAAGGAAATCATGAGTGAATACCACAACCATATGCTGAATGGCCATCTGGGCGTCGCCAGAACCACTTACCGATTGAAGAATAAATACTATTGGCCTTCCATGTTGAAAGATGTTTCAGAATTTGTAAAGACGTGCCATCTTTGCCAAAGTCGGAAAGGTTCAAATCACTTGCCTTCTGGACTTCTACAACCTATTCCCCCAGCTAACTACCCTTTTGAAAGAATCGGAATTGACTTTGTTGGCCCCTTGCCATCAACGAAAAGAAGAAGGAAGTGGATAATTGTGTTGACTGATTATTATACCAAGTATGCTGAAACAAAGGCAGTATCAGAAGCAACCGTGAAAGAAGTCTCTACATTTTTAATCGAACATATTATTTTACGTCACGGGGCCCCAAGATTTCTTATTAGCGATAGAGGTTCACAATTCACTAGCAATTTGATGAAGGAGGTAATGAAAATGTGCAAAGTGAAACACTGCTTCACAACGAGCTACCACCCCCAGACTAACGGACTAACGGAACGGCTAAATAGAACTTTAATCAATATGATCAGCATGTATGTGAACACAGACCAAAAGAACTGGGATGAAATCCTCCCTTTTATCACCCACGCGTATAATACCACGATTCAAGAAACCACAGGCTACTCTCCATTTTTCCTGTTGTTTGGAAGGGAACCCATGTCCCTCTTAGACGACGAGAATATCCCAACGGACAGTAACATGGACGATTACGACGAATATATAGAAAACTACTTAGATAAAATAGCAAGGACGAGACAGGTAGTCATTAACAACACAGAGAAGACTCAGGAAAGAATGAAAAGAAACTATGACAAAAAACACAATGAGAAAATCTATGAACCAGGACATTTAGTGGCAGTTTGGACACCAGTCAGGAAAATCGGAAAATGCGAAAAACTATTGAGAAAATATTTTGGCCCATATCGAATATTAAAGAAGCTGTCTAACGTAAATTACTTAATTGAGCCGAAAGATAATCCTGACCAAGACCCATTGATTGTCCATGTCTCAAGACTCAAACCCTATTTTGAGAGAATTGATGAGGTAACTCACGAGGACGTGACGACCTCTGGAGAGGGGGAAGTGTTACATCATGATTAATGGCGTATTTATTATATTATTTTTAATATATTTGAAATTTAAATTATATATTTATTTATTTTTATATTCTATGATATTTATTTAAAACAGATTATTTTTAGATTATCATCATTTGTATTTAGGTACACTGTGACTTCACTGCCCTCTTTGATGTGAGAAAATAAATAAAGGATTCTGGTGGCTACATAAAGTAGACTTATCTCATTATTCCCTTTTATAAATTTGTAGGATGGTTGAAACACGTTCTGGTAAGATGCAAGACCCAGCACAGGAGAGAATCAAGGCTGAAGAGTCTGCCAAGCCGCAACCTGGTGCAACAATAGTCACGCGAGATTTTCCCGGTGGAGAAGACTGTTGGCTCTGTATGAGTGGCGCATCTAGAAAGCCACAAAATGGGATACGAGTTCCAACGCCCGTTTCATATTGTTGTACTCCATTTATGCTACGGACCTCATATTCGTATCTTGACAATCTTAACCTCCATCGAAACAATCTGCCTGACGGAGCTTTGATCTCTTTCAACCACTGCAATGCGGGATGGTCAGAAAATATTGTAAACTTTCTGCCCATTAGACAGGTGCGGAAATTATCCACACTTTCCACAATGGCTAGGCATTGTAGTTCCAAGTCTGAATAATTTCGCTCGTGACTACGCAGAGATCGGCTGAAATGTTGAACGGTGTATGTCTTCCCATCAGGGTAGACTTGTTTAAGAACGCCTGTAATGCTGAATGTTGAGGTGTTACAGTACACCTGGCATGGCAGACCTTCCTGGTAAAGGTGTAATGTGGGGTGTGTGGTAAGGTTTTCTTTCAGGTTAGTGAACGCTTTCTGGCATTCGTCATCCCAGACCCACATGACATCCTTTTTTAGAAGGTTGACAAGTGGCGTCCGCAAGCGGGCGTGGTCTGGAATGAACTCTTTATAGGCGTTCACAGCTTTTAGGAAAGATCGTAATGTTTTTCGATTGTGTGGTTGTTTGGTGGCGTGAATTTTTTCTATGTTTTGTGTAGACGGGATGATTGTGTTATTCTTAACGATTGTGCATGCGCTTACTGGTTGTTGTTGTCTTTTGGCGCGCGTGTTGCGTTTGTTGTGCGGATTGTGCGTGTTTGTTGTGTGGTGACGTATGGGTGCGTGTGTGGATTTTGTGTGGTAAGTGTGTGAGCTGTACTGACACGTTTTTTTGGGCATGATTGGAATTGTAGGTTGAAGCCGTTGTGGCTTTATGTGTTGTGGGCATAAAGTATTGGCAATTGGGTTGAGTGAAAAGTTGCGTGGTGTGAGATTAGAATGGTGGCATGTAAATATTTGGGGTTTGGGCAATGAATGCAGGCAAGGGTTTCCATGTGTGAAAGCTTTGGGTGCTGTGCGAGTCCTTTGGGACAGGTTTTGGCCTAGCCCGTGCTTGCATTCATTTGACACATGTTTAAAGTGGTAGATAGTATTAGACAATGGGACGCCAAGTTGGAAAATAGTGCCGCGATTATAATTTAGTTTTAATTTATACTGATAAAGGGTTTTTAAGCTAAGAACTCCAAATGGCAAGGATGCATTTACCACGTGGAAGTTCTCTCTACGGGTTATTTGGCCTATTGTCAGAGGGAGAGTTAAATGTCCTATTATTTTCGTAAAATTATTTAGGGTGGATAGATCAAGGGAAGGTTTTTTAATACTTAAGTTGGGAAGTTGTGCTTTTAATCTATTGTATAAATGATACGGCAATATGTTCGAACCTGCGTCTGGTTCAATTAGAAAGGTACATGGTAGGTCCTGGGTCAGATACAAGTCCAAAGTCAATTTGATGGTGTCATTGGGTGGATTGCCTACCTTAGTCTCGAAAGGTCTCCACTGTGGCGTCTTCGGCTTGGGGTGGCTGGCTTGGAATGTCTGTTGGGCCGGATCGGGACCGTTTGCACTGTCCGCGCAATTGAAAGGGAAATCTAGTCATTTGTACTGCTTCCATTCGAGTGGACCGCGTTGTCGGTACACTGGGCCCGTGTCGCGTGGATTGCTTCCGGGTGCACGGGTACGGCATGGCGGGTGGCGACTCCTCGGTGGGCGTCAGGTTGTTCGGACACGTACCGGCGGTGCGGGCGTCGGTTGCCCCGGGGGTGGCGCTCCGGAAGACCGTTTCCAGTTGCGTGGATCTTGCCCCTTGTAGCGCGGCGGTCAGTTCTAAAATTACCGTCGCCAGGGTATGTCTTGTCGCTTCGTTCGTTGTCAGTCTCTTTCCGCTCGTTGCCAGTTTCTTCTCTCTCGGTTTGTCATCGCCTTTTGTTTTGCTGGCGCCTGGGCTAATTTCCATCTTTATCCTGTCGACTTAACCGTTCTGTGGCAATATCGTTGCGGAATTTCTTGTTGTTGGATGCGAATGGTGAGATTTGATTGAAGCGCAGTCGTTTGAGTGGAAGTTGCAGCATACAGTTAGAAATAATCAGGACACGTGATGGGGTTTGAAAATGAAAGGCAACTGGATTGGAGGAAAGAAAGCTTGATAAGAGCTGAGCGATTTGACTTATTAATTATCTGATCACATGGCGGTGATTGACTTAGCTATGGGGTGAGCGGGAAGGTCTCGAGAGTAGATGTTACCTTGTTGGAAGCGAAGGAGCAACTAACAATTCTTGCTTTTCGATTTAACACCACGACTCAGTTTCTTTCTGATTGGTCGAGAGATGATCACATGATCTTTTCCTATTGGTTGACCTATTTAGGTGCTGTCTTCTGATTGGACCGCGGCTCTCTTTGGTGAAAGATATGGCCTGCCTGATAGGAAGTGTCGGGTGCTATTTCGACTTTATTTACTTCCGCGTTATCAAAATACGTCCGGTTCTGTCCGGAAATGTTGGGCGTCTCTATACTAATATAACTTCTGCGGATACCAGATACGTCCTGCTTTGCCAGGAAGTATTGGTTTAAACTTAGCTCGCAGGGTTCCCGGGGTCAGAAGGTTAACTGCGACGTTATTAATAAATATGTTCTCCTCTAGATCTACTTCCTATGTCTTTTGTTACTTTCTTTCCTCCAGTTACCTTATTCTTTTATTAAATCTTTGAAAATCATACATTTGTACATGCATAGTGGGTCGGGGAGCATACAATTATATACAAATTATGACATATATATATTTATATATACTTTTGAAAATATAACAATCCATTAATATATCTTCAATTTAAGAAGTCATATATTGAATCACAAAAGAATGTACACCAATACCTCGCTTTGCGTCGTTTCGTTTTGCGTTTTTTTCGAAGTTGCGTCGCTGCTTAATTTTTACTGATTTTCACTGTGCGTCGTTAGATTTTCAAAGTTTCGTTGTTTTGGATTCGAATCTTTATTTTATTTTTTTGTTTTTTTTTTCCTAAAATATGGCAGCACCTTTGTTTTTGATTGCGCCTTAACATATTTTCACTTTGCGTCGTTTCAATTTGCGTCGTGTTTTTTTGGAACGTAACCCCGACGCAAAGCGAGGTATGGGTGTATTTACTAATTGTAAAATCTTTGTTTACGTTATATAATTAACAAACGTATTATAAGATATATTTGTTCGGGTATTAGAAGATTTATTTATTTACAGGTTGTTGTTAGATAACGTAGGTTGTTTACATTCTATATACAGAACTGTGTTACTGAGTTAAAATATAATTTCAATTATATTACACTAATATCTAAGTTGATTGAACCTTTTTCATGGTACAACAATAAATGCTATGTCATCATGATGTACGATCAATGATTCTATAACAAACAGTATTGTTGTTGTTGTGCAGAACACGCATCATCTCGGAAGAAGTAATCTTCAAGGAGCTAGAGAAGACACGTAGTACCATGTCTAAAGATATCTTAGAAGAATATGGAGATGATTACTGGCGAAGATACGAACGCGCCACACGTCAGTTTATGATGTCAGGTGAACCAAACGTCAAACCTGTCATCTCAGCGCTGGTAGAAGCTGTGACACAGAGAAGACCAAGTCCAGAAGTCCGTGTGGTTCAACCAGCCTGGAGACTTCGATTCTTTCTTCTAGATTTACTGCCTATTGCCTGGAGAGATAGAGCTATTCTTGCTTCATCCAATTTACTAACTGTCATACCATGTAGTTCCCGTGGTTGAATCTACCATTTATCTACCATCTATATCTACCTTTTTGAAAATAGAACAACCCATAAATATATATTAAACTAATTGGATAACAAAAACTAAAATATTTACCAATATTTCAGTTGACAAGACCTTTTTCATGGTACAACAATGAATTTATGTTAACAATAAACTAAATAAATGGCTACTTAGCTACCTTTTGAAAATAGAACAATCCATAAATATATATTAAACTAATTGGATAACAAAAACTAAAATATTTACCAATATTTCAGTTGACAGACCTTTTTCATGGTACAACAATGTATTTATGTTACCAATGAGCCAAATAAATGTCTACTTATCTACCTTTTGAAAAAAGAACGATCCAGAAATAGATATTAAACTTAAAAGAACATATATTGGATTAAAAAATAGTGTATTTACCAATATTTCAGTTGTCTGAACCTTTTTCAAGGTACAACAATGTATTTATGTTACCAATGAGCCAAATAAATGTCTACTTATCTGCCTTTTGAAAAAAACAATCCATAAATAGATATTAAACTAAAAAATTCATATATTGGATCGCAAAAATAATGTATTTATCAATATTTCAGTTGTCTGAACCTTTTTCAAGGAACAACAATGTATTTATGTCAACAATAATTGCCATGCCACGTAGTTCCCGTGGTTGAATCTACTTATCTACCATTTATTGGATCACAAAAACTAATTTATTTACTAATATTTCAGTTAACAGGACCTTTTTCATGGTACAACAATGTATTTATGTCAACAATAAATGACATGACAACATTATGTGTTACTGAGTTTGTTGTTGATATAAATGTCGTACCTTGAAAAAGGTTGGCGTTTAGCCAACTGATATATTGGAAAAATAAATTATATTTTGATCTTTTTAATTGAATATCATCTACCTTTATATATTCTCCATTGTTATCGGTGCTGAGCACAATAAAGATACTTAACGTCATCCTGTTGTGTATTACATTAAAAAACACATGGAAAATATTGGTCCATAATTTGCTTCTATATTTCCATGATAAAGCAGAATTTAGATTATAGATTATAATAAAAGAAAATAAGACCTAATCCAAATAATTGTATTTTGTACACACTAATAAATTATTTGGATTAGGTCTTATTTTCTTTTATTATCTATATATGTAAAAATGAATGTTTGTGTTAAGTTCGAGAGCATTTAATATATTTTTAGTATAATGGAAGAAGAAAGTCATTGTTAAAAAATAAAACAATGATGATTTTATACTTTTACTATTTCCAGATCTCTACACGTCCATATATTGGGGCGCCAGTGGCTGCTGAAAAGCAGACCACAAATTTATTCATCTATGGCACATGTAGAGACCTAAAGCTGTGCCGGCTAGCAATTATATGTTAAAAGGGTAAATTAACCAATCAATATTTTGGCCAAACATATTTTATTTATTCTAATAAAATAAATTTTTAATGTACTACACAAGCAGATATATATATATAAGATTTCATGAAAAAGGATAATAAAAAAAAACTATATAAGTTTAAAATTGGGAGGAGTTTAATATACAAAAAAAAAAACTATTATGCCATTATCCCCAGAATATCCCCACCTACCTTCAGCCACCCATGTCCACCATTCGAAAAAAGGGGCAGGCAAGGCCGCAGCTAGCGGCCTTCGCCCTCCGCAACTCCAAGTCTTTTTTTTGCTTCTCAAAAAAGATCAAATTTTTGTTTAAAAAAAATGTCAATATCAAAAAAAAAAAAATGTCAATCTCCAAGAATGTCAATATCAATCTCCCGCTTCCTTGTCCCAGTGTTGCTGAACTCACCCCCCCAAGCTATCATCGCCTTTCTCTCTATGAAAATAAAAAAATTAAAAAGGCATCTTAAAAAAATGATAAAAATAAATTAAATATAAAATTATTAAAGAAATATTCACAAAAAATAAAATAAAAATACGAAAATATTGAATTAAAAAAAAAAAACAATTAATATTGTAGGATCTGGGCATCTTGGGGTCAGCTTGGGAAAGGTTCAGGGCTCGTGGTGGAGTCAGGTCAAGCACCATAGGTCGGTGGCTTGACTACAGGGAAGGGGTGTCTGGGTCCATCTTGGACTGGCTTGTGGTCAAGTCGGCCACCATCGGACATGTGGCTCGACCAACAGGAAGGGGTATCTGAGTCATTCTCAGGCTAGCTTGGTGTTGGTGGGGCCAGGTCATCCACCACAGGTCAGGTGACTTGATCACCAGGGAGGGGTGTCTGAGTCCATCTTGGACTGTCCTGGTGTTGGTGGGGCCAGGTCATCCACCACAGGTCAGGTGACTTGATCACCAGGGAGGGGTGTCTGAGTCCATCTTGGACTGTCCTGGTGTTGGTGGGGCCAGGTCATCCACCACAGGTCAGGTGACTTAATCACCAGGGAGGGGTGTCTGAGTCCATCTTGGACTATCCTGGTGTTGGTGGGGCCAGGTCATCCACCACAGGTCAGGTGACTTGATTACAGGAAGGGGATCTCGGTCTCTGGCTCAGTGCTGCCAGGGCTAAAGGTGGCTTCAGGCTCCATCTCAACACCTCGCAATCACCAGAGGTTTGTGGCTTAGATGGACATATGTGGGATATGGTTAGGTTAGGTGGGGTTCTGGGTCACTTTGGCATATTATGGTCACGAGGTGTCCTAACAATCCTCCCTGCCAAAAAATTAATTTTACCAAATAAAAAGGAAAATTAATTTCCAACACCGAGTGAGGAAACTTAATAAAATAAAAAAAAATTACATAAAAGAAAATATTTACTACAAAAAAATAGTATATCTATACTCAAATATTAATTAATCACTCAAATCCACCCTGGGTGCTAGGGTGAAGTGATGAGAAAAAAAAAAACTCAAAAATTCTAAAGTCATAAATCTACAAATTTAAAAATATATTATGGTATACACGTATGCAAATGCAATTCATTTTCTTTTTCAAATAATAACAATTATCCAATATATGCATTTTTCATAATGTAACAGCCAAAAAAAAAAAAAAGTCCTAAAATACATAAAGGTATCAGGGGGGAAAAGACAAATTTCAAATCTAATGCGCTTCTTTCTACTAATATTTAATAGGGTAATTCAAATCAGTAATTTAAAACACTTTGATCCCACACACAACTCATTCTGTTAAAACTAATTGAATCTTTGATTAAAAATTGAACTGAAACCTTTTACATGGTTAGACTAGTTGTCTACCTAAACTATTCGGTACATTGACCTCGCATGGCCACACATAACTGAAAACATCCTTTGTTAGAAAAAAAAAAATCCTGCTTCACAAAATATTAAACCAAACCTATAGCTTAACCTTAAGGTATATATACCTCCTTTTTTTTTTTTTTTTTTTTTTTTTTAATGACCTTAAAACACACACAAAAATTACCCTACTTTTTTATAATAAACCTTAAAAAAAAATTCTTTCGAACCGGTATTCAAGGTTCAAGACCAAATCTATAATCACAAACTGACACTCAGGTACTTGTTAGTTCACATGGGATTATACCATTTGTCCTCTAGCTGCCCAAAGCTAGAGCTTCTCACACCTTCGGGGCTTTCAGGCGGAGGACAAAGACCTTCACATGGTCTCAACACAACTGCTGCTCCCAGAGCAGTCAGAAGAAAAGGATTCATGGGACTCTCTCCCTTGACATCCAGTGTGTGCTCCGTTTACCTTGCCTCTGGGGTGTGTACAGTTCAGCTACCTCCCCCTTCCAAGAAATTCATATTACTTTCATCTACTAATATACCCTCTATTCATTGACCTGAATCCTATAAATCTACATCTTATAAGTTTGAATTTTTATCAATCTGAAATTTTGGTTCCTTTTACAAATTCCTTCAGGATTCTACTCCCTGTATAACTGCTCTTAATTCTACTGTCCTCAATACAACACTTCTAAAACTTTGACTCATTGGCTCGTTCTGGCGTCTCGTTCGCGGTCCTTATAGTTAACTAATACTTTAAAATTTTATCCTATCATGGAACGAGTTTAAACTCGTTGAAGGTCCTAATAATTACTTATTTTGCCTCTCGAATCGGTCTTATACTCGAATTCATTCCAACAAAACGTATGGCAGGGCGAATCCTTTATTAGAAGAAACTTCCGCTAGCTATGGGGGATCAAACTGGTACCAAAAAATTCAATAGACGGAAACACTTCGTCTAGAATAACTGGGCAATCTCTGCCTACATGCCAATCTTACAGGACCTCCCGTCTAGAACACCCTCGCTCCAGCCACGCTAAAAGCGTCGAAACTACGGTGTCAGATCAGTTACCCAAGGTCGCGCCGTTATACCCCAGGCTATACGGCATGGCTAAAACAAATCCCCCATCCTGCATAAAATTCAATCTATACCTCTTCGTTTCCTCTAATGAGGAGAAGTTTTGTGGGTTTCCTGGTCTGATCATAACCTCCCACAACCTTCCAGTCTGAGAATTAAGATATGATCATTATCTACGACTCTTAAAATTCAAGTTGATATAATGAAATAGAGTAACTGATTACCCTAATAAAAGAAATCAATATTTGCACTCCTCTAAAAGGAGACCTAACAAAGTGGAGCGAATATTTTCCTAACAATAGAGTTTTTACAGTCCTGTGAGGCTATCGTTCCTAACAAATAAAGAAATCAAAATTAAAAATCGAACCTATTAATTCCCTACACTATTCTAAAGTAATTTTGGTCTAACAATATAATAGTTTTTAACCTTTTTCTACATTCATTGCACCAATTCATTCATACACCCTCCCCCCTATCATTCGCGGTACGCATACAAACTAAGGTTGAAAGCTGCTACAAAGGCCAAAATACTCATTTATCTATATCAATAGATCCTAACAAATGATAACATCTTTCAGGACACAATGTGAAATCAAATAAAATAATAAAATTAAAACAAATTGGGAACTAAAGCCCTAGGTTACTCAAAAGAAAATGCCTCTGTACAAGCTCTATATATACTAATACTTTATACTCGATAAATGATTGTTAACAATAATTGTTAACAATTCTAAATAATCTGGAAGCTAACCTACCAAAAAAAAAAATCAGTGTAACTTCAAAACTGCCCTTGCCTCGACACTAAGCGACTTTTTACGACAATTCTATAAAGACATACACAAATATAAGGGCGAATAAAGAACCATTAAACGTGACACCTCATAAAAGCGGATTGAGTCACTCCCCTAGCCACCGTGGGTGAAGTCACTATCTTCTTACTTCATCGTGCGTCTGTCCCCTTTGCAGTAGTCCGACCTCAACACTCTATTGAAAGATGGATTTATAGGGTTTATGATTCACTACCCAACACTAACATTCTCAAGTGCTTTCCAAGGATCGACTACGGTCTGGGCCTACTTAACTTCTACCCCTGGCTTAGGGTCCCTACACTTCACAACTTTACTCTGAAAGATTGACTTATCATGTCCTCATTAGAAACCTATTTCAAAGCTACTACCTGAAGGCCAGGGATTATAGGGTTTCTGAATTACCCAACACAAGCCATAGGATGCCTCTTAGGTTTGTTGTTTTAGACATAGCCCCCCTCTAAGTTGTGATTTCCTACACCTTTCTTCACCTATTACTCCTGATAATAACTAAAATTTCAGATTTACACTAAATAGTTAATTCACAATGGTATACATTATTCTCATTGGTCTTTGAAACTCGGGTTTTAACAAGAAATAGTTTGTATAGAAAAAAAAAGGAATCCTAATGAAGTTCTACTTAAAAAAAAAAAGGTTTTTAAATGAAAAAAAAAAAAAGGTTGAAATCTCTAAACTTCTCATTCTATCGAGCTGATTCTCCGTACACACTCCAAAATCCTAGTTATGGTCCACCTCCATAAACTCACAAAAGAAAATAAACTTGTACTAATTACCACCAATTTGGTCATTCGGTACCCAAAATAGTACTCTAACATAAAAAAAAAAGAAACGTGTGCAAGGTTCATAAAAAATAGAAATCTTATCTTCAAATATTCATCTAATCCTATCTATTTAACCTAAAAAAAATATTATCATTTACTGTAAAAGCTATCTAGAGGGCCTGTATCCCGTCCGTCCTGTGTTTACAATAAGCGACAAAGAGAAAACAACAAAAAAAAAAAAAGGAAAAATCCTCAAATTAGAGCATATTATAAATCCTAGAATCCTATTTAAAAAAAAAAAACTACTACACTGACTGTCCAACTAATTCAACATTGCTTCATAAAGATTGCTCACAGTGATGGATACCAAGAGAGCCTAAATCTCGTCTTTTAGGTGCTTCACTGTCCGAGACACAAAATCTTAACTCCTAGTTGAAGAAATGGATATCTCTTTAATCATAAAAGTAGGTCTTAAATCTATACTAAAATAAAAGTTTATAAAATTACTAAAAAAAGAACAAAGGCTGAGTTTTTAAAAAAAAAAAAAGGATGCACAAATGCTCTTACATTTTGATAAATTTACACACAAAAAAATGTTCAAAAAATCTAGAAATTACCCTAAAAAAAAAATTAAGTATAAAAACCTTTTACTCTAAAATTAACTTGTTCATACCATGTAAATATTTCCTTTATACTATGAAAAGCTTAATCATGTAGGTCAGCATGTACCTCAAGGGCAGACCATTGGCATGCTAACACTTCTATAAGTGAAAATCATTATTAACCAAAAAGAATGTCAAGAAATGTAATTTTTTTTCATACACTCATATGCAATATTCCTGAAATACCTCATTAAGATAATAATAATTATAGCTTTTGTTATTTCAAACACTTGAAAAGAAAACATGCCTTTTTATTCAATAAATTGCCTTAGAAAATTGTTTCAACCAATAAAGATGAAAAAAGAAAAAAAAAAGACATTTAGGCCTAAAAATAAATGAGCTAATTGGTTTAAACTATCAACTGGTTTATAAATATAGGTAAACTTAATGAAATGTATTTCATGAATTAGATTATTAGATCTGGGTATATGTAACCATATAATAGGAAAACCTCCCTGCCAATTTCTTACATAATGGTAAGTCATTTGAAATTGACATCTGTTATATGTTTATTATATATGACACTGTCATAGTTTCCATATTAAAGTAAATTAAAATTATTAACATCATATTTTCTTCTAAGTAAATATATTTTAAAACATCTAAATGTTACAAACAGAAAAGAATTTAAATAAAATATTGTATATAATAGATGTATGAAACAGGTTTATTATTAGTGTATTTTCAATAATATTTGAAAATATAAACGTGTATTCTCTGTATAAAAGAAAGAAATGGTAATTAATTTTAATTAACTATTGTCTGACGTCAGTGTTTCCCATTTCTAGCGCCAAAATTATATTTGGTTCCAGCACATCTGGTGACTCCAGATGTTGTTTTTCTGCACCGAGTCCTAAATTTAAACTAAGCTGCCATCATGGCTCGAATTTCGTCTGAGCCAGCTTTGTTCTTACATTGTTACATTCTTACATTGTTACATACGTTACATTCTTCAAAATTACAAAACACAGCATTAAATATACCAATCGACGAAGCTATAATATTGTAAATAAAAATAACGGTTGTTATTTACCTAACTCCCATATATAATTATACCATAGTTTAAAGTATTAAATATAAATGTTTATTAAAACACGAAAATTAAACTCAACAAAACAATAGTTTTTTTAGAAGAAGCATTAGATTTGTTTACTTACTACAGAGTGGATATTGGATAATTTTTATTACTTTAAATAATTCAAAACACGAACTTGCTTGTAAAAATGCAAGTTTTTTTTTTTTAAATATAAATAATTACCTAAAATAATTGTTCTGTGTACATTGAAAAATATTTTATTAGTCTAATTTCCCTGGGTATTGATTCTTAATTAATCTCAGGATGCGTGGACTACTTCACCAATACTTAAAAATAGTATGGCTTTTCATTAGGTATATATTTCTAAAGTATAGGGGATGAAACATATACTAAATTCGGGCCCCGCGGCGGGCGACATTGTTAAGTTCGAGAGCATTTAATATATTTTTAGTATAATGGAAGAAGAAAGTCATTGTTAAAAAATAAAACAATGATGATTTTATACTTTTACTATTTCCAGATCTCTACACGTCCATATATTGGGGCGCCAGTGGCTGCTGAAAAGCAGACCACAAATTTATTCATCTATGGCACATGTAGAGACCTAAAGCTGTGCCGGCTAGCAATTATATGTTAAAAGGGTAAATTAACCAATCAATATTTTGGCCAAACATATTTTATTTATTCTAATAAAATAAATTTTTAATGTACTACACAAGCAGATATATATATATAAGATTTCATGAAAAAGGATAATAAAAAAAAACTATATAAGTTTAAAATTGGGAGGAGTTTAATATACAAAAAAAAAAAACTATTATGCCATTATCCCCAGAATATCCCCACCTACCTTCAGCCACCCATGTCCACCATTCGAAAAAAGGGGCAGGCAAGGCCGCAGCTAGCGGCCTTCGCCCTCCGCAACTCCAAGTCTTTTTTTTGCTTCTCAAAAAAGATCAAATTTTTGTTTAAAAAAAATGTCAATATCAAAAAAAAAAAAATGTCAATCTCCAAGAATGTCAATATCAATCTCCCGCTTCCTTGTCCCAGTGTTGCTGAACTCACCCCCCCAAGCTATCATCGCCTTTCTCTCTATGAAAATAAAAAAATTAAAAAGGCATCTTAAAAAAATGATAAAAATAAATTAAATATAAAATTATTAAAGAAATATTCACAAAAAATAAAATAAAAATACGAAAATATTGAATTAAAAAAAAAAAACAATTAATATTGTAGGATCTGGGCATCTTGGGGTCAGCTTGGGAAAGGTTCAGGGCTCGTGGTGGAGTCAGGTCAAGCACCATAGGTCGGTGGCTTGACTACAGGGAAGGGGTGTCTGGGTCCATCTTGGACTGGCTTGTGGTCAAGTCGGCCACCATCGGACATGTGGCTCGACCAACAGGAAGGGGTATCTGAGTCATTCTCAGGCTAGCTTGGTGTTGGTGGGGCCAGGTCATCCACCACAGGTCAGGTGACTTGATCACCAGGGAGGGGTGTCTGAGTCCATCTTGGACTGTCCTGGTGTTGGTGGGGCCAGGTCATCCACCACAGGTCAGGTGACTTGATCACCAGGGAGGGGTGTCTGAGTCCATCTTGGACTGTCCTGGTGTTGGTGGGGCCAGGTCATCCACCACAGGTCAGGTGACTTAATCACCAGGGAGGGGTGTCTGAGTCCATCTTGGACTATCCTGGTGTTGGTGGGGCCAGGTCATCCACCACAGGTCAGGTGACTTGATTACAGGAAGGGGATCTCGGTCTCTGGCTCAGTGCTGCCAGGGCTAAAGGTGGCTTCAGGCTCCATCTCAACACCTCGCAATCACCAGAGGTTTGTGGCTTAGATGGACATATGTGGGATATGGTTAGGTTAGGTGGGGTTCTGGGTCACTTTGGCATATTATGGTCACGAGGTGTCCTAACATTTGTATGTTTGTTGGTTGGTTGGTTGGTTTGTATGTCCGGTATACAAATTCGCAGTAGTTCACTAATTCAAACCAAAATTTCAATACATAGGTAAAAATAACGAGGATGACGATAGGCTATTTTAAAAAATATATAAATAAATTATTAAAACTATATATTCAAATTATTCTAAATAGCTCATCTAGAACGCGATGGAATCTGATGGCGGGGCGCGCCCATTGGACGGCCTGCGACACGTGGCTTCCCTGTGCGCGCGCATGCGCCGGGAAGCCACTCGCCCGCCGGCAGCCGACGGGAGCTGTCGCTTGCTCGCCGGGAGTCAACGGGCGCCGACATTTACTCGCTGGCAGCCAACGGGCACATGTTCAATGTGTTTGAATAATACATTTAATCATGTAAACCCGGGCGTTGCCGGGCAACCCTAGGAAGCAAGATGTATACAAGGTGTAGACAAGATGAAGATTAAAACGTTTTTAAAATATATTCGCACTCGGGTAAAACCCGGGCGTTGCCCGGGCCATTCGTCTAGTATTCTATATTTCCAATTGTGTATATTTCCACTGTCCTCAAATCTTATATCCATAGTTCATCTAAAATACCCATTCCAAGAGTCTAGCATCAGTATCACTATAAAAGGAAAGCAGCAAAATGAAATATGTTGTTGTTGTTGTTTCTTATCCCCTTGTTTAAAGATTACACCAATTCCATATGTCCATGCTCCTCCAGCTGTTTATAGACTGTTGTTGTTTCTTATCCCCTTGTGTAAAGATTACACCAATTCCATGAGTCAATGCTCCTCCAGCTGTTTATAGACAGTGTTGTTGTTGTTTCTTATCCCCTTGTGTAAAGATTACACCAATTCCATGAGTCCATGCTCCTCCAGCTGTTTATAGACAGTGTTGTTGTTGTTTCTTATCCCCTTGTGTAAGGATTACACCAATTCCATGAGTCCATGCTCCTCCAGCTGTTTATAGACAGTGTTGTTGTTGTTTCTTATCCCCTTGTGTAAAGATTACACCAATTCCATGAGTCCATGCTCCTCCAGCTGTTTATAGACTGTTGTTGTTTCTTATCCCCTTGTGTAAAGATTACACCAATTCCATGAGTCCATGCTCCTCCAGCTGTTTATAGACTGTTGTTGTTTCTTATCCCCTTGTGTAAAGATTACACCAATTCCATGAGTCCATGCTCCTCCAGCTGTTTATAGACAGTGTTGTTGTTGTTTCTTATCCCCTTGTGTAAAGATTACACCAATTCCATGAGTCCATGCTCCTCCAGCTGTTTATAGACAGTGTTGTTGTTGTTTCTTATCCCCTTGTGTAAAGATTACACCAATTCCATGAGTCCATGCTCCTCCAGCTGTTTATAGACAGTGTTGTTGTTGTTTCTTATCCCCTTGTGTAAAGATTACACCAATTCCATGAGTCCATGCTCCTCCAGCTGTTTATAGACAGTGTTGTTGTTGTTTCTTATCCCCTTGTGTAAAGATTACACCAATTCCATGAGTTCATGCTCCTCCAGCTGTTTATAGACAGTGTTGTTGTTGTTTCTTATCCCCTTGTGTAAAGATTACACCAATTCCATGTGTCCATGCTCCTCCAGCTGTTTATAGACAGTGTTGTTGTTTCTTATCCCCTTGTGTGAAGATTACACCAATTCCATGAGTCCATGCTCCTCCAGCTGTTTATAGACAGTGTTGTTGTTGTTTCTTTTCCCTTGTGTAGAGATTACACCAATTCCATGAGTCCATGCTCCTCCAGCTGTTTATAGACTGTTGTTGTTTCTTATCCCCTTGTGTAAAGATTACACCAATTCCATGAGTCCATGCTCCTCCAGCTGTTTATAGACTGTTGTTGTTTCTTATCCCCTTGTGTAAAGATTACACCAATTCCATGAGTCCATGCTCCTCCAGCTGTTTATAGACTGTTGTTGTTTCTTATCCCCTTGTGTAAAGATTACACCAATTCCATGAGTCCATGCTCCTCCAGCTGTTTATAGACAGTGTTGTTGTTGTTTATTATCCCCTTGTGTAGAGATTACACCAATTCCATGAGTCCATGCTCCTCCAGCTGTTTATAGACTGTTGTTGTTTCTTATCCCCTTGTGTAAAGATTACACCAATTCCATGAGTCCATGCTCCTCCAGCTGTTTATAGACTGTTGTTGTTTCTTATCCCCTTGTGTAAAGATTACACCAATTCCATGAGTCCATGCTCCTCCAGCTGTTTATAGACAGTGTTGTTGTTGTTTCTTATCCCCTTGTGTAAAGATTACACCAATTCCATGAGTCCATGCTCCTCCAGCTGTTTATAGACTGTTGTTGTTTCTTATCCCCTTGTGTAAAGATTACACCAATTCCATGAGTCCATGCTCCTCCAGCTGTTTATAGACTGTTGTTGTTTCTTATCCCCTTGTGTAAAGATTACACCAATTCCATGAGTCCATGCTCCTCCAGCTGTTTATAGACAGTGTTGTTGTTGTTTATTATCCCCTTGTGTAGAGATTACACCAATTCCATGAGTCCATGCTCCTCCAGCTGTTTATAGACTGTTGTTGTTTCTTATCCCCTTGTGTAAAGATTACACCAATTCCATGAGTCCATGCTCCTCCAGCTGTTTATAGACAGTGTTGTTGTTGTTTCTTATCCCCTTGTGTAAAGATTACACCAATTCCATGAGTCCATGCTCCTCCAGCTGTTTATAGACAGTGTTGTTGTTGTTTCTTATCCCCTTGTGTAAAGATTACACCAATTCCATGAGTCCATGCTCCTCCAGCTGTTTATAGACAGTGTTGTTGTTGTTTCTTATCCCCTTGTGTAAAGATTACACCAATTCCATGAGTCCATGCTCCTCCAGCTGTTTATAGACAGTGTTGTTGTTGTTTCTTATCCCCTTGTGTAAAGATTACACCAATTCCATGAGTCCATACTTCTCCAGCTGTTTATAGACAGTGTTGTTGTTTCTTATCCCCTTGTGTAAAGATTACACCAATTCCATGAGTTCATGCTCCTCCAGCTGTTTATAGACAGTGTTGTTGTTGTTTCTTATCCCCTTGTGTAAAGATTACACCAATTCCATGTGTCCATGCTCCTCCAGCTGTTTATAGACAGTGTTGTTGTTGTTTCTTATCCCCTTGTGTAAAGATTACACCAATTCCATGAGTCCATGCTCCTCCAGCTGTTTATAGACTGTTGTTGTTTCTTATCCCCTTGTGTAAAGATTACACCAATTCCATGAGTCCATGCTCCTCCAGCTGTTTATAGACTGTTGTTGTTTCTTATCCCCTTGTGTAAAGATTACACCAATTCCATGAGTCCATGCTCCTCCAGCTGTTTATAGACAGTGTTGTTGTTGTTTATTATCCCCTTGTGTAGAGATTACACCAATTCCATGAGTCCATGCTCCTCCAGCTGTTTATAGACTGTTGTTGTTTCTTATCCCCTTGTGTAAAGATTACACCAATTCCATGAGTCCATGCTCCTCCAGCTGTTTATAGACAGTGTTGTTGTTGTTTCTTATCCCCTTGTGTAAAGATTACACCAATTCCATGAGTCCATGCTCCTCCAGCTGTTTATAGACAGTGTTGTTGTTGTTTCTTATCCCCTTGTGTAAAGATTACACCAATTCCATGAGTCCATGCTCCTCCAGCTGTTTATAGACAGTGTTGTTGTTGTTTCTTATCCCCTTGTGTAAAGATTACACCAATTCCATGAGTCCATGCTCCTCCAGCTGTTTATAGACAGTGTTGTTGTTGTTTCTTATCCCCTTGTGTAAAGATTACACCAATTCCATGAGTCCATACTTCTCCAGCTGTTTATAGACAGTGTTGTTGTTTCTTATCCCCTTGTGTAAAGATTACACCAATTCCATGAGTTCATGCTCCTCCAGCTGTTTATAGACAGTGTTGTTGTTGTTTCTTATCCCCTTGTGTAAAGATTACACCAATTCCATGTGTCCATGCTCCTCCAGCTGTTTATAGACAGTGTTGTTGTTTCTTATCCCCTTGTGTGAAGATTACACCAATTCCATGAGTCCATGCTCCTCCAGCTGTTTATAGACAGTGTTGTTGTTGTTTCTTTTCCCTTGTGTAGAGATTACACCAATTCCATGAGTCCATGCTCCTCCAGCTGTTTATAGACTGTTGTTGTTTCTTATCCCCTTGTGTAAAGATTACACCAATTCCATGAGTCCATGCTCCTCCAGCTGTTTATAGACTGTTGTTGTTTCTTATCCCCTTGTGTAAAGATTACACCAATTCCATGAGTCCATGCTCCTCCAGCTGTTTATAGACTGTTGTTGTTTCTTATCCCCTTGTGTAAAGATTACACCAATTCCATGAGTCCATGCTCCTCCAGCTGTTTATAGACAGTGTTGTTGTTGTTTATTATCCCCTTGTGTAGAGATTACACCAATTCCATGAGTCCATGCTCCTCCAGCTGTTTATAGACTGTTGTTGTTTCTTATCCCCTTGTGTAAAGATTACACCAATTCCATGAGTCCATGCTCCTCCAGCTGTTTATAGACTGTTGTTGTTTCTTATCCCCTTGTGTAAAGATTACACCAATTCCATGAGTCCATGCTCCTCCAGCTGTTTATAGACTGTTGTTGTTTCTTATCCCCTTGTGTAAAGATTACACCAATTCCATGAGTCCATGCTCCTCCAGCTGTTTATAGACTGTTGTTGTTTCTTATCCCCTTGTGTAAAGATTACACCAATTCCATGAGTCCATGCTCCTCCAGCTGTTTATAGACTGTTGTTGTTTCTTATCCCCTTGTGTAAAGATTACACCAATTCCATGAGTCCATGCTCCTCCAGCTGTTTATAGACAGTGTTGTTGTTGTTTATTATCCCCTTGTGTAGAGATTACACCAATTCCATGAGTCCATGCTCCTCCAGCTGTTTATAGACAGTGTTGTTGTTGTTTATTATCCCCTTGTGTAGAGATTACACCAATTCCATGAGTCCATGCTCCTCCAGCTGTTTATAGACTGTTGTTGTTTCTTATCCCCTTGTGTAAAGATTACACCAATTCCATGAGTCCATGCTCCTCCAGCTGTTTATAGACAGTGTTGTTGTTGTTTCTTATCCCCTTGTGTAGAGATTACACCAATTCCATGAGTCCATGCTCCTCCAGCTGTTTATAGACAGTGTTGTTGTTTCTTATCCCCTTGTGTAAAGATTACACCAATTCCATGAGTTCATGCTCCTCCAGCTGTTTATAGACAGTGTTGTTGTTGTTTCTTATCCCCTTGTGTAAAGATTACACCAATTCCATGAGTTCATGCTCCTCCAGCTGTTTATAGACAGTGTTGTTGTTGTTTCTTATCCCCTTGTGTAAAGATTACACCAATTCCATGAGTCCATGCTCCTCCAGCTGTTTATAGACAGTGTTGTTGTTGTTTCTTATCCCCTTGTGTAGAGATTACACCAATTCCATGAGTCCATGCTCCTCCAGCTGTTTGATAAAAAGCTGCAGCCTTTCCCAATGATTCTGTTTCATAAGATAGATGCAAGTCTTGCTACCTTATATATTTTTTAAACCACAAGTAGTAATTTAGTGGAGAGTGGAATGAAAGAAACCAAGAATCCAACAAAGAATAAAAAAAATATTTTATTATTCTCCACCAACCAGCGTGGAAAACACCCGCCACAACAAGAAGAAGGATTGAATGATATGAGCAGTTGGTTCACACAAACCCCAAGTAAAAAGGTAAGGATGAAGATAGAGAGGAGAAATAAACAAAACTTCTATGTACTCTCTATTTCTGAACCATCAAAAAATACATGAAATTTTATATATAACAAAAATAATTAACAGGTTCTTCTAGAATTTTTTTTTTTCGAAAAATAAACAATTTTTTTGGAAATATATAAATCACAAGAGAAGGAATAACCAGACGACATCTTGAAGAAGGAACAAAAGTTTACGGCGATGTGTTTCTTTTATTTATGCTGTAAATTCGGCAAGCTTTCGTACTTTGACGTCCACAACACACAAAGTTACCTGTTGAAGAACATCAAAGGCCGAAAGCTTGCTGAATTTACAGCTTTAATGGGGGTCGGTGGAAGGCTGGTTAAACCGTTTGGTTTTCGACCACTACGACCCGGGTTCGATTCCCGCATTGGACACTTTTTTCTGATTTAAAAAAAAAAATGCTCCAATCGCCCCCATTTCTTGCAAAAGTCCAACCCCACCAGCAAGTGCAAGTAACCAAACGGGGCTCTGGCACATTTGTAAGTGAAAAGTAAAAAAAGTAAGTGATAAGTAAAAAAAAACAGCTTTAATAAAAGAAACAAGTCGCCGTCAACTTTTATTACTTCTTCAATGTATATTTTTAAATACATATACAGTAAAACCTCTCTATAACAAACCCCAATAAGACTGAACCAGTAGTTCACTATAGCCATGGTTTGTTATAGTTCACTGTGTTATATAATGGGGTCAGGTTTGTTATATCCCTGGTTTGTTTTAATTGGGTTCTACTGTATATATTTATGATGTAATAACAAGGTTTCAAAGAAAGAAAACTATGTAATATATATGTGAAAAAACAGTACAAAAGTAAAATGTTACTACTGGGATAAGGTGGATAAAAAGGCGTCTCATTATAGTGTGCAACTAAAAGTTGTTGATAGGTTGCGCCATCTGTCGGAATATATATATCAACTATTCGCTGAATTTTCATTTGATTTGATTTTTTTATATCAACAAATAGTTGATATTTATTCTGATAGATGGCGCAAGCCATTAGCAACTTTTAGTTGCACAATCAGGAGATGTCTTTTTCTTAATATATATATACAGTAGAAACTACCGCTAGAAGGCACCTCTCTACAAAGGACAGTTTTCATTTGCAAAATTACTCTTTTTTACTATTTAGCAACTCTCCAGTAAGAGGACATCTCTCCCTAAAGGACACTCTGTAACTAGGTGTTGTCCTTTACAGAGAGGTAGTTCTACTGTATTTAGCAACTCTCCAGTAAGAGGACACCTCTCCCTAAAGGACACTCTGTAACTAGGTGTTGTCTTTTACAGAGAGGTAGTTCTACTGTATTTAGTAACTCTCCAGTAAGAGGACACCTCTCCCTAAATGACACTCTGTAACTAGGTGTTGTCCTTTACAGAGGTAGTTCTACTGTATTTAGCAACTCTCCAGTAAGAGGACACCTCTCCCTAAATGACACTCTGTAACTAGGTGTTGTCCTTTACAGAGAGGTAGTTCTACTGTATTTAGCAACTCTCCAGAAAGAGGACATCTCTCCCTAAAGGACACTTTGGCTCTGTAACTATGTGTTATCCTTTACAGAGAGGTAGTTCTACTGTATTTAGCAACTCTCCAGTAAGAGGACACCTCTCCCTAAAGGACACTCTGTAACTAGGTGTTGTCCTTTACAGAGAGGTAGTTCTACTGTATTTAGTAACTCTCCAGTAAGAGGACACCTCTCCCTAAAGGACACTTTGTAACTAGGTGTTGTCCTTTATAGAGAGGTAGTTCTACTGTATATATATATATATATTTATTAAAAAAGACGACATAACATTATACAAAAAAAAATCAGTTTATATATGCAACAGGGTCAAAAATATATATGCAAATATGTTTCCATGGTACACTAGAGAGATTGGTATGGAGAAAAACATTTGATGATGGAGACATCACAGAAATTTCTGAAGTAAAAACAAAAAAAGAAGAAAATTGGGGTAAAACTTGAAGACACCCTAGCACTTTTACACCAATTTGATCTTTTGGAAGAAAGAAAAACATCTTCATTCAACACACATACAACAGGGACACCTACATATTTGCAATAAAACACCACAATCTATCCAGACACACGGAGAATTCGTGCAAATTGGTCTCGTACATTTGACAAAGTTCACAGATATGGGGGAACCTCAGACTATATACCTTGATACCTTTTCCTAAAGACAACAACATAAACAAATACATTTTTTTTAGAATTTCAAAATTGACATCTATCGATAAAATCTGTAACAAATAAATTTACTGGTAAAATTAAACACAAGGTAATAAGACACCAAATAAATAAATAGTGTGTGTGATGTTTTAGTAACAGTGTTGTTACCATTTTCAGACAAAAGTATTGAATCTAGGGAATGGAACAACGCTGTTACTGAAACATCACACATTATTTATTTATTTGGATTTGGTGTCTTATTACCTTGTGTTTATAATCTATAATCCAAATTGTGCTTGCCTTATCATCTGTAGAGAAAATATTTGATGATACAGTTAAACCTGTCTATAGCGACCCTCTTGGGACTCACCAAAATAGGGTGCTATAGAGAGGGGGTGCTATAGACAGGTCACTTTTAATGTAAATCACATCGTACTACATATTTAAAATTGGGCTCTATAGAGAGGAAGGCGCTATTTAGAAGGGGTGCTATAGACAGGTTTAACTGTACTGTTAAAAAAGAAACACATCACCAGTAAAATATATTTGTTACAAATTTTATAAATAGAATTTTTCTTTATTTACTTAACATAGCTTTAGATAAAACTAAGAGAGGGAGAAAGAATCCATATATTGAGAGAAAACATCAAATCCAAAAAATACATATACAAGTCTAATTCTCAATTAAATGAAAAACTTTAGTTGAGGGGGAAAAAGTCACAAAAACACTTTAGAACTTTTTTTTTTTCTTAAATATATATTTTTTAAAATTTAAAAAAGTAAAAAATAATAATTATAATAATATAAAAATACATAATATCAGTTTGGCAACAGTGTTATTTATCTATAGAGAACAAAAAAAAAAATAGAACTCTTTGAAAAAGAAACAATAAAAATTGGGAAGTAAATATGTAATATAGGTATGTATGTGTAAATATATCATATTACATTAACACCTGCATTAATATATATATGGCATACAAATATATATATGTGGTACACCTTGTTATATCACAACACGCCCCGAGTTCAGTGTATTGATGTCAGTTATACATATTTGCATAGGAATTCCAGGAAGTTTGTAGCATTGCAAAGCTATGGATACAACACTACCATATCAGTTAGTTTGAATACCTTATAAACACAAGGTAATAAGACACCAAATCCAAATAAATAGCGTGTGATGTTTCAGTAACATTGTTGTTACCATTTTCAGACAAAAGTACTGAATGATAACTAAAAATTATTTTGTCTGATGATGGCAACAACGCTGAAACGTCCCATACTATTTATTTGAATTAGGTCTTATTTTCTTGTATCTATAATCTATAATCCAAATAGTGTTTTATCATTCAGTACCTTCATGATAAGGTACAATTTGGATTATAGATTATAAACACAAGGTAATAAGACACCAAATAAATAAATAGTGTGTGATGTTTCAGTAACAGTGTTGTTACCATCTTCAGACAAAAGTACTGAATGGTAACAACGCTGTTACCAAAACATCACACACTATTTATTTATTTGGTGTCTTATTACCTTGTGTTCAGTACCTTCATGTTTATTACTACCAAGCTGTTACTGTATTGACTGTGAGAAGAAAAAAAAGAGAGAAATAGGTATAGATGGATGAAATTAAACATTCTGAGGGAAAATTCTACGCAGTATTGTAAATGGGGAGAGCCAACAATACACTTTCAGACATGTTGTACTATAGCAAGGTCCAACTAGCCTTTGTAACCATGCAGGAGAGTATGTGGGAATAAGGATTATATAACAACATCTATGTACACGCAACACAACAATCACATACATCTAGATACTAGCTAACTGTGAGAGAGATTTGAGAATTCCAGAAACTGAGAGTATACCACACGGCTGGCTTCTCCCTTGGTGTTGAAGTTGAACTTGTAGTAACTGCCGTCCATGCAGATTGCTGCACCCACAGCTATGGTCACATACGGCCCAGAGTTCTATGGGACACTTGTTGTTTCTTATCCCCTTGTGTATGGATTACACCAATTCCATGCGTCCATGCTCCTCCAGCTGTTTATAGACAGTGTTGTTGTTGTTTCTTATCCCCTTGTGTAAAGATTACACCAATTCCATGCGTCCATGCTCCTCCAGCTGTTTATAGACAGTGTTGTTGTTGTTTCTTAACCCCTTGTGTAAAGATTACACCAATTCCATGAGTCCATGCTCCTCCAGCTGTTTATAAACAGTGTTGTTGTTGTTTCTTATCCCCTTGTGTAAAGATTACACCAATTCCATGAGTCCATGCTCCTCCAGCTGTTTATAGACAGTGTTGCTGTTGTTTCTTATCCCCTTGTGTAAAGAATACACCAATTCCATGAGTCCATGCTCCTCCAGCTGTTTATAGACAGTGTTGCTGTTGTTTCTTATACCCTTGTGTAAAGATTACACCAATTCCATGAGTCCATGCTCCTCCAGCTGTTTATAAACAGTGTTGTTGTTGTTTCTTATCCCCTTGTGTAAAGATTACACCAATTCCATGAGTCCATGCTCCTCCAGCTGTTTATAGACAGTGTTGCTGTTGTTTCTTATCCCCTTGTGTAAAGAATACACCAATTCCATGAGTTAACACTGGTTAAAATCCAGTTAATGGACCTGCCGGTGTAAACTTAGCAGAACATAAAATAAGAAGAAGTGTGATAAGAAGTGGAGGATAAGAAGTGTGGGATAAGAAAGAAACTCACCAATGACAGAGTTAGGGGAAGATCCGAAGGCACACAGACAGTAAGAGTCCGTAGGGACCTGGAACCTGGTGAAGCTCCAGTTGGAACTGAAGTATTTGGGGAGGATTGGGATGTTGGCCAGGCTGTCACACAGTAGCCACACTTCTGTACTGCCATTCAAGACACACGGAAGATCACGAGTTGTCAGTAGACATGACAAAGTTATTTTGCAACATGATAATGCTCGGTTACATGCTGACGCAAACGTTAAAACGTTACTTAGAAACACTCAAATGCGTACTAAGAAAAGCTCAAATGAAAAATCTTATCCCACCCGGCATATAACCCAGACATTTCTCCTTCTGATTATTATCTCTAGTTCTCTGCTAAAAGCAGTCGCCTACTACTACCCACCATGGCCTGTACCACGTGAACTAGGGATAAGCAAAAAAAAATCTCTTCTGATGTTGGGACTTCGTAAGCCCTTATAGTTACAGTCAACTGACCCCAAGACCTGTAAACTGCCTCAAAGTGGCTGGACCCTGGACAGGTGAAGTATGTCTGGAGAACTCCTGGTACCCAAGACATGAATCCCACTATGTCCAGCTAACATCCCTACCTACATCAGATGTCCCATCAACAGACATCTAAATACTCTAAAAATTGGAGAGGAGTGGACTTCAGGAATTGGTTTAAGTACCACCACCACAGTGAACAGGGAACTCTTAAATGTGGCTGACTAACGGGGCACCCCCCTTTCCATGGAGTGGACAAGACACCACCATCTAAATAAACCCTGCCCAGAAGTCCTCCTCTACGTGGGGAGAAGCAGTACAAGTAAGGGACTGCCCTGTAGTACGGTGTCGTGAGCCGCTACTGTAACTGTGAACAGGGAACTCTGAAATGTGGCTGACTAACGGGGCACCCCCCTTTCCATGGAATGGACAAGACACCACCATCTCTCCCGATCAATGCAACATTGACTGGCTATCGAGCACTTCTCCAACTATGATGAAGTCAAAAAATGTATTGGTGATTGGATAGTGGCCAAAAAGCCAGCCTATTTCCACGATGGGATCCAGTAAAAGCAATCGCTAACTACCCACCATGATTATCATGGCCTGTACCATGTGCAGACATGTGGTGTACTTACAGCAAAAGACAGGCTCTAACTACCCACCATGATTATCATGGCCTGTACCATGTGTAGACATGTGGTGTACTTACAGTAACAAGCAGTAGCTAACTACCTGTCATGATTATCATGGCCTGTATCATGTATACACATGTGGCGTGCTTCTGTATTATGCCTTTTGGCTGTGCTGTTCTCCAAAAATTGGTGAAGAGATAATGTAATAATCCTGCTTTTTCACTACTTTTGGTTAATAAAACATAATGGCGAATTGTTTTAATTATCAACTCTTTGGGTGGCAAATGTTATCAGCCCCTATATACATATTCCTGGTAAGTGGTGTACTTACAGCAAAAGACAGTCTCTAACTATACCTACCATTATTATCATGGCCTCTACCACGTGTACTAGGGATAATATAAAATTTACTAATTCTTTTATCTATCCATGGCACTCTGAGTAACTCTCTCCATGTCCACCATTATTGATTTGAGAAAAATAATAAATATAGTATTAGCTAAGATACAGTCATAGCTGGTTGTCCTGTACAGGAGTTACCTGGATTGTTTGTTCTTCCTGGGGTCATCCAAGCTGTAAACATGGATGGTGCCGTGGTCGCTGGAGAGACATAGGAATGTGGAGTCCGGGTTGAAGTTGATACTGCACACAGTACCTGCTGCTTACTCCGGGAGTCAGTGTGTCTATGGGAGCTGTTGGGTTCTACGTACAGTAGAACCTCTTTCATTCAACACACCTACTTTATATAACAAATGGTTTTTTAACTCCGCCTTTGCTAGTCCCAATCCCGGATGAAAAAGGAGGAAAGGGAGCGGTAACAAGACCACTAAACAACCTGGGCTCAGCTGGCCATGTTGATAGTACCCTGTAAGGACTCCAGGGATACAGGATGTACTCCATGTTGGCTGTACATGGTGTCTGTTCCTCATGTCACCATTACATATTGGAGCTAAGTCAGTGGCCTGCTACTGAATAGTGCTCCCAGTCTTAATGACAAAGGGGAAACAGGATGTACTCCATGTTGGCTGTACATGGTGTCTGTTCCTCATGTCATATTGGAGCTAAGTCAGTGGCCTGCTACTGAGTAGTGCTCCCAGTCTTAATGACTACTTCACCTCATCCATTGATGAGCTCTACTCATCCCCGGCAGACACCATCAACAAACTTTACAGACTTGATACCCTGATATGATTGAGTGGAGATAAGAAAGAAGACTGTGATTCTAATTTGAGCACATCCTGCAGAGATAAACAAACAAGATATCTACAACAGTAAATCATCAATATACTAGTAGGTCTGTGTGAGGTGATTTAAGCTATCAATTGATGGATTAGAAGAAAAAAAAAACTTTGAATCTATTGTAAAATTAGAATTCCTTTGAGGTGTTGAATAGAAAGAAATTGTCTGTAGCAAAGTTGATTGCTGTGATCAAGCTACCTTTGTTAACCATTGATTTTAAAGATATAAAATACAAGGTGGGATCAATAAATAAGGTGAATTATAATTTATTGAAAAAAATAAGAACGATATTAAAAATTAGGACTTGATTTATTCAAAATAATCACCTTGGCTTTCTATACATCATCTCCATCGTTCTGGCAACTTGTAAATACCCTCTTTATAGGCACTCTTAGGAAGAGTGTGAAAAAAATCTTGCACCACTTTCTGGACATCATCCGAGTCAAATCGCTTTCCCTTTAACTCCTTCTTTAGTAGTCCAAAAAGGAAATAGTCAGAGGGGGCTAGGTCTGGACTATATGCAGGATGTTCTAAAACTTCAAAACCTAATTTAATGATTGTAGATACAGTTTTACATGATGTATGCGGCCTTGCATTATCATGAAGGAAGAGAACACCTTTACTAAGCTTCCCTCTTCTTTTGTTTCTTATACCGGGCTTTAGCTTATTTACAAGAATGTCACAATAAAGGTCGCTGTTCATACGTTGACTTGAGGATAAAAAATCAAGACAGATTGGTCCATCAACATCCCAAAAAATTGTTAACAAAACTTTACCGGCCGAACGTTGAGACCTGATTTTTTTTGGTCTTAGAGAGTCGCCTCGTTTCCATTCTATAGATGCACGTTTTGTCGAAGGATCATGATGATAACACAAACTCTCATCTCCAGTTACAATTTGGTCAAGGAAATGATCACCTTCCTTTTCATACCGCTTTAACAGAGCCTTTGAAACCCGAATATGGTTAAGTTTTTGGTCCAAATTAAGGAAATGTGGAAACCATCTGCAGCATATTTTTCTAAATTGCAATTGTTCTTTAATAATGGTGTGCACAGTTCCATAGCTTATATTCAAATTGTCGGCTATGGTAAAAATGGATATTTTTCTATCCTCCAAAAATAAGCTTTCAACCGCATTTATCGTGCTTGGCGTCGCTGTAACACTTGGTCGTCCAGGTCGCTCAATATCGGAACATGTAATTCGTCCATTTTTGAACTCGTTAACCCATTTATAAATTTTTTTTTTTAGACAAACAAGACTCACCATAGATATTTTTCATTCTTTGGCATATTATATTCTGTGGTTTAAATTATTTTTGCTTTTTTAATTTTTAAGAAATAAGATAATTCACCTTATTTATTGATCCCCCCTTTTAATTTGATTCAAACCAAACTTTGTGTCTTTATTTATGTAATTTAAAGTACTGTGTGTATGGTAGAGAGAACTACTTCAGGACAACACCAAGGTTCAAAGTGTCCTTTGTAGAGAGGTGTCTTCTAGTGGGAGTGTCCTCTCATGGAGGTAGTACTACTGTATTGGTGATGGAAACTGTCCTTTGTAGAGAGGTGTCCTCTAATAGAGGTAGTTCTACTGTATTGGTGATGGAAACTGTCCTTTGTAGAGAGGTGTCCTCTAATAGAGGTAGTTCTACTGTATTGGTGATGGAAACTGTCCTTTGTAGAGAGGTGTCCTCTAATAGAGGTAGTTCTACTGTATTGGTGATGGAAACTGTCCTTTGTAGAGAGGTGTCTTCTAGTGGGAGTGTCCTCTCATGGAGGTAGTACTACTGTATTGGTGATGGAAACTGTCCTTTGTAGAGAGGTGTCCTCTAATAGAGGTAGTTCTACTGTATTGGTGATGGAAACTGTCCTTTGTAGAGAGGTGTCCTCTAATAGAGGTAGTTCTACTGTATTGGTGATGGAAACTGTCCTTTGTAGAGAGGTGTCTTCTAGTGGGAGTGTCCTCTCATGGAGGTAGTTCTACTGTATTGGTGATGGAAACTGTCCTTTGTAGAGAGGTGTCCTCTAATAGAGGTATTTTTACTGTATTGGTGATGGAAACTGTTTTGTAGAGAGGTGTCCTCTAGCGGGAGTGTCCTCTCATGGAGGTAGTTCTACTGTATTGGTGATGAAAACTGTCCTTTGTAGAGAGGTGTCCTCTAATAGAGGTAGTTCTACTGTATTGGTGATGGAAACTGTCCTTTGTAGAGAGGTGTCTTCTAGTGGGAGTGTCCTCTCATGGAGGTAGTACTACTGTATTGGTGATGGAAACTGTCCTTTGTAGAGAGGTGTCCTCTAATAGAGGTAGTTCTACTGTATTGGTGATGGAAACTGTCCTTTGTAGAGAGGTGTCCTCTAATAGAGGTAGTTCTACTGTATTGGTGATGGAAACTGTCCTTTGTAGAGAGGTGTCTTCTAGTGGGAGTGTCCTCTCATGGAGGTAGTTCTACTCTATTGGTGATGGAAACTGTCCTTTGTAGAGAGGTGTCCTCTAATAGAGGTAGTTCTACTGTATTGGTGATGGAAACTGTCCTTTGTAGAGAGGTGTCTTCTAGTGGGAGTGTCCTCTCATGGAGGTAGTTCTACTGTATTGGTGATGGAAACTGTCCTTTGTAGAGAGGTGTCCTCTAATAGAGGTATTTTTACTGTATTGGTGATGGAAACTGTCCTTTGTAGAGAGGTGTCCTCTAGCGGGAGTGTCCTCTCATGGAGGTAGTTCTACTGTATTGGTGATGAAAACTGTCCTTTGTAGAGAGGTGTCCTCTAATAGAGGTATTTTTACTGTATTGGTGATGGAAACTGTCCTTTGTAGAGAGGTGTCCTCTAGCGGGAGTGTCCTCTCATGGAGGTAGTTCTACTGTATTGGTGATGGAAACTGTACTTTGTAGAGAGGTGTCCTCTAGCAGATCTAGTTCAGAAACATATCCATCTCCTATACAAAGCTGTACATACCCACCCACAGTATGTGTTGTCCCGGGGTAGAAACTCACCAGTAGATGTTGGCAGAGTTGGCTCCTCTCCTCAACTCGTGGAGCAGGAGTCCGTTGGAAGTGTCAAACACACGGATCAGGGTTCCCTGTCGGACCACACTCAATTAGCCTCTGAGGTATTGGGGAGCAAATCTACCTCAAAGTTCCAATAAATTTACACTTTTATTAACATGTACAAAAGAACAATCTCAATGAGAGGATACTCCTGCTAGAAGACACCTCTTTACAAAGGTCAATTTTATAACCAAAATTACCAATTTTACTATTTAGCAATTCTCCAGTAAGAGGACATCTCTCCCTAAAGGGCTTTATTTTGGCTCTGTAACTAGGTGTTGTCCTTTACAAAGAGGTAGTTCTACTGTATTTAGCAACTCTCCAATAAGAGGACATCTCTCCCTAAAGGACACTTTGACTCTGTAACTAGGTGTTGTCCTTTACAGAGAGGTAGTTCTACTGTATTTAGTAACTCTACAGTAAGAAGACATCTCTCCCTAAAGGGCTTTATTTTGGCTACTGTCAACAAATATGATTACATTTTACCACAATACTTAGGAACTGTTTTGACAGTAGGTACGCCACATGTCTACACATAGGGTAAAAACAGAGCTCTTCTTCCTTATCTCTACTCAACTATCATATCAAGCTTGTAAAGAATGAAAAAGCACAATTTGGATTATATATATTGTGGCGAAGAAATATTTTATTATTTAATTTAATATTATTCAATGAAAATATATTCAACAGATTATAAAAATATATATTAATCTGTATTTGTGAAATCATCTTTAAAATATTTCTTTGCTTGCTTGCTTAAGATTCTCTAGCTGTAAATAGTTTGGGGGGCTGACCTGTTAATAATTGGCGACTCGTCGCTGTGACGTCATCAATAAATACTTTTACATCTTAGGATATTTCAAGGCTTGATTTCTACGCTACAATATTATAGATACAATAAGACATAATCCAAATAATTTATTGGTGTGTGATATTTCAGCAACAGCATTGTTACTGTAGATTGGTAGATTTTGTGTGTGTGTGTGTGTGTAACAAGGCTGTTACTGAAACGTCACACACTATTAAATTATTTGGATTAGGTCTTATTTTATTGTAGCTTGTAGAGCTTGTTGATGGTGTCTGTACTGAGGATGAGTATAGCTCATCAATTGATGAATCAATACAGTCAATAATTTTGATTTTTCGTTTTACAATCACAAGCCTCATTATATTGTATTATAAGTTACTTTATGTATTATTTACGAACAGAGAAATATGTCCAGGGTAGCCTAGTGGACATGGCATCTGACCGGTAAGTGGAACACTGTAGGTTTGATTCCCATCCCTGGATACTTTTATTTTTCCGTTCATCATTACTCTTCACAAATCATCCTTTCATACCTCATCCCTAAAGGTTAGAAATAATCATTATTTATCCTTAAAATAAATTTTGAATTTTTGTTGAAAAGAAACACATGCGGGATAATATTTCAAATGTCATTTTACAGTCAATAATGTCTACAACAAAGCTATATGGAGACAACTGGTTTACCTTCTCTGATGCGGTGGCCAGTCGGGTACCAGGTAGATTGAGTGCCAGACAGCTCAGTGCGGCTTCATGTGCTGTGATATTGAGCGGAGGTTTGTCCGTGTTGCCCAGGTCTGAGAGCTGCACGTGGCCTGGGTGTTGGCGGGAAGGGAACGCCAGGATGCTATTGATGGAGCTGGGACAGAGCTCGCAGAGTCCTCTGGGGTTGGGGGAGGTCTCGAAGATATGAAGGAACTGGGGGAGTCGGGTGAAAGTGTACACCTTGATGATGGACTCCAGTACCACCACAATCCTGTCTCCACACAGTCTCATTGATGGAACATCTCTCTTCCTCAGTTACTGCCTACCTTTATGGTAAACACAAGGTGACACCAAATAAATAAATTGTGTGTGATGTTTCAGTGTTGTTACCATCTTCAGTCAAAAGTACTGAATGATAAGGCTCTATTTGGATTATAGATTATAAACACAAGGTAATAAGATACCAAATCCAAATAAATAGTGTGTGATGTTTCAGTAACAGTGATGTTACCATCCTCAGACAAAAGTACTGAATGATAAGGTACAATTTGTGGATTATAGATTATAAACACAAGGTAATAAGACACCAAATATATAAATAGTGTGTGATGTTTCAGTAACAGTGATGTTACCATCCTCAGACAAAAGTACTGAATGATAAGGTACAATTTGGATTATAGATTATAAACACAAGGTAATAAGACACCAAATCCAAATAAATAGTGTGTGACATTTCGGTAACAGTGTTGTTACCATCTTCAGACAAAAGTACTGAATGATAAGGTACAATTTGTGGATTATAGATTATAAACACAAGGTAATAAGACACCAAATAAATAAATAGTGTGTGATGTTTCAGTAACAGTGTTGTTACCATCTTCAGACAAAAGTACTGAATGATAAGGTACAATTTGTGGATTATAGATTATAAACACAAGGTAATAAGACACCAAATACAAATAAATAGTGTGTGATGTTTCAGTAACAGTGTTGTTACCATCTTCAGACAAAAGTACTGAATGATAAGGTACAATTTGGATTATAGATTATAAACAGAAGGTAATAAGACACCAAATCCAAATAAATAGTGTGTGACATTTCGGTAACAACTTTGTTACCATCTTCAGACAAAAGTACTGAATTGTCTGAAGATGGTAACAACACTGTTACTGAAACATCACATACTATTTATTTGGATTTGGTGTCTTATTACCTTGTGTTTATAATCTATAATCCAAATTGTGCTTTAGTGAAACATTCGTGTCTTAATGTCTTCCTTTGTTATATATAGATGGTGTGTTATTGCCTTGTATTAATTTATACCTAACTTGTACTTGTGGAAGAAGGAAATCTACCTGTCTCTCCTCAGTTTGACAGCTTTGACATCCGAGGAGAATTCCAGCTCCAGGACATGGTTACGTTCTAAGTCATCCCATACCATCACTGGAGACACACAGACACTTCAATTATTTCTTCATATCCCACCTCAACAGTGAGTGCACCTTTCAACAACTTCAATATGTACTTACATTTGGTACATGAGAAATTTTACCATGGTATAGTTTTTTTTTTGTTTATCCCTAGTACATGTGGTACAGGCCATGATAATCATGGTGGGTAGTTAGCGACTGCTTTAACTGTAAACGCGCCACATGTCTACACATGTGAAAAGCACTTCGACTTTGCACTTACAAATATGCCAGAGCCCCATTTGGTTACTTGCACTCGCTGGTGGGGATGGACTTTTGCAAGAATCGGAGGGCCATTGGAGCATTTTTTTTATCAGAAAAAAAGTGTCCAATGCAGGAATCAAACCCGGGTCATAGTGGTCGAACACCAAACAGTTTAACCAGCTTTCCACCAACCCCCTCCACGGTATAGTAAACACACACATTTCCATGATTTCTTGTTGTACAACCCCCACAGTGAGTGTACATTTCAACAGCTTCTAAATTTAGTTACATACATCAGTACATGGCAAATGTTACCATGGTATAGTAAACATATACAGACACTTCAATGGTTTCTTCATATCCAACACTAATAGTGAGTTCACCCAACTTTTAAACAGCTTCTATATTTAGTTACATACATCATTACATGGCAAATTTTACCATGGTATAGTAAACATAAACAGACACTTCAATGGTTTCTTCATATCCAACACTAATAGTGAGTTCACCCAACTTTTAAACAGCTTCTATATTTAGTTACATACATCATTACATGGCAAATTTTACCATGGTATAGTAAACATAAACATACACTTCAATGGTTTCTTCATATCCAACACTAATAGTGAGTACACCCAACTTTTAAACAGCTTCTATATTTAGTTACATACATCATTACATGGCAAATTTTACCATGGTATAGTAAACATAAACAGACACTTCAATGGTTTCTTCATATCCAACACTAATAGTGAGTACACCCAACTTTTAAACAGCTTCTATATTTAGTTACATACATCATTACATGGCAAATTTTACCATGGTATAGTAAACATAAACAGACACTTCAATGGTTTCTTCATATCCAACACTAATAGTGAGTACACCCAACTTTTAAACAGCTTCTATATTTAGTTACATACATCATTACATGGCAAATTTTACCATGGTATAGTAAACATAAACAGACACTTCAATGGTTTCTTCATATCCAACACTAATAGTGAGTACACCCAACTTTTAAACAGCTTCTATATTTAGTTACATACATCAGTACATGGCAAATTTTACCATGGTATAGTAAACATAAACAGACACTTCAATGGTTTCTTCATATCCAACACTAATAGTGAGTACACCCAACTTTTAAACAGCTTCTATATTTAGTTACATACATCAGTACATGGCAAATTTTACCATGGTATAGTAAACATATACAGACACTTCAATGGTTTCTTCATATCCAACACTAATAGTGAGTACACCCAACTTTTAAACAGCTTCTATATTTAGTTACATACATCAGTACATGGCAAATTTTACCATGGTATAGTAAACATATAGACACTTCAATGGTTTCTTCATATCCAACACTAATAGTGAGTACACCCAACTTTTAAACAGCTTCTATATTTAGTTACATACATCAGTACATGGCAAATTTTACCATGGTATAGTAAACATATAGACACTTCAATGGTTTCTTCATATCCAACACTAATAGTGAGTACACCCAACTTTTAAACAGCTTCTATATTTAGTTACATACATCAGTACATGGCAAATTTTACCATGGTATAGTAAACATATACAGACACTTCAATGGTTTCTTCATATCCAACACTAATAGTGAGTACACCCAACTTTTAAACAGCTTCTATATTTAGTTACATACATCAGTACATGGCAAATTTTACCATGGTATAGTAAACATATACAGACACTTCAATGGTTTCTTCATATCCAACACTAATAGTGAGTACACCCAACTTTTAAACAGCTTCTATATTTAGTTACATACATCAGTACATGGCAAATTTTACCATGGTATAGTAAACATATAGACACTTCAATGGTTTCTTCATATCCAACACTAATAGTGAGTACACCCAACTTTTAAACAGCTTCTATATTTAGTTACATACATCAGTACATGGCAAATTTTACCATGGTATAGTAAACATATAGACACTTCAATGGTTTCTTCATATCCAACACTAATAGTGAGTACACCCAACTTTTAAACAGCTTCTATATTTAGTTACATACATCAGTACATGGCAAATTTTACCATGGTATAGTAAACATATACAGACACTTCAATGGTTTCTTCATATCCAACACTAATAGTGAGTACACCCAACTTTTAAACAGCTTCTATATTTAGTTACATACATCAGTACATGGCAAATTTTACCATGGTATAGTAAACATATACAGACACTTCAATGGTTTCTTCATATCCAACACTAATAGTGAGTACACCCAACTTTTAAACAGCTTCTATATTTAGTTACATACATCAGTACATGGCAAATTTTACCATGGTATAGTAAACATATACAGACACTTCAATGGTTTCTTCATATCCAACACTAATAGTGAGTTCACCCAACTTTTAAACAGCTTCTATATTTAGTTACATACATCAGTACATGGCAAATTGTACCATGGTATAGTAAACATATACAGACACTTCAATGGTTTCTTCATATCCAACACTAATAGTGAGTACACCCAACTTTTAAACAGCTTCTATATTTAGTTACATACATCATTACATGGCAAATTTTACCATGGTATAGTAAACATATACAGACACTTCAATGGTTTCTTCATATCCAACACTAATAGTGAGTACACCCAACTTTTAAACAGCTTCTATATTTAGTTACATACATCAGTACATGGCAAATTGTACCATGGTATAGTAAACATATAGACACTTCAATGGTTTCTTCATATCCAACACTAATAGTGAGTACACCCAACTTTTAAACAGCTTCTATATTTAGTTACATACATCAGTACATGGCAAATTGTACCATGGTATAGTAAACATATACAGACACTTCAATGGTTTCTTCATATCCAACACTAATAGTGAGTTCACCCAACTTTTAAACAGCTTCTATATTTAGTTACATACATCATTACATGGCAAATTTTACCATGGTATAGTAAACATAAACAGACACTTCAATGGTTTCTTCATATCCAACACTAATAGTGAGTTCACCCAACTTTTAAACAGCTTCTATATTTAGTTACATACATCAGTACATGGCAAATTTTACCATGGTATAGTAAACATATACAGACACTTCAATGGTTTCTTCATATCCAACACTAATAGTGAGTACACCCAACTTTTAAACAGCTTCTATATTTAGTTACATACATCAGTACATGGCAAATTTTACCATGGTATAGTAAACATATACAGACACTTCAATGGTTTCTTCATATCCAACACTAATAGTGAGTACACCCAACTTTTAAACAGCTTCTATATTTAGTTACATACATCAGTACATGGCAAATTTTACCATGGTATAGTAAACATATACAGACACTTCAATGGTTTCTTCATATCCAACACTAATAGTGAGTACACCCAACTTTTAAACAGCTTCTATATTTAGTTACATACATCAGTACATGGCAAATTTTACCATGGTATAGTAAACATATAGACACTTCAATGGTTTCTTCATATCCAACACTAATAGTGAGTTCACCCAACTTTTAAACAGCTTCTATATTTAGTTACATACATCAGTACATGGCAAATTCTACCATGGTATAGTAAACATATAGACACTTCAATGGTTTCTTCATATCCAACACTAATAGTGAGTTCACCCAACTTTTAAACAGCTTCTATATTTAGTTACATACATCAGTACATGGCAAATTTTACCATGGTATAGTAAACATATAGACACTTCAATGGTTTCTTCATATCCAACACTAATAGTGAGTACACCCAACTTTTAAACAGCTTCTATATTTAGTTACATACATCAGTACATGGCAAATTTTACCATGGTATAGTAAACATATACAGACACTTCAATGGTTTCTTCATATCCAACACTAATAGTGAGTTCACCCAACTTTTAAACAGCTTCTATATTTAGTTACATACATCAGTACATGGCAAATTTTACCATGGTATAGTAAACATATAGACACTTCAATGGTTTCTTCATATCCAACACTAATAGTGAGTACACCCAACTTTTAAACAGCTTCTATATTTAGTTACATACATCAGTACATGGCAAATTTTACCATGGTATAGTAAACATATAGACACTTCAATGGTTTCTTCATATCCAACACTAATAGTGAGTACACCCAACTTTTAAACAGCTTCTATATTTAGTTACATACATCAGTACATGGCAAATTTTACCATGGTATAGTAAACATATAGACACTTCAATGGTTTCTTCATATCCAACACTAATAGTGAGTACACCCAACTTTTAAACAGCTTCTATATTTAGTTACATACATCATTACATGGCAAATTTTACCATGGTATAGTAAACATATACAGACACTTCAATGGTTTCTTCATATCCAACACTAATAGTGAGTACACCCAACTTTTAAACAGCTTCTATATTTAGTTACATACATCATTACATGGCAAATTTTACCATGGTATAGTAAACATAAACAGACACTTCAATGGTTTCTTCATATCCAACACTAATAGTGAGTACACCCAACTTTTAAACAGCTTCTATATTTAGTTACATACATCATTACATGGCAAATTTTACCATGGTATAGTAAACATAAACAGACACTTCAATGGTTTCTTCATATCCAACACTAATAGTGAGTACACCCAACTTTTAAACAGCTTCTATATTTAGTTACATACATCATTACATGGCAAATTTTACCATGGTATAGTAAACATAAACAGACACTTCAATGGTTTCTTCATATCCAACACTAATAGTGAGTTCACCCAACTTTTAAACAGCTTCTATATTTAGTTACATACATCAGTACATGGCAAATTTTACCATGGTATAGTAAACATATAGACACTTCAATGGTTTCTTCATATCCAACACTAATAGTGAGTACACCCAACTTTTAAACAGCTTCTATATTTAGTTACATACATCAGTACATGGCAAATTGTACCATGGTATAGTAAACATATAGACACTTCAATGGTTTCTTCATATCCAACACTAATAGTGAGTACACCCAACTTTTAAACAGCTTCTATATTTAGTTACATACATCAGTACATGGCAAATTTTACCATGGTATAGTAAACATAAACAGACACTTCAATGGTTTCTTCATATCCAACACTAATAGTGAGTACACCCAACTTTTAAACAGCTTCTATATTTAGTTACATACATCATTACATGGCAAATTTTACCATGGTATAGTAAACATATACAGACACTTCAATGGTTTCTTCATATCCAACACTAATAGTGAGTACACCCAACTTTTAAACAGCTTCTATATTTAGTTACATACATCAGTACATGGCAAATTTTACCATGGTATAGTAAACATATACAGACACTTCAATGGTTTCTTCATATCCAACACTAATAGTGAGTACACCCAACTTTTAAACAGCTTCTATATTTAGTTACATACATCAGTACATGGCAAATTTTACCATGGTATAGTAAACATATACAGACACTTCAATGGTTTCTTCATATCCAACACTAATAGTGAGTACACCCAACTTTTAAACAGCTTCTATATTTAGTTACATACATCAGTACATGGCAAATTTTACCATGGTATAGTAAACATAAACAGACACTTCAATGGTTTCTTCATATCCAACACTAATAGTGAGTACACCCAACTTTTAAACAGCTTCTATATTTAGTTACATACATCATTACATGGCAAATTTTACCATGGTATAGTAAACATAAACAGACACTTCAATGGTTTCTTCATATCCAACACTAATAGTGAGTACACCCAACTTTTAAACAGCTTCTATATTTAGTTACATACATCAGTACATGGCAAATTTTACCATGGTATAGTAAACATAAACAGACACTTCAATGGTTTCTTCATATCCAACACTAATAGTGAGTACACCCAACTTTTAAACAGCTTCTATATTTAGTTACATACATCAGTACATGGCAAATTTTACCATGGTATAGTAAACATATACAGACACTTCAATGGTTTCTTCATATCCAACACTAATAGTGAGTACACCCAACTTTTAAACAGCTTCTATATTTAGTTACATACATCAGTACATGGCAAATTTTACCATGGTATAGTAAACATATAGACACTTCAATGGTTTCTTCATATCCAACACTAATAGTGAGTACACCCAACTTTTAAACAGCTTCTATATTTAGTTACATACATCAGTACATGGCAAATTTTACCATGGTATAGTAAACATATAGACACTTCAATGGTTTCTTCATATCCAACACTAATAGTGAGTACACCCAACTTTTAAACAGCTTCTATATTTAGTTACATACATCAGTACATGGCAAATTTTACCATGGTATAGTAAACATATACAGACACTTCAATGGTTTCTTCATATCCAACACTAATAGTGAGTACACCCAACTTTTAAACAGCTTCTATATTTAGTTACATACATCAGTACATGGCAAATTTTACCATGGTATAGTAAACATATACAGACACTTCAATGGTTTCTTCATATCCAACACTAATAGTGAGTACACCCAACTTTTAAACAGCTTCTATATTTAGTTACATACATCAGTACATGGCAAATTTTACCATGGTATAGTAAACATATAGACACTTCAATGGTTTCTTCATATCCAACACTAATAGTGAGTACACCCAACTTTTAAACAGCTTCTATATTTAGTTACATACATCAGTACATGGCAAATTTTACCATGGTATAGTAAACATATAGACACTTCAATGGTTTCTTCATATCCAACACTAATAGTGAGTACACCCAACTTTTAAACAGCTTCTATATTTAGTTACATACATCAGTACATGGCAAATTTTACCATGGTATAGTAAACATATACAGACACTTCAATGGTTTCTTCATATCCAACACTAATAGTGAGTACACCCAACTTTTAAACAGCTTCTATATTTAGTTACATACATCAGTACATGGCAAATTTTACCATGGTATAGTAAACATATACAGACACTTCAATGGTTTCTTCATATCCAACACTAATAGTGAGTACACCCAACTTTTAAACAGCTTCTATATTTAGTTACATACATCAGTACATGGCAAATTTTACCATGGTATAGTAAACATATACAGACACTTCAATGGTTTCTTCATATCCAACACTAATAGTGAGTTCACCCAACTTTTAAACAGCTTCTATATTTAGTTACATACATCAGTACATGGCAAATTGTACCATGGTATAGTAAACATATACAGACACTTCAATGGTTTCTTCATATCCAACACTAATAGTGAGTACACCCAACTTTTAAACAGCTTCTATATTTAGTTACATACATCATTACATGGCAAATTTTACCATGGTATAGTAAACATATACAGACACTTCAATGGTTTCTTCATATCCAACACTAATAGTGAGTACACCCAACTTTTAAACAGCTTCTATATTTAGTTACATACATCAGTACATGGCAAATTGTACCATGGTATAGTAAACATATAGACACTTCAATGGTTTCTTCATATCCAACACTAATAGTGAGTACACCCAACTTTTAAACAGCTTCTATATTTAGTTACATACATCAGTACATGGCAAATTGTACCATGGTATAGTAAACATATACAGACACTTCAATGGTTTCTTCATATCCAACACTAATAGTGAGTTCACCCAACTTTTAAACAGCTTCTATATTTAGTTACATACATCATTACATGGCAAATTTTACCATGGTATAGTAAACATAAACAGACACTTCAATGGTTTCTTCATATCCAACACTAATAGTGAGTTCACCCAACTTTTAAACAGCTTCTATATTTAGTTACATACATCAGTACATGGCAAATTTTACCATGGTATAGTAAACATATACAGACACTTCAATGGTTTCTTCATATCCAACACTAATAGTGAGTACACCCAACTTTTAAACAGCTTCTATATTTAGTTACATACATCAGTACATGGCAAATTTTACCATGGTATAGTAAACATATACAGACACTTCAATGGTTTCTTCATATCCAACACTAATAGTGAGTACACCCAACTTTTAAACAGCTTCTATATTTAGTTACATACATCAGTACATGGCAAATTTTACCATGGTATAGTAAACATATACAGACACTTCAATGGTTTCTTCATATCCAACACTAATAGTGAGTACACCCAACTTTTAAACAGCTTCTATATTTAGTTACATACATCAGTACATGGCAAATTTTACCATGGTATAGTAAACATATAGACACTTCAATGGTTTCTTCATATCCAACACTAATAGTGAGTTCACCCAACTTTTAAACAGCTTCTATATTTAGTTACATACATCAGTACATGGCAAATTCTACCATGGTATAGTAAACATATAGACACTTCAATGGTTTCTTCATATCCAACACTAATAGTGAGTTCACCCAACTTTTAAACAGCTTCTATATTTAGTTACATACATCAGTACATGGCAAATTTTACCATGGTATAGTAAACATATAGACACTTCAATGGTTTCTTCATATCCAACACTAATAGTGAGTACACCCAACTTTTAAACAGCTTCTATATTTAGTTACATACATCAGTACATGGCAAATTTTACCATGGTATAGTAAACATATACAGACACTTCAATGGTTTCTTCATATCCAACACTAATAGTGAGTTCACCCAACTTTTAAACAGCTTCTATATTTAGTTACATACATCAGTACATGGCAAATTTTACCATGGTATAGTAAACATATAGACACTTCAATGGTTTCTTCATATCCAACACTAATAGTGAGTACACCCAACTTTTAAACAGCTTCTATATTTAGTTACATACATCAGTACATGGCAAATTTTACCATGGTATAGTAAACATATAGACACTTCAATGGTTTCTTCATATCCAACACTAATAGTGAGTACACCCAACTTTTAAACAGCTTCTATATTTAGTTACATACATCAGTACATGGCAAATTTTACCATGGTATAGTAAACATATAGACACTTCAATGGTTTCTTCATATCCAACACTAATAGTGAGTACACCCAACTTTTAAACAGCTTCTATATTTAGTTACATACATCATTACATGGCAAATTTTACCATGGTATAGTAAACATATACAGACACTTCAATGGTTTCTTCATATCCAACACTAATAGTGAGTACACCCAACTTTTAAACAGCTTCTATATTTAGTTACATACATCATTACATGGCAAATTTTACCATGGTATAGTAAACATAAACAGACACTTCAATGGTTTCTTCATATCCAACACTAATAGTGAGTACACCCAACTTTTAAACAGCTTCTATATTTAGTTACATACATCATTACATGGCAAATTTTACCATGGTATAGTAAACATAAACAGACACTTCAATGGTTTCTTCATATCCAACACTAATAGTGAGTACACCCAACTTTTAAACAGCTTCTATATTTAGTTACATACATCATTACATGGCAAATTTTACCATGGTATAGTAAACATAAACAGACACTTCAATGGTTTCTTCATATCCAACACTAATAGTGAGTTCACCCAACTTTTAAACAGCTTCTATATTTAGTTACATACATCAGTACATGGCAAATTTTACCATGGTATAGTAAACATATAGACACTTCAATGGTTTCTTCATATCCAACACTAATAGTGAGTACACCCAACTTTTAAACAGCTTCTATATTTAGTTACATACATCAGTACATGGCAAATTGTACCATGGTATAGTAAACATATAGACACTTCAATGGTTTCTTCATATCCAACACTAATAGTGAGTACACCCAACTTTTAAACAGCTTCTATATTTAGTTACATACATCAGTACATGGCAAATTTTACCATGGTATAGTAAACATAAACAGACACTTCAATGGTTTCTTCATATCCAACACTAATAGTGAGTACACCCAACTTTTAAACAGCTTCTATATTTAGTTACATACATCATTACATGGCAAATTTTACCATGGTATAGTAAACATATACAGACACTTCAATGGTTTCTTCATATCCAACACTAATAGTGAGTACACCCAACTTTTAAACAGCTTCTATATTTAGTTACATACATCAGTACATGGCAAATTTTACCATGGTATAGTAAACATATACAGACACTTCAATGGTTTCTTCATATCCAACACTAATAGTGAGTACACCCAACTTTTAAACAGCTTCTATATTTAGTTACATACATCAGTACATGGCAAATTTTACCATGGTATAGTAAACATATACAGACACTTCAATGGTTTCTTCATATCCAACACTAATAGTGAGTACACCCAACTTTTAAACAGCTTCTATATTTAGTTACATACATCAGTACATGGCAAATTGTACCATGGTATAGTAAACATATACAGACACTTCAATGGTTTCTTCATATCCAACACTAATAGTGAGTTCACCCAACTTTTAAACAGCTTCTATATTTAGTTACATACATCAGTACATGGCAAATTTTACCATGGTATAGTAAACATATAGACACTTCAATGGTTTCTTCATATCCAACACTAATAGTGAGTACACCCAACTTTTAAACAGCTTCTATATTTAGTTACATACATCATTACATGGCAAATTTTACCATGGTATAGTAAACATATACAGACACTTCAATGGTTTCTTCATATCCAACACTAATAGTGAGTACACCCAACTTTTAAACAGCTTCTATATTTAGTTACATACATCAGTACATGGCAAATTTTACCATGGTATAGTAAACATATACAGACACTTCAATGGTTTCTTCATATCCAACACTAATAGTGAGTACACCCAACTTTTAAACAGCTTCTATATTTAGTTACATACATCAGTACATGGCAAATTTTACCATGGTATAGTAAACATATACAGACACTTCAATGGTTTCTTCATATCCAACACTAATAGTGAGTACACCCAACTTTTAAACAGCTTCTATATTTAGTTACATACATCAGTACATGGCAAATTTTACCATGGTATAGTAAACATATACAGACACTTCAATGGTTTCTTCATATCCAACACTAATAGTGAGTACATCCAACTTTTAAACAGCTTCTATATTTAGTTACATACATCAGTACATGGCAAATTTTACCATGGTATAGTAAACATATACAGACACTTCAATGGTTTCTTCATATCCAACACTAATAGTGAGTACACCCAACTTTTAAACAGCTTCTATATGCAACAACAACAAAAACCTTTATTAAGACACTATTGTCTTACAAGGGGATTCCCCTAAAAGGTTATATATGTACATGAGTGAGGAGGAAAAGCAATTTAGAGGGGAGAGGGGGAGCAATTAGCCGTTGTCTGTGGAGTTGAGCACTTCTTCTCTCATTTCAGCTTCTATATGCTGTTACATGCATGGCAAATTTTACCATAAGGATAGTATAATCTATATTAAGAAATAAAAAAAAGATAACAAAAACAAATCCACAAATTAACACTCATAGATCAAAACTTAAAGAAGTGGAAAGTCTTTGATATCGCCGGCCATTTTTTTTTAAGAAGACAAGAGGTTCCCACTTGGTTATCTCGTGTGTCTTTGTTGTATATATATTAATTAATTGTTACCACAGAGTGTGTGTAAGCTCACAGGTAAATAGGCGCTAACCAAAACAAAAAAGTTCCTTTGTTCAATATTAGTTTCCCTTTTATATTTTGTTCTCTCTCTTGTAAATCAATAAATATAATGTTTAATTAATAATTATTGGAATAAGTTTCATTAAATATTCTAAGCAAAGTCAACAGTCTTTAATAAAAGTATAGGAGGGTGTGATATGCAAGAGAGGGAGAATTGATCTATTGTTGTATGGCCTGTTTATCGATGTCTGGCGGCGGTCGTAAAACTCACTAATGACTTATGGAAGTTGCCCGGGAGGATATGTAAACATTACGAACTGGAACTCGGCCTGCCTTTGTGTGGTGGACTCTCAATAAAACTTTATTGTTTTGTTTATGATTATATAATGACCAAGCTGGGGTGTTGAATTATAGCTACATTTTGGGGCTGTTACACTATTTATAATTATGGTACATATGAAAATCTAGTGTATAATATATATATGACTGCATTTATATATAAATATACATTCATTAAAAAACTTAAGAGAGTGCAACGTCTTTTTGTTGAAGGAGACAGTGGCGATTTTGTTCACACTTGATTATCTCGTGTGTCTTCAATAAAGGTCACTGTAATATCTTTCAGAGTTATTGTCTCAATCCCGATATACATGCTAGAAGGTACAACTTCCTTAAGTTTGTCCATGAGTATACATAAAATATAAAAGTTTGAAAGCTTACATTTCATTGCCAAAAAAAAATAAAAAAGGTTCCCACCATTTATTTTAACCTCCAAAAGTTGGGAATATGCAAAATGTGGATTCATAGATAAGAAAGAGGAAGAAGAATATGCAAATAAATACTGACCTTTGTTTGGTGGATACCGAGGGCTGGGTCCTCCACCGACCAGAGCAATGAAGTTGCAGTCAAAGAGCATTTCTACATGACCTACTCCCCCATCTGAACTGTCTGTACACACAACACATGCCACTGTTATTGTATCACACATCTAGTTAACACCATTCTTACACTAAATACTAAAAAAAGGCGGGAGTCAGTGGAAGGGTGGTCTAAACCATTGGTTTTCAAATAGTGTGTGACGTTTCGGTAACAGTGTTGTTACCATCTTCAGAAAAAAGTACTGAAAATTGTATGTATTGTAAATAATTTTGTCTGAAGATGGTAACAATGCTGAAACGTCACACACTATTTATTTATTTGGATTTGGTGTCTTTTTACTTTGTGTTTTTTCTATTGAGTTTCTCTTGTAGGAATATAAACACTTGTTCTGTGTGGAAGTCAGAAAAAAGTAAAATTGTAAAACGAAAATTGCAAATATACCGCGAATGTTTCTTTTATAAAAATCGAAATCTATTTAAGAGAGAAATAGCGACCATTTCTAACTCTTTTGAATGAAGTATGAGAGGGTGAAAAATATGAAGAGTAATGGCGAACGGAAAAATAAAAGTGTCCAGGGGCGGGAATCGAACCCACAACCTTCAAATTGGTTCATTTACAGGCAGAAAACTATATCACTGTTACTGCCAGCAAGGTCATTGAAGGGTGTTACACTGATGTGTAGCTGTATTCTAACTCTGCCTTTGCCGGTCCCAAGCCTGGAGGAAAAAGGAGGAGGGGGAGCAGTAACAAACCTGGGCTCAGCTGGCCATGCTGATAGTACCCTGTAAGGACTCCAGGGATACAGGATGTACTCCATGTTGGCTGTACATGGTGTCTGTTCCTCATGTCACCATTTCATATTGGAGCTAAGTCAGTGGCCTGCTACTGAGTAGTGCTCCCAGTCTTAATGACAAAGGGGATACAGGATGTACTCCATGTTGGCTGTACATGGTGTCTGTTCCTCATCTCATATTGAAGTTAAGTCAGTGGCCTGCCACTGAGTAGTGCTCCCAGTCTTAATGACAAAGGCAGACTATTTCACCCAGTCATGATGGTTGTCAAACAGACACCATCAAGGGTCACAACTTGATATCCTGATATGATTGAGTGGAGATAAAAAAGAAGAAGAGCTGTATTCTTACTGCATCCAATGACATTGTAGATCACAAGGTGTAGTAACTCACCTTGCTTCTGGTTCTCTCGCAGGGGGTCACATTTGTAGACGCGGTAGCCGTTCTCCAAGCCACAAGCGAAGGATCCTGAAACATTACAACATTCAAATCTTATTGGAAGTCCCTTCTCTTTCTTTCCTTCTTTGTACATATATTCAGTACTTATAGATTACTAGACGAATGGCCCGGGCAACGCCCGGGTTTTACCCGAGTGCGAATATATTTTTAAAACGTTTTAATCTTCATCTAGATCTTCATCTTGTCTACACCTTGTATACATCTTGCTTCCTAGGGTTGCCTAGAGTGGCCGCTATAGACAGGGTGGTCTGTATGGACAGGTGGATGTATCACACAGCTGATAACAGGGTTGCCTTGAGTGGCCGCTATAGACAGGGTGGTCTGTATAGACAGGTGTATGTATCACACTGCTGATAACAGGGTTGCCTAAAGTGACCGCTTTAGACAGGGTGGTCTGTATAGACAGGTGGATGTATCACACAGCTGATAACAGGGTTGTCTAGAGTGGCCACTATAGACAGGTGTATGTATCACACAGCTGATAACAGGGTTATCTAGAATGGCCGCTATATACAGGGTGGTCTGTATAGACAGGTGGATGTATCACACAGCTGATAACAGGGTTGTCTAGAGTGGCCGCTATATACAGGGTGGTCTGTATAGACAGGTGGATGTATCACTCAGCTGATAACAGGGTTGTCTAGAGTGGTCGCTATTGACAGGGTGGTCTGTATAGACAGGTGTATGTATCACACAGCTGATAACAGGGTTGTCTAGAGTGGCCGCTATAGACAGGGTGGTCTGTATAGACAGGTGTATGTATCACACTGCTGATAACAGGGTTGCCTAAAGTGACCACTATAGACAGGTGTATGTATCACACAGCTGATAACAGGGTTGTCTAGAGGGGGGCAGGGAGGACACGTGTTCGCCGGCAGCCAATGGGCGCGCATTCTATCCATGAGCTTCAGACAGAATAAGGCAAATATATAAGTAGATAAACACAAGGTAATAAGACACCAAATACAAATAAATAGTGTGTGATGTTTCAGTAACAGTGTTGTTACCATCTTCAGACAAAAGTACTGAATGATAAGGTACAATTTGGATTATAGATTATAAACACAAGGTAATAAGACACCAAATACAAATAAATAGTGTGTGATGTTTCAGTAACAGTGTTGTTACCATCTTCAGACAAAAGTACTGAATGATAAGGTACAATTTGGATTATCTATATATATAAAATTGAATGTCTGTCTGTCGGTCTGTCTGTTTGTCTGTTTGTCTGTGGTCTGTGTGTACTCTATAGATTCAAAAACCGTACATCCAATCGCCGTGAAATTTTGGGATATTATTAGGCAATCCCCGGAAAGGTTTACGAAAAATAATATCTTGAATATCTTTAATATCCTTAGAGTTATTTGCAGATTTGTAGCTTTAACTCGCAAGCAGCTCCACCTTGCGACGAGAATATGGATTCATCCGGCCGGCGGCAGTCCAAGGACAAGTTCAAGGACAGTCCAAGTACCCACCGACCAATCAGGGCAGAATTGGTGACACAGCTGTGCCAAGTAGACAAGAAAAAAAGCCTGGCGGGAGCTTGCCCAAGATGACCTCCGGGAACTTAATCCATCTCCCATAAACGACCATGAATTTATTCAACCTTATCGAGTATTTTTCAAGGGACCGGGAAAAAATGTTCACTAGATAAAACGATGATTTTGTAATGTAGAAAATTAGGAAAGACAAAATTCAGAATGACACGGCACACAGGGACCGGGAAAAAATGATCACTTTATCGAGAGATTCAAATTTACGAGTTTCAAATTATCAAAATATATCTATTTCTTTTTATAAGTTTATAGAGAATTGTTTTAACAAATGTTCGTTAGACAAACCTTTACTCGGGTACCGATTAATATTGATTTTATTCAACTTATCGAGTATTTTTCAAGAGACCGGGAAGAAATGTTCACTTTATCGAGAGATTCGTTAGACAAACCTTTACTCGGGTAAAACACGGGCGAAGCCGGGTACATCCGCTAGTTGATTATAAACACAAGGTAATAAGACACCAAATACAAATAAATAGTGTGTGATGTTTCAGTAACAGTGTTGTTACCATCTTCAGACAAAAGTACTGAATGATAAGGTACAATTTAGATTATAGATTATAAACACAAGGTAATAAGACACCAAATACAAATAAATAGTGTGTGATGTTTCAGTAACAGTGTTGTTACCATCTTCAGACAAAAGTACTAAATGATAAGGTACAATTTGGGGATTATAGATTATAAACACAAGGTAATAAGACACCAAATCCAAATAAATAAATAGTGTATGATGTTTTGGTAACAGCATTGTTACCATCTTCAGACAAAAGTATTGAATGATAAGGTACAATTAGGATTATAGATTATAAACACAAGGTAATAAGACACCAAATCCAAATAAATAAATAGTGTGTGATGTTTCAGTAACAGTGTTGTTACCATCTTCAGACAAAAGTACTAAATGATAAGGTACAATTTGGGGATTATAGATTATAAACACAAGGTAATAAGACACCAAATCCAAATAAATAAATAGTGTATGATGTTTTGGTAACAGCATTGTTACCATCTTCAGACAAAAGTATTGAATGATAAGGTACAATTAGGATTATAGATTATAAACACAAGGTAATAAGACACCAAATCCAAATAAATAAATAGTGTGTGATGTTTCTGTAACAGTGTTGATACCATCTTCAGACAAAAGTACTGAATGAGAAATTTTACCACAGCATGTTTTAAATAGCTACTGTTATCAAGTGTGTAAACAAGATAGCAGATAGGAAGTATTTTGTGAAGCAGTGTGAAGAAGTTTTCTGTGTTTCTCAGAAAAACATCTTCTTCCTATCTGCTATCTTGCTTACACATTTGATAACAGTAACTATTTAAAACATGCCATCGTAAAATTTCTCATTCAGTACTATTGTCTGAAGATGGTAACCACACAGAAACATCACACACTATTTATTTATTTGGTGTCTTATTACCTTATGTATTTTTTACTTCTATAATCCAAATTTTGTACGTATATGTTAAACAAGAAAATTAAAAGTTTACCATATCTGAGAAACAACTACAGTGTCAGAAATGAAAACAAAATCTCTCGCACTCAAGATTGGTATAAAAATAAGGAATAGATAAGTCATATGAGATAGCAGCAGAGGTCAACATTCCCTGGACAAACAGCTTGTAGCTGGGATTTGCACGCCTGGACCAATATGCAAGATAGATGACTTTTGTCTCTACCAGCTACAATGAGTATGGTAGTAACCTTGGGGTTAAAAATACATTGTTTGTGTTTCCGCTACTTCCAGGCTTGGCTGGTTTTGGGATTTGAGTTTGTTTTCTCAGCACTGTGTTGGGTTTTGTAAACATTGGGTCACCAGTCCTCTATTATTATTATCCCTAGTACATGTGGTACTAGCCATGATAATCATAGTGGGTAGTTAGCAAAAGCTTTTACTGTAAGTACACCACATGTCTACACATGTGAAAAGCAGTTCAAATTTTGCATTTACAAGTGTGACAAAGCTCCGTTTGATTACTTGCATTCATTTTTAGTGTCAGTATATTAGCAAAGAAAGAGAAACGAAAAAGGACAGCCAAACTAAGTACAAAGTACCAAGTCTGTCCAAACTTTTACAAAACAGTAAGTCCTCAAATACATGTATAATCATCATTAGGATATTCTTTGCCGTAGTGGGGGGGCCCGAGTCCGACTTCCAAGTCGTCCTGCCAAGAGATCAACACCACAGAGGTCCGTACGTCTCTTGACCTCACGGACAATACAGCGGCTACATCTGGCTGAAGGCCTTGCCTATCAGACTTTAATGACCGATATGTCCTCACTTCTTTTTTCTAGATTTAATTCATTTTGTCTCCTCTCTAATTGTAAATACGCTGCTGTATCACCTCATAAGCATAAATAAATAAATTAGGATATTGTTGTTTGTTATTGTTTAACTCTGCTTTGCCGGTCCCAAGCTCGGATAAAAAAAGGAGGAGGGGGGAGCAGTAACAAGCTCACTAAAAAACCTGGGCTCAGCTGGCCTGGCTGATAGTACCAGCTGTAAGGTCTCCAGGGATACAGGATGTACTCCATGTTGGCTGTACATGGTGCCTGTTCCTCATGTCACCATTACATATTGGAGCTAATTCAGTGGCCTGCTACTGAGTAGTGCTCCCAGTCTTAATGACAAAGGGGATACAGGATGTACTCCATGTTGGCTGTACATGGTGTCTGTTCCTCGTGTCACCATTTCATATTGGAGCTAAGTCAGTGGCATGCTACTGAGTAGTGCTCCCAGTCTTAATGACAAAGGGGATACAGGATGTACTCCATGTTGGCTGTACATGGTGTCTGTTCCTCATTTCACCATTTCATATTGGAGCTAAGTCAGTGGCCTGCTACTGAGTAGTGCTCCCAGTCTTAATGACAAAGGGGATACAGGATGTACTCCATGTTGGCTGTACATGGTGTCTGTTCCTCATTTCACCATTTCATATTGGAGCAAAGTCAGTGGCCTGCTACTGAGTAGTGCTCCCAGTCTTAATGACAAAGGGTATACAGGATGTACTCCATGTTGGCTGTACATGGTGTCTGTTCCTCGTGTCACCATTTCATATTGGAGCTAAGTCAGTGGCCTGCTACTGAGTAGTGCTCCCAGTCTTAATGACAAAGGGGATACAGGATGTACTCCATGTTGGCTGTACATGGTGTCTGTTCCTCATGTCACCATTTCATATTGGAGCTAAGTCAGTGGCCTGCTACTGAGTAGTGCTCCCAGTCTTAATGACAAAGGGGATACAGGATGTACTCCATGTTGGCTGTACATGGTGTCTGTTCCTCATGTCACCATTTCATATTGGAGCTAAGTCAGTGGCCTGCTACTGAGTAGTGCTCCCAGTCTTAATGACAAAGGGGATACAGGATGTACTCCATGTTGGCTGTACATGGTGTCTGTTCCTCGTGTCACCATTTCATATTGGAGCTAAGTCAGTGGCCTGCCACTGAGTAGTGCTCCCAGTCTTAATGACAAGGCATTCTACTTCACCCAGTCATGATGGTTGTCAAATAGACACCATTAAGGGTCACAACTTGATACCCTAAGTTGATTGAGTGGAGACAAGAAAGAAGAAGGATATTGTTGCAAGCCGGCAATGAGAGAGGAGAATCTGTATAAGTTTTTTTATAAAGGCTTTGTGTGTGAGTTTGCTTACTTGCACTCAATGGTGAGATTTACAAATTCTGAAGCTTTCTTGAATGACTGTTACCAAAATGTCATGTACAATTTATTGATTTGGTTTGTAGTCTCCTTATCTTATGGCTATTATCTCTATTCATTTTTTTTTCTTTTAATTATCCCTATTATACGTGGTACAGGCCATGATAATCATGGTGGGTAGTTAGCGACTGCTTTTACTGTAAGTACAACACATGTCTACACATGGTATTGCCAGTCATCTATTTATTTAAGGAGACAGAGGTTGTTCACACTTGGTTATCTCGTGTGTCTTCAATAAAGGTCACTGTAATATCTTTCAAATTTATTGTCTCAATCCCGATATACATGCTAAAAGGTACAACTTCCTTAAGTTTTGTCCATGAGTGTATACACACTTGGTTATCTCGTGTGTCTTCAATAAAGGTCACTGTAATATCTTTCAAATTTATTGTCTCAATCCCGATATACATGCTAAAAGGTACAACTTCCTTAAGTTTTGTCCATGAGTGTATACACACTTGGTTATCTCGTATGTCTTCAATAAAGGTCACTGTAATATATTTCAGAGTTATTGTCTCAATCCCGATATACATGCTAAAAGGTACAACTTCCTTAAGTTTTGTCCATGAGTGTATACACACTTGGTTATCTCGTGTGTCTTCAATAAAGGTCACTGTAATATCTTTCAAATTTATTGTCTCAATCCCGATATACATGCTAAAAGGTACAACTTCCTTAAGTTTTGTCCATGAGTGTATACACACTTGGTTATCTCGTATGTCTTCAATAAAGGTCACTGTAATATATTTCAGAGTTATTGTCTCAATCCCGATATACATGCTAAAAGGTACAACTTCCTTAAGTTTTGTCCATGAGTGTATACACACTTGGTTATCTCGTGTGTCTTCAATAAAGGTCACTGTAATATCTTTCAGAGTTATTGTCTCAATCCCGATATACATGCTGAAAGGTACAACACCCTTAACCCTTAACTGGACGGGTTGGGTAGATTCTGCCCATGCATAAATTTGATATAGGAAAAAAATATATTTTTCGTTTACCTAGAGCTACCAGCTTTCATGTATCCTAATTTTACAGTGATGCAAACATTTTCCATCCAACGTTTATAAATTTCAGTTTTGGGAGGGGGGTTAAATTTGCCTGTGGGGGCGGATTCCGCCCAGCCCGTCCAGAAGCGTGAGAATTTTTCATGTCAGTGTTAGCTCATGGCTCATACTTGAGTCTCTATCTTCCGCTATTTTTAGCTTCCTTTTTTATAAAATAACACTTATTTCTTTGGATAAGTAGAATTTTCAATCAAGTCAACAGAGAGAACTCTATCCCTGCTAACCCAAAATATATATGTTTTAGAGATTAGTCGACCACACTTTGGAAGAAATATTCCAGCAGACAATTGGTTCACTTCAATAGAGTTAGTTGATAAGTTGAAAGAACATGGCCTTACATATATAGGAACGATGAGAAAGAAAAAACCTTAGATTCACCACAATTTCAACCGCACCCTAATAGAGAATCAGGAACCTCTATTTTTGGTTTCTCTGGAACAACCACTTTAGTCTCCTATGTTCCAAAAAAAAAAAAAAAAGAAGTAAAGAAAATCGGTAATCAGATTGATAAAAAGGGTAAAAAGGAAAGGAGTCCTATTATTGTTGATCTTGGGAGAGCATTGACTGATGAACACCTGGCAACACGTAATCTCAATTCTCTCCCACTGCAATTACAGACAACAATTCAAGAATAATTATGGTTCAAGTAAACCAAGGGAATCTACGATGCTACAACAATCTGATATTCCAAAAAAGTGCTACAAATGTCCATCAAAAAGTGCAGTAAAAATAAAAACCCTTTGCTCTGTATGTCAACTAAGCGTTTGCAATAACATTTCTTAAGAATTTGTGAAAACTGTAAATAGATTATATTTAGAATTTTTAAAAGTCAAAATCTGTATATTAACTATTTATTAATTAAATATATATTTTAAAATATTGATTTCAAACAATATTTAGCGCTTATTTCATAAAGTTACATAAGTGGGTCGAATCTACCCAACCCGTCCAGTTACGTAAGTAAAATCCACCCATCCAGTTAAGGGTTAAGTTTTGTCCATGAGTGTATACACACTTGGTTATCTTGTGTGTCTTCAATAAAGGTCACTATAATATCTTTCAGAGTTATTGTCTCAATCCCGATATACATGCTAAAAGGTACTACTTCCTTAAGTTTTGTACATGAGTGTATACACACTTGGTTATCTTGTGTGTCTTCATTAAAGGTCACTGTAATATCTTTCAGAGTTATTGTCTCAATCCAGATATACATGCTAAAAGGTACAACTTCCTTAAGTTTTGTCCATGAGTGTATACACACTTGGTTATTTTGTGTGTCTTCAATAAAGGTCACTGTAATATCTTTAAGAGTTATTGTCTCAATCCCGATATACACTCAGTACTTTTGCTGAAGATGGTAACAACCATGTTACCAAAACATCACACATTATTTAGATTTGGTGTCTTATTACCTTGTGTTTATAATCTATAATCCAAATAGTACCTTATCATTTTATTTGAAAAGAAAACTCTTGTTTGATTATTATTTCATGTATATTGATTGCATATTTCTGTCTTATGTTTCAAAAATATTAGTATTGTATATACTTATTTAAAAGTAACAAATAAAATTTGTTAAATATAATTTGTATAATAGAGTAAGAATTGGTAAATCCCATCAGAAAATGATTTTTAAAAGTGGTTTTAAGTCTTGTTTGCATTATTCATTGTTAAAATTTATTTTGTCATGTTATTATAAAGGGTTTTCAATTTGATGTGTAATAGTTATTGTAAAAAGTTCTTTTGATTTTAATTAAAAAACTAATAAATTCCAAACATTTCGCCAAGTTATCACATTCAAGGATGCTATCTATTATTTTTAAAGAGATTTATTTTAAATTATATATTGTCCGATTCATATAGAAATGTAAAGATTTAAGCTAGATATATTTGTAAAAAAAAAAAAAATTCCAAGCGTTAATTTTAATAGTATAGAGAGAGAGTTTCTAAACCACTATTTCGACTTTAATTTACTCTTTAAATTTCAAATGCGATTTAAAAAGTAGCTCGATAATGAGCTCAAAAAAAAATCAAAAGTATTGTGTAAAGCGGTTTTGATATTGAAAATTAAAATCTACACTACCTTGATCTTGATTAAAACCTATATAAAGTAATCCGTTGCTACTTATATTTCCTTGGTTCATTTTATAAATGTTATTTATCTCTTTCACTATATAATATCAACAAATAAAAACTAATGCAGAAATTAAAAAAAGAAAAACAAACTATAGTTACATTTACGATTATTTATTTATCTTTTAGTCAAAATAAAAAGGAGCTCAGACAAAATATCTTAATTTTTTTTTTTTTTAGATGCGAATTGTATAATAAGAATTTTTTTTATTTTAATTAAATATGTTGGGGCACGTTTTTTGTAACCATACCCCAACAGAAGGCGTATGTATAATCAAACCAAATGGATACATGGCTTCCCTCCCACATAGACTTACAGACCATCTTTTTGCCCAGAAACCTAGACAATTGATGACACCAGACTTCCATGCCGAAAGCTGATGCTTGGTGAAGAAGACACCAGTGACATCCAGGGACATCCGCGCTGGAAGCTGTTGTTCCATATGTACATATATTCCCCTCACCAAAAATTTAGGTAAAGGTGACCAGAAAAAAAAAATGGAGAAGGAAGATCTCTAAAAGACTGAACCTTATAAAATATCCTTCCCGAGAAAGGAAGCATCACATTACAGTCCAGGTAAAAGGGGCCTGGGTCGATTTTTAGCCAAGACGGGGGGGGCGATATATATATACCGTCCCGAGAAAAAGGGAGGATAGTATTTCAATCCATGTGGAAGGGGGGCCTGGAGTCTGAAATCTTACACTATCGCCGTAGCTGTTTCTCTCTTTAGATTTTTTTTTGTTTTGGTAATACTATATGTTCTATTTTGATGGGAGAGGCCTGGGGCGTCTGTGAAATCGTATACTGGAGCTGTTGGCCATTTTGATTGGTTTTTCTCTCAGCGAATGAAAACGGAGAGAGACATGAATAAAAGAAGGTTCTTTGCCAAAAGGCAGATTTCAATCGGAGTCGCTCAGTGAGAGGACAGTTTTCAGACGGGAGACCAGACCTTTGCCGGCACTTTCGAGAAAAGGTAAGACATTTGTCATTATGACTTAGCGCCCCCCCCCCCTTTTTGTGTAGTAACCAACCTAGATTTCGCATGGGCCCTAAAGGGCTATAAAGTAACTTCAGGTCACCTCTATCTAAATTTTACTATGTAAATAGCATATCTCGTCAGTATAGACATGTTCCCAAATTTTAATTTATTTAAATAAATATCTAGAGAAATTTTCTTGTTTCCTCTCATACATATTTCATTCCTTTTTTTTTTGCTTTATGGTACTACCCCCCACACCTTAATTTCGCAAATTACGACTTTATCAGGGCTACTTTGAGGGTATCTATCTGTCAGGTTTTTGCAATGTTTGTACTTTTATGTGTTTCAGTGCGTTATTCCATCATATTTACCATTATACCATATTTTCTGATTCCTCGGGCTATTTTTACGCTGTTAGGAGGGTACGGCATGATGCAAACAGATTTGTATGTTTGACTATTGTTTTTGTTATTTGGGCTATAAAAATGCCTTAATGTGAATCTATTTACATTTGATCTGTAGAAATTATAGAGATCTGTTGCTATAATTTTCCTCTATAAAATAGCTTCCAGCGTCTTCAGTGGGTTGCTAAACCTCCAGAAGGAGTCTTTTATAGATTGCCCAATTTAATAACGATTTCATGGGTTGTCTGATGAAATTGTATACTAGTGTCGTGATTGTTTCCATCTTTAGACCTTTGTACTGACAATATTATATGCTCGATCCCTGCTTTAACTCAAACTCTTAATCAATTACAGAGTTTCCCCGTTTTTTTTTCTTTATTTATCCCGTTTGTACAAATTGCATTACATGTGATGATGTAAAGACATATGTCGATAGTGTATCATTGACAGCTGTGCTTCTATTATACAACATTAAGGTCTTGCTGCAGGTTATATACATGGGGTTGTTGGCCTAAATTGCTATATATATATATACTTAAGTAAGGAAACTTTAATAAGTCACATCGTGTATCCTCCCTTTTCATCTATCCAAACCGGGAACGCAACAATGGCGCCCGCCGCGGGGCCCGAATTTAGTATATGTTTCATGCCCTATACTTTAGAAATATATACCTAATGAAAAGCCATACTATTTTTAAGTATTGGTGAAGTAGTCCACGCATCCTGAGATTAACAGTCTATTATAAATCGTGAATTCTAATTTATGCTTTCCGTTTCACTGGCATTTTATCAGGCAATGAAAGTTATGTTGAGACGGTGTATACCGCATCTCTCGCCGCTGTCTTTTACGATTCACATTGTTTGTGGCAAAACCTTAATATTATCATTGATTTCTGATATCAAAGTAAAACGTTTATGGGGATGAGTATCTTTTATTCTGGTCTTCTCAAGCTTTCGAGCTTGTCCGCCCTCCTACAGGAGAAACATATACAATATATCAAGAAAATATAACGTCGCCTGATGCTAAAACTATTATGATTCTATGTACATATATATATATATACATTAGGAAGTTTTGCATATTATTTGTTTTCTTAAGACATTTTTTTTGGTTAAGGTATTTACACATATTCTATGAATTATCTTATAGGTTAGAAATTCTATTATTTAAGTAGTTTTATAATAGTTATTGGCTATTACATACAAGTTACTTATATTATTGTTGATATTATTAGCTGGTACTAGGATATATTGTGTAATATGTTTCGGGCAAATCTATTTTCTATTAATGCTATTGTGTTTTCTGAATAATAGAGAATCAATTATAAGCCTTTGATATTTGCTGTTTATGTTATTGTAATGTATTCTAGGTTCTCCTAATGCGAAAGTGTGACCTGTTCCTTTGCAGTATTGGAAAATTAGAGACCTATTGTCTTGATTAATAACGTTGCGTCTATGTTCATATATTCTATTGCTGACTCTCCTTCCTGTCTCCCCTGCGTATTTGGCTTGGCAGCTGTTACACTCTACGGAATATATTGCCTTTTATTCTCTGTTCTGGTTAGTGGGTTTTATGATAGTAGGATTATATTTAGATAGTGGACTTTTATGGTGGAGCCTATGTTAGGGGAATTACAGTAATATGTTTGGATGCCAGAGTTTCTTAAGTAGTTGGCTATTGTTATAGATGTTTGTGAGTATGGAATGTAACATATCGCCCTATAGATATTTGTGGTTCTGTTTATCGGGTTATTGATTGTTATACCTTTTGTGGAAGTGTTTTAATATAAAGGTGGTTGGGTATCCTGCTTTCTGGACATTTCTTAAAATGTTATGTGTCCCAATCATTTTTTAATTCTGTTGCGAGCACCATTGATTACAATTTTATATTATTTTAAATTTATTTTCTTAAATTATTTTATACAGTATGGGGAAATGAGGCTGGATTGCCATGGTTCAAAAATTAGAACGGTAATCAGTGCGTTACAGTAGTCTACTGAAATGACTTAGCATTTTTTTTCATCATAGCTCTGATATAATTTTCTCACAGCAGAGGTGAGTTCTGATAATTATTGCTGGATACAAATATCTTAACTTCATTTTTAATAGTGCTTTCTATCAAATCATACTAGCCTGTGCATCCAGATTAGGGCTAACATGCTGAATGATAGTTAATCGATTCTATTTTTTAACGCATAGTGGATTGGGAGAGTGGCAGATATATGAGCCTTAAGGTGAAAATAGAATTGAAGATCCAGTTAGCGTACCCGTGAAGAGAGAAGTTTGATCACCATAAAAAGACGACTTTTTTTTTTCATGATGCCTCCAACTGCATATGATCTTAAATATCCTGTATACACTCTGACAAGGGAAGGTTATCCTGAATTGACAAATGTATAATTTTTGTCTTTAGTAGAGATTTCCAAGATTCTATTTCTGAAACATTTTTTTTGGATGAAGACAAATAAAACCATCTTGATAGTATTGAATTTTACAGTAAATATTTGCCAGCAGAAGGCATGATGAGATTACATGAAATTTAAACCAGTTATATGCTTAGTATGTTTCTTCAGCTGTAATTTGACACAGTCATCAAATGAAGAAATGGGCAGTACGCCATATCTTGATGCTGGACACTTCTGTGTCAGGAAGGTGTAGTTAGTCTGTTTAATGAGAATTCAATAATTATCGAAATTTAGCAGATTATCATTGGGGATTTGAACAACTGTCTTGAAAATTTTTGAACAGCCTGAGTAGATAAAGGAATCCTGGAGTTAGAGTGGAGAATTAGTAGTACAGACTGACCACTCGACGCAGATAACTCTAGGGAACAATTATTGTGTTAATCCGCCGTATACAAGAAGAACATTGATTCTCAGGATATTCGATAGGCAGAATTTTGAGAATTGATAAGGTCATGGTTAAAGTTTACACAGGCATATGGGAGTAAAGACAGTGATTTAAACAAGATAAGAGGCAGCCTTGTGTCTTAAATACTTTCAGTGGAAGCAGATGCCACTGCAAATATTCAGGTCTAATAATTTCCAAATTTGAAGTCATGCATGACGGGTTAGCACGGAATTGACGCCTGAACTGGCTTTCACTGGGATTAATCGAGCTTGCGAAAGAACTAGAAGAAGTGTGACATGTCACGCCACTGTACTAAATTAATAATTGAGAAGATTTATGTTGAGCCAACTGAAATTAGTAAAGAATTAAGAGATTAAGGTCTTATTCTTTGAGTTTTACACTAATTTCAATTACGCGATATGGACGGCGTTATAAGTTGGGTGGAAATGATTCGGCCGCAATGGGATGGTCTCCTGGAGGTGGTACGATCAAATACTACTTATTGAATGCCGGGCGGGATCGCATGAAGCATTAAATGACATCAAGAAATGCTTAAAGAAACACCCTAGAAGATTGGGGATCGACAAAATGACGACATGGAAAATGTTCAACATTGTACATTGGCAGCAAAATGATATCTTGCTATTGTATGGACGACCACTCCTTCCTGAAATGTGCAGCGGATGTTAGTCCCAGAATTAGGTCCTTTGAGGCGACACTTTCCTTTGCAGACGACATAAAGACGCATGACAAAACAGCACATGAGCATTTAAACTAACTTCAATTCCTGCCATTAATTAATTTAGTTGACCAATAGCTATAGAACCGCTGGAGACCTCCATACCCTGTGTGAATATTTTAGTGAGAAATGAGCGATTCAATTCTATGAGCCATGAGGTATCCTGTAAGATCAGAGCTGTACCCCATTCAATTTTTTTTTTATAGTAGCCAGTGCGAGATATTTCCAGAATGTTTGTTTCTTTTTTTCTAACTGTCATATAATTCGGAAACTAGAAAACTACACTATTTTGATACAGTTTACATCTAGCATCCATGTGAACTCAATATGACTATTGAACGTAGATTGTAGATTAATGAGCGAGCCAACCTAAAGAGAACGAGTTTAATAGGCTTACAATCAGTAGTTGAAACAGACTATTCGCACAATTTTGTTATGTTCTCCCTCTAGCTGATCTATGACATTATAGATTTTTTTTTAACAAGGTGACTACCCCGTCGAGTGTATATGAAGGTATAAAGGTTTAAAGGTCATAGGCTGTTGGAATAATAATACACTAGTAATAATTATAGTTCATTCTGATGTACAGTAGAGGCAGTGAGAACAGCGCCTCTACCATCATGGCTAGTTAGTTTCAATACACCCAGAAAGAGCATTGATCTAAGATTACTATCCACCCACATGGATGAACATGTACCTCTCCCATTTCTTTTCCCTTTTGGGCCATGAACCCATCTTTCACCCCTCGGTTCCCTGCCCCCATTAATACATGAGATTCTCTATCAATTCTCTGTTGTGTCTAGAGACAACACTATCAATAGATTAGCTATCAGAACCACTGAACATTCTAGTACAGGATTTACGCCTGCGAAACTCGTCTTCGGACATGAGCTGAGGCTTCCGCAACCTTTTCAGGAAGCGGGACAAAGTCCTGTAAGCGAAGATTTGATTGCTCAAACGGCAGCCTTCTACGAGCGGGAACTAACAGAGGAGGTCGAGAAGATAAGAGAGGTGGTAAGGCAAACCTACTTGAATGAGCAGGAAGAAGCTAGGATTAAGTTCGAAAACAAAAGGCTGAGAACTTTCAATAACGGGGACTTAGTCCTAGTGGAGAGAATGCATGAGACGAAGGGGCGTCACAAATTTGAGCCAAGGTATGGGGGTCCATATTATGTACTAAGAAGAGCTGGTGATACTGTATATCTCTTGAAGAATCTAGAAACTGGGAATTTGGATAAATACCATATAGATAGGTTAAAACAATACCATATACCAATTAGGATTTTCCCCACAGAGGAGGAGGAAACTAGTGATGGTAATTCAAGTCAAGGTTCCAGTGATGAAGATCATTGGATTCATCTTACAGGTCCAGCTTATCTCCCTAATAGGTCCGTTAAAGTAGTGGTTCCACAAGGGGTGACAACCAGAGCGAACTCAGAAGTAATGAGACGAGGGGAAGTTGACAGAGTTAGTGTGAACAGTTTAACTTTACGCAGGTCTACAAGGGTGTAAAGGCCCACACAGTGTAAATTCTGCTTAGACTGTCGCCACTAACTAGGATTTTGGAGTGTGTACGGAGAATCAGCTCGATAGAATGAGAAGTTTAGAGATTTCAACCTTTTTTTTTTTCATTTAAAAACCTTTTTTTTTTTTAAAGTAGAACTTCATTAGGATTCCTTTTTTTTTCTATACAAACTATTTCTTGTTAAAACCCGAGTTTCAAAGACTAATGAGAATAATGTATACCATTGTGAATTAACTATTTAGTGTAAATCTGAAATTTAAGTTATTATCAGGAGTAATAGGTGAAGAAAGGTGTAGGAAATCACAACTTAGAAGGAGGCTATGTCTAAAACAACAAACCTAATAGGCATCCTATGGCTTGTGTTGGGTAATTCAGAAACCCTATAATCCCTGGCCTTCAGGTAGTAGCTTTGAAATAGGTGTCTAATGAGGACATAAAAGTTCAATCTCTCAGAGTGAAGTTGTGAAGTATAGGGACCCTAGGTCAGGGGTAGAAGTTAAGTAGGCCCAAACTGTAGTCGATCCTTGGAAAGCACTTGAGAATGTTAGTGTTGGGTAGTGAATCGTAAACCCTATAAATCCATCTTTCAATAGAGTGCTGAGGTCGGACTACTGCAAAGGGGGCAGACGCACGAGGAAGTAAGAAGAAAGTGACTTCACCCACGGTGACTAGGGGAGTGACTCAATCCGCTTTTATGAGGTGTCACGCTTAATGGTCCTTTATTCGCCATTATAATTTGTGTATGTCTTTATATAGAATTGTCGTGAAAAGTCGCTTGGTGTCAAGGCAAGGGCAGTTTTTGAAGTTACACTGATTTTTTTTAGTAAGTTAGCTTCCAGATTATTTAGAATTGTTAACAATTATTGTTAACAATTATTTATCGAGTAGAAAATATTAGTATATATAGAGCTTGTACAGAGGCATTTTCTTTTGAGTAACCTAGGGCTTTAGTTCCCAATTTGTTTTAATTTTATTATTTTATTTGATTTCACATTGTGTCCTGAAAGATGTTATCATTTGTTAGGATCTATTGATATAGATAAATGAGTATTTTGGCCTTTGTAGCAGCTTTCAACCTTAGTTTGTATGCGTACCGCGAATGATAGGGGGGAGGGTGTATGAATGAATTGGTGCAATGAATGTAGAAAAAGGTTAAAAACTATTATATTGTGAGCCCAAAATGCATTAGAATAGGGTTAAAGGACTTTAATAGGATCGATTTTTATTTTATTTTATTTTTTATTTCGAATTTTGTTAGGACCGAGAAGCCTCAAACAGGACAACTACAACTCTATCTAGTTAGAAAATATCCGCTCCCTTTTTGTTAGGTCCCTCGTTAGGGGGTATAATTTTCCTTTGATTTTCTTTTATCTTAGTTTAGCTTGAATTCTAAGGATTGTGGATAAATGATCCCTATCCCGACCCTCAGACTTGGAGACAGTGGAAGGCGAGGATCAAGCCGAATTTCCCACTCAACTCCTCCTCACAAGAGGAAACGAAGAGGTATAGATTGAATTTTATGCAGGATGGGGGATTTGTTTTAGCCATGCCGTATAGCCTGGGGTATAACGGCGCGACCTTGGGTAACCGATCTGACACCGTAGTTTCGACGCTTTTAGCGTGGCTGGAGCGAGGGTATTCCAGACGGGAGGTCCTGTAAGATTGGCAAGTAGGCAGAGATTGCCCAGTTATTCTAGACGAAGTGTTTCCGTCTATTGAATTTTTTTTTTTGGTACCAGTTTGATCCCCCATAGCTAGCGGAAGTTTCTTCTAATAAAGGATTCGCCCTGCCATACGTTTTGTTGGAATGAATTCGAGCATAAGACCGATTCGAGAGACAGAATAAGTAATTATTAGGACCTGCAACGAGTTTAGACTCGTTCCATGATAGGATAAGATTTTAAAGTATTAGTTAACTATAAGGACCGCGAACGAGACGCCAGAACGAGCCAATGAGTCAAAGTTTTAGAAGTGTTGTATTGAGGACAGTAGAATTAAGAGCAGTTATACAGGGAGTAGAATTCTGAAGGAATTTGTAAAAGAACCAAAATTTCAGATTGATAAAATTCAAATTTATAAGATGTAGATTTATAGGGTTCAGGTCAATGAATAGGGAGTATATTGGTAGATGAAAGTAATATGAATTTCTTGGAAGGGGGAGGTAGCTGAACTGTACACACCCCAGAGACAAGGTAAACGGAGTCACAAACAAAATGGGAGAAGTTGATTAGTTTCTCTGTCAAACAGAGAGCTTTCTTCATACGGTTGTCACCCTAGATTTAAATGGACTGTGTAGTTTAATAGAGGTCTGGGCTATGTTCCATTTGACCAAGATTCTAAATGACGTACCCATCTGGGTTGAGAAAGTATTGTAATTTGAGGAATCTAACACACAAGAGAGAACACACCCTCCAATAGGATCGGGATAGACGAATATTACCCAGTGACCAACTCGTGATTCCAGACTGAATAAGATTGAAAACTTAACTGAGATACAAAACCTTGAACCTTCAGCGCACAAATATATATAATGTGTTTTCATTTTTTTATTGAATATGTTATTATTTTATATCATATATATTATATTATAATCATATGCTATTCATTTCAACAATTTTATTTCCTTTGATATTCATGATATTAGTAATATTTACCTGCCATGTTGCGATTTTTTTTTAACATGTTGTCATGGCTTATTCTTCCCTCAAGGCATGATCTATTTTATCCTTATTGTCTTTTATCCGCCTTACTTGTATAAGTATATATATTTTGTCATCATATATAATTTTGTAGTAGTTTTCTTTATCATCTATCATGGGATGATTTTTATCATATTTAATCACTATCTGCATGATACGTGTTTTCTTCAATATATATATTATACCCATCATATAACATGGAAGGATTCATTTTATCATTACATATTTCGTGCCTTATTTAATAATTACTTTCACAATTTGTTTTCTGTAATCTTTTTTTTTTATTTAGCAAAAGTCATCATGTCATAGGCTAATCATTATATACCAAGATATTTCTTTCAGCTAACTATAATTATCCTTTCCTTTGATTGTATATGTATAACTATACCACACGAATGTCTTGATTGGTACTTAAATAAAGATGCTGGCATGTTTTAGGAGTTGGACTAGTCAGTTATTTCTAAACGACTTCTTGGCGCCCAAATTTTTTTTATATAATATGTAATAGGGAAATGTTCTAACTGTATTGTTAGCAGAAAGAAGGTAGCAATGAAACCAGCACACCAGAGGCAAGGATGGGGTTGAGAGGACCTACCACAAGGAAGGCCTACTCCTCAAGACCAAAGAAGAAAGTGGAAGGGTGGTATATATACCCATGAATGGTAAGACAGATGACCTTGCTTACTTCCATACATATGATATGACTGTCCCCCATAACCTATGTTGATAACAGTGTGCTGACAGAATAATAACACATAAAAAAAACCCTTTGCCAGGACGCACAATGCCCACTAATGTTCGGAATATAAACATCTAGAATAGCATACCATCATTTTGATTAGCCTTATCTTCCCTATAGGTTTCGGTACACCTGGCTTCACCTAGTAATGGAAAATGCATTTTGCTAAAATGGGCCTGCTTTCATAGTAACTGATGAAAGGCAGATGAATAATGAATAGCACAAACGCATTTGTCCATTACTTGGCAGGGGGAGGATTGTTGGGGCACGTTTTTTGTAACCATACCCCAACAGAAGGCGTATGTATAATCAAACCAAATGGATACATGGCTTCCCTCCCACATAGACTTACAGACCATCTTTTTGCCCAGAAACCTAGACAATTGATGACACCAGACTTCCATGCCGAAAGCTGATGCTTGGTGAAGAAGACACCAGTGACATCCAGGGACATCCGCGCTGGAAGCTGTTGTTCCATATGTACATATATTCCCCTCACCAAAAATTTAGGTAAAGGTGACCAGAAAAAAAAATGGAGAAGGAAGATCTCTAAAAGACTGAACCTTATAAAATATCCTTCCCGAGAAAGGAAGCATCACATTACAGTCCAGGTAAAAGGGGCCTGAGTCGATTTTTAGCCAAGACGGGGGGGCGATATATATATACCGTCCCGAGAAAAAGGGAGGATAGTATTTCAATCCATGTGGAAGGGGGGCCTGGAGTCTGAAATCTTACACTATCGCCGTAGCTGTTTCTCTCTTTAGATTTTTTTTGTTTTGGTAATACTATATGTTCTATTTTGATGGGAGAGGCCTGGGGCGTCTGTGAAATCGTATACTGGAGCTGTTGGCCATTTTGATTGGTTTTTCTCTCAGCGAATGAAAACGGAGAGAGACATGAATAAAAGAAGGTTCTTTGCCAAAAGGCAGATTTCAATCGGAGTCGCTCAGTGAGAGGACAGTTTTCAGACGGGAGACCAGACCTTTGCCGGCACTTTCGAGAAAAGGTAAGACATTTGTCATTATGACTTAGCGCCCCCCCCCTTTTTGTGTAGTAACCAACCTAGATTTCGCATGGGCCCTAAAGGGCTATAAAGTAACTTCAGGTCACCTCTATCTAAATTTTACTATGTAAATAGCATATCTCGTCAGTATAGACATGTTCCCAAATTTTAATTTATTTAAATAAATATCTAGAGAAATTTTCTTGTTTCCTCTCATACATATTTCATTCCTTTTTTTTTGCTTTATGGTACTACCCCCCACACCTTAATTTCGCAAATTACGACTTTATCAGGGCTACTTTGAGGGTATCTATCTGTCAGGTTTTTGCAATGTTTGTACTTTTATGTGTTTCAGTGCGTTATTCCATCATATTTACCATTATACCATATTTTCTGATTCCTCGGGCTATTTTTACGCTGTTAGGAGGGTACGGCATGATGCAAACAGATTTGTATGTTTGACTATTGTTTTTGTTATTTGGGCTATAAAAATGCCTTAATGTGAATCTATTTACATTTGATCTGTAGAAATTATAGAGATCTGTTGCTATAATTTTCCTCTATAAAATAGCTTCCAGCGTCTTCAGTGGGTTGCTAAACCTCCAGAAGGAGTCTTTTATAGATTGCCCAATTTAATAACGATTTCATGGGTTGTCTGATGAAATTGTATACTAGTGTCGTGATTGTTTCCATCTTTAGACCTTTGTACTGACAATATTATATGCTCGATCCCTGCTTTAACTCAAACTCTTAATCAATTACAGAGTTCCCCCGTTTTTTTTTCTTTATTTATCCCGTTTGTACAAATTGCATTACATGTGATGATGTAAAGACATATGTCGATAGTGTATCATTGACAGCTGTGCTTCTATTATACAACATTAAGGTCTTGCTGCGGGTTATATACATGGGGTTGTTGGCCTAAATTGCTATATATATATATATACTTAAGTAAGGAAACTTTAATAAGTCACATCGTGTATCCTCCCTTTTCATCTATCCAAACCGGGAACGCAACAAATATAATTAGAAATATATAAAAAATATGATATTTTTATTAAGATAGCATATTTTTTTTATTTAAAACGAAATCAATTAACAATTTTAGTCACCAGTAGCAGTAGTAATATATTCAAAAACACTTTTAATATATTCATATATAGTCCTCAATATTTTGAATAACACGCTTTTAAAATAATCAAAATATTCAGAGAAAATTGTACGTTATAATTAGTTTCTTTTCAGTTTTCTAACATACACACAAAATTGTATATTATAAAGTACAGTATATCTTTTAAGCTCTCTTGCATTCAATGAATAATTTGATAATGTTCAATTTTAATGAGCTTGAGGCATTCAAAAATGCTCATGTTTGATATTATATAAATATCCTGGATTATTCATATACCAGTTTTATATCAAGATTTCCTTTTCATTAGATCTATATACAAGGTTAATTTTTATTATGAGTTAAGAAATTTCATTGAAGATGAAATTGAAGAAACTAATTCTGGATTTCTTGTGTGTTCGTGTGTGTGTGTGTGTGAATAATATAAATAATCATATTTCAGTTGCACGACAGCTTTGTGTGGTCAGAAAGATTTTGAGGAGCATAATCCATTTATTAATCTAATATAATGACAGAGGCCACGACAGACGGTCGTGACTATATATATTAATTGTTGCAAAAAAAAAAGTTTAACTAAATACATGAACTCAATTATTTGCCACATATAGCCCTATTTTCAAAAACGCAGAATGTAGTACTTTGGGACAAAATATTCTATTCAAATGTTATCCCAACTAATCGCTGACTATACTGTAGTAACTTATTTATAGGGTAAATCTGGGGTGAATCTTTTTCTTTTAGTAGTTTGGTAAGGCATCAGACTTTAAAATATAGGTTTTTAACTTTTAATTACACAATTGTAATTTATATTTAGACATTTTTAAATTTAATTTAGACACTTTCATTTTTATTTAGACATTTTCAATTTTAATTTAGACATTTTTTATTTCATTTTAGACATTTTAATTTTAATTTGGACACATGAACTTTTTATAGATTATACTAGCCTAATGGCCGGGCAACGCCCGGGTTTTACCCGATTAAATGTTTTTATTCAAATACTATACATTACAATTATAAATTGGCGCCGTGGATGTCACTCTTGTGAAACGTCCCGCTCCAAACTTTGTGTCTGAGAAGCGATATTTTTATAGAAAGATGATCTGGCTTTTGTTTTCTGCTCGAATGAATGTTTTTCTGTTAGAATTTTCTTCCTGCGTACAAAATAATGAACTGGTTTCACCCGTGGTCTCTGCTTTTTGGAATTTTTCCCGATATAATTTTGTATTTGATAATCAAACATGATACAGCAATATCGTCATCATCATTTTCTGACTAAAAATATATAGTTTTAATAATTGATTTATATATTTTTAAAATAGCCTATCGTCTTCCCCGTATTTTTTTTACCTATGTATGGAAATTTTGGTTTGAATTAGTGAACTACTGCGAATTTGTATACCAGACATACAAACAAACATACAAACATTCATTTTTATATATATAGATATAAGATATATAACTAGAAAATTCATATAAATAATATTTCATATAATTTCTCAATTATATATTTTCTTAGTTTTATTTCAAACATATTTATTAAAATTCGTAAGATCTATGATATAATTTATTTTAGTTCATATAGTTTTATCATAGTTTGGAATATATAAATTGACGTCTTAAAATATTCACGTCTAAAGAGTTTAAATATTAAGATTTTCCCTAAAATATATAATTATATTTCAATTTTATATCAAACTTTTATGAAATATTAAAGAATATTATGCGGTGAAATTTATTTTTGTGATGTGAAAAATATTGTTTGTTTATATTACCGCACTTTTCATAATATTTTCGTTTTTCATAGTATATAATTCCGTGTTTAGTCAGTTCTATTTATTTTAAGGATGGCAGCAGTATTAAAAAAGAGAGCCTTAGCAGAATACAGTCAAGTTATACAGGTATGTTATAATTTATTTATATAAACAATTGTGTGCCTAAATTATCGAGCATCCTATTATTAGAAAAAAAAAATAAAAAAAAATAGGGGAACAGAATTATATTAAATATTTATAAACAAAAGACCCAGAAAAAGTCTAAGTGATCTTGTAAAGGGTCCAGTGTATGTATCATTAAAAATCAGAAACTTTGTTTTACGACGTTCATGCTACAAATTTGTCAAAAAGTCATTTAAATATAATTAAAAACACAAAGTAAAAAGTCCAAATATAAATAAAAATTTATCAGACGTTTCAATATCAACATTGACATCACACACTATTTATTTATTTGGATTTGTTTTTATTGTGTTTATAATCCAAATTGTACCATATACAACACATAATTAAATAACCAACTATATATATATCATTTGTATAAAAAAAATGTATATTATCAATAAATAAATTCGTTTTTGACCCTTTCATTCATATATTTACATTGTTCGTAAGCACAAATAATTATAGCAATATTAATTTTTTCAGTTTTACAGTAAAAATATTCTTTGAAGATAAAAAGAAGGATGTGAGATAGATAAGAGATACAAATTAGTACATACAGTCGAACCTCTTTAATTCAACACCCCAAGGGATCAGAGCTTTCGGTTGAATTAAAGGAAGTGTTGAATTAAGGTTAGATGATTAGCTAATCATCTAACTCGCTAAAATAATATTTTTTTAAAATTGCTTTGTAATAAAAATTGATCATATTAATTGAAACCATTGTATGTACTTTTTTGTATTATTTTTTATTTTCATGATTAACTTTAGTATCAGGGACAAAATGGCAATACTACATATTTTTGAAACATAAATAATTACAAATAATATTTTATTCTAATTGAAGAATATAGCAGTTGAAAGGAAATAAATATGGAAAATAAAAAGAAAATTTAAAAATAATCATGAAGAGATCTTTTAAAAAATTCCTTTAAAGATGTCTGTTTTTGCACTGAAATCCTATTCAGGATATATTCCAGATGGTCTATTTAAAAAAAACATGCATGTCTTTCTTCCTCTGGAATGTGTTTTAAATAACTATTGTATTAAAGACATCCACTGCTGCTGCAGGTGTTATTGATTTTGTGTTTAAATCTTTTATAATAACATGGAAATGGAATATTGAAATAAAATGTTATTATAATCATTGTGGCTACATTTTATGAAGATTTATTTATTTGAAAGGAAATTATTTGTAAATTTTAAAATAACTTAAATATTTCAATGCTAAAATTTAAAAAGAAAATAATATTATTAATTAGTGCGCGATTCCTAAATTTCGCGTAAAAAATAAACAACACTCGCGACATTGCGCAACAGCACTGCAAAGTGAAACTTAAACTAACAGAAACCAAAAGTGCGCAGGCGCGATCCTATCTGCGCCCACCGTCGTCGCAGCTTGCCGCAATACCTTTTTAGCGGTAAAGTTGTATGTAAAAAAAACATTCAACTGTTGAAATTTTGAATTTTAAAATGGCCGAACTATTGGAACTGTCGTATTATCGATACTGTCGAATTACGGTTTGTTATTTGATAGGCCGGAGGTTGGTACATCAGAATATAGTCGAATTAAGGTAGAGTGTCGAATTTGCATGTGTTAACGAGGTTATACTGTAATTACACACAAATAGCAATATTCACAGTTTTACAGTAAAACTTTGAAGATAAAAAGAAGGGAAGGAGAAGAGAGACAAATTAGTACATATATTAATGAAGCAGACGATATCCAAATGTTTACAAATAATAAATTCGAAACTATTTTAAAGGCGTAAGATTCTTTTTGATATTAAACAATTTCTACTGCCCTTACTGCAATGGAAAAATCAATGGGATGGCCTGGCTCATCAGTGGTGAACCCTCCCAGCGGTTACGCCAGTTTAATCTACCATACCGCTGTTATTTTGCATTTTTGGAACTTCCTTTTATAGTGATACTGTTGCTAGACTCTTGGAATGGGTATTTTAGATGAACTATGGACATAAGCTTTGAGGACAGCAGAATTACATACAATTATATAATATACAGTTACGAGCGTCATTCCTCATCTCCTAATCAACTCTGTCACCGTTTGCTTTTTTTTTGGAATGGCGCCCTCCTATTGGTTGGCTACGATCACGCCACCTTTGCCCCCACCCCCCATCATGCCTCCCCCACTCGCTTTTTCGTTTTTGTAACTATTGTGTTGGAGCGGGTTGCTCCTTAAATAAATGCATATATTAGATAATAACCAAATGGAATCCTCTCTTTCTTTTTCCCAGTAAGAGACGCCTACGGAAGCCAACAGTACATAGACAGATAAAGCACATAGGCTATAGTTATTAACTAAAATATGCATTTATTTAAGGCGCCAATTTATAATTGTAACAAATAGTATTTGAATCAAAACATTCAATCGGGTAAAACACGGGCGTTGCCCGGGTCATTCGGCTAGTAAATATATAACAGCGGTATGGTAGATTAAACTGGCGAAACCACTGGGAGGTTTCACCACTGATGAGCCAGGCCCTCCTATTAATTTTTCCATTGCAGTAAGGGCAGTAGAAATTGTTTAATATCAAAAAGAATCTTATGCCTTTAAAATAGTTTTGAGTGCTAGTGCATCATATTACAAATAATAAATACCCTATAGTTTCCATATTATTTATGAAAAAAATATTGAATTTAATCTTTTTCATATTTAGTAGTTGTTTTATTTAAGAAAAGAAATTTATTGTTCTCAATTGCTTCTATATAAGTTTATGCCAAGCCCTTTCTTTCTTATTTCCCTTTATTTGATACATTGTAAATAACATTGCTGATTATTGTTACTGTTATTTCTGTATATATCCTCTTCTACTCTGAGAATCTGTTATAAGACCGAAAGGTCTTAATAAATTTTTTTGATATTATTGATTTAGTAGAATTACAAAGAGTAAGACCAAATTGTCATTTTTTAATAGTCAAATATAACAACAATTAATCCTCATTTACTCGCGCCGATCCTCCGAAGCTCATCTCAATTTTCAAAACTCTAAAATGAGAATTTAAAAAATGCAAAAAAAAAGAGATAATTTTCATAGCTGTAGTTATTCAGCAGATTGACATTTTAAACCATATTTGAACTTCAATGGCAGCAGGAGAATGTGAAAAAAAAAATTTTAAAATTGTCGGCGTGCTTCAAAAGCGCGTCACGAGTGCTGACGTAACACTTTTGGTTTCGGTTTCACTTTGCTGCCTGGCCTCTCTCTCGTCACTGGTACGTTTTTGTGGAATCCTTTAAAACTTGTTTTTCAATTATTTATCCATATTTAATTTTTTAATTTATAATATATTGAATTTTTAATATATAATTTTAGAGCTTTTTTCTCTGAGAAAATGGCTAGTGGTGCAATATTTGCCCAAGAACCACATGTCAACCATGACTTGCTGTAAATGCAATAAGAACATTTGCAAAGAACATTCAAACTAAATTTGCCAAAATTTCCAGTGAACATTGGCGATTTATTAGATATAAAAGAATTTGTGCAAAAATCTCTGCTTTTTCACATGTTTTTATATTTTTATGCATGACTTGGTAATTATTAAAATAAAATTTTAAACTTTGCTATCAATTTATTGTCTTTCTACTAAGGTAAAATACAATTTTTATTTTTTGAAAAATAATTTTATCATTTTTTATCATCATAAAGTTTGAGCTCGGGAAGCTCGGCGCGAGTACCTACGTCCTAAAAATGGGCACGTTTAATTAAGGGTTAAACATTTTGAAGATGTTATTTAAGTTTTAAAATAGCATAATCAGAATAAACACGAGGTAATAAGACCAAATCCAAATAAATAAATAGTGTGTGATGTTTCAGTGTTGTTACCATCTTCAGACAACGCTGTTACCAAAACATCACACACTATTTATTTATTTGGATTTGGTGTCTTATTACCTTGTGTTTATAATCTATAATCCAAATTGTACCTTATCATTCAATACTTTTGTCTGAAGATGGTAACAACACTGTTACTGAAACATCACACACTATTTATTTATTTGGTGTCTTATTACCTTGTGTTTATAATCTATAATCCAAATTGTGCTTTATCAATATGATTTTTTTTTTAATACCATATTGGTACTTTTTAAAAGAAAAATGGAAATAATACATTTTGACCAGGACCATGTGAGTTGTGTATGTCTGACCAATCAGAGTGTGGTGTAGGAGGAAGCCCCGCCTACTAAGAAGATCCGCCTCACCCGCAAATCCACCTATCACGGGATAGATGTGGAACAGCTGAGGACTCAATCCGCGCAGGAGTCCCTGCCCCAACTGGTGGAGATACTTGACAATCTACCTACAGAGGTAAGCTCAGATCTTCTTTCTTATCTCCACTCAATCATATCAGGGTATCATGTCTGTAGTTGGTGTCTGTTTGACAACCATCATGACTGGGTGAAGTAGAATGTCATTAAGACTGGGAGCACTACTCAGGCCACTGACTTAGCTCCAAAAGAAATGGCCGCCTCTGACATGAGGAACAGACGCCATGTGCAGCTGCTCCTAATATGGAGTACAAACGCTGCTCATCCTGTATCCCTGGATTAGGATCTCTTACAGGGTACTATCAGCCGAGCCAGCTGAGCCCAGGTTTTTTAGTGAGCTTGTTACTGCTCCCCCTCCTCCTTTTTCATCCGGGCTTGGGATCGTCAAAGGCGGAGTTTGACATATTCTTTTATTTTTTTTTTGCTTATCCCCCTAGTACACGTGGTACAGGCCATGATAATCATGGTGGGTAGTTAGCGACTGCTTTTTACTGTAAGTACACCACATGTCTACACATGTGAAAGCAGTTCGACTTTGCACTTACAAATGTGCCAGAGCCCCGTTGGTTACTTGCACTCGCTGGTGGGGTTGGACTTTTGCAAGAATCGGGGGGCCATTGGAGCATTTTTTTTTAACCGAAAAAAGTGTCCAATGCTCAATCGAACCCGGGTCGTAGTGGTCGAAAACCAAACGGTTCAACCAGCCTTCCACCGACCCCCCTGACATATTCTAAATACACAGAAATGACGCCACATCTATATAATACAAATGAAAACAACAAGACAAGAATGTTTCTTTTCACAAATACATCAAACTTCTACTGTCCTTACTGCGATGAAAAAATATATTGGGGGGCTTTGCTCATTAAATTGGTAAAATTGCTGGGAGGTTCACCACTGATGAGCCAAGCCCTCCCAATATTTTTTCATTGCAGTAAGGACAGTATAAGTTTGATTTATTTGTGAAAAGAAACATTCGCGTCTCAATATCTTCATTCGTTATAGAAGGGATTAGAGTATTAAAAAGATTTTGTGGTCCATTTGGATGAGGAAAGTGAAGACTAGAACGCGGCTGATTCCACACTTGTCTTTTCTGTGATACGTTAACCTTGACATGGTGTGGCCACTGGACATGTGTCGGACCTGGAGGCTGTTGTTGGGTTCTGTGCTGCCTGGAGTATATCTGTGCTTCCTTCCTGTGGTGAATCTGTATAAGACCGGTGGTCTTAATAAAGCTGTATGTTTGTGTATATTAAAAATATTCCTTTGTCTCTAGGCAGAGGATGTAGAACTTGTCTACCAAGCTCTACTGGAGTACTACCGTCAACAGCCAGAGATGGAAGTTCAAGTGAGACTGGTCACCCTGCTCGTTAAACTGGGGTCTCGACTTCCTTCACCGGAACACCTGGTGGAGGAACTGGTCAGCAGTGCGGTGGACAGAGCACCGCACCCCTTGTTGACCCAGATACTGGACGGCTTACTGGAGATGTCACTGTCTGCTGATGTTACCAGGCTTCATCCCCGGCTGGTGACTCTGGCAACCCAGGTAGGTTGGTGGGGAAGTGATAGCAGATAGCTAGGATATCACATATATATATATATTTTGAAAATGCCTATTTTGGATCATAAAGTTTTTATTTCCGATATTTCGTGAGGCAACTCGCCAAACTTCTTCGGGGAACAAGATTGTTTTGATAAGCTCGCGTATCAATTCACGAGTATGTACAACTGCTATATATATATACATTTATGTTATGAATAATTTGTTTGTTGTTAGATAAAGGGTTGTCAAGACAAAGGATTGAAGGTGTAGAGGTTTAAGAAAAATATAATTATTTACTATCAAGTAGCTTTTATTTTCAATTACTTGAGGAAACACATTAGTTATTTTCACATTATATAGACTTTATAAAGTTAATCCTATATTAGTGATTTAAAAGGATAGATATGTTAACTACACATATTTACACATATATATATATATATATATATTTACTTTTCTAATCCATCAGTTAATTGCCTAAAACAACTCCCGCAGACCATGCTTTCCTAGTATATTGATGACTTGCTGGGAGATTTTGTAGGTATTTTGCATTTTTAGCACTGTGCAGGATGTGCTTCAGGGATATCTCTTTTATAGAAAAACTCATTGCCAATTCCTCCTCTTGCAATACAGTTAAACCTGTCTATAACGCCCCCTCTTGGGACTCACCAAAATAGGGTGCTACAGAGAGGGGGTGCTATAGACAGGTCACTTTTAATATAAATCGCATCGTACTACAGTTAAACCTGTCTATAATGCCCCCTCTTGGGACTCACCAAAATAGGGTGCTATAGAGAGGGGGTGCTATTGAAAGGTCACTTTTAAAGTAAATCACATTGTACTACGTATTTAAAATAGGGCGTTATTTAGAGGGAGCCCTATAGACAGGTTTAACTGTATATCGATGACTTGCTGTTGTAGATATCTTGTTTGGTTATGCCACAGCACTGCAGGATGTGCTCCGGGGATGTCTCTTTAATTATGAAACTCATCAGCGTTTATCTCTTTGTATCAATGATACCCCGCAATTCGTCCTCTTGTAATACAGTTGTAATACAGTTAAACCTGTCTATAGCCCCCCCCTCTTGGGACTCACCAAAATAGGGTGCTATAGAGAGGGGGTGCTATAGACAGGTCACTTTTAATGTAAATCACATCGTACTACAGTTAAACCTGTCTATAGCCCCCCCTCTTGGGACTCACCAAAATAGGGTGCTATAGAGAGGGGGTGCTATAGACAGGTCACTTTTAATGTAAATCACATCGTACTACAGTTAAACCTGTCTATAGCGCCCCCTCTTGGGACTCACCAAAATAGGGTGCTATAGAGAGGGGGTGCTATAGACAGGTCACTTTTAATGTAAATCACATCGTACTACAGTTAAACCTGTCTATAGCGCCCCCTCTTGGGACTCACCAAAATAGGGTGCTATAGAGAGGGGGTGCTATAGACAGGTCACTTTTAATGTAAATCGCATCGTACTACAGTTAAACCTGTCTATAGCACCCCCTCTTGGGACTCACCAAAATAGGGTGCTATAGAGAGGGGGTGCTATAGACAGGTCACTTTTAATGTAAATCACATCGTACTACAGTTAAACCTGTCTATAGCGCCCCCTCTTGGGACTCACCAAAATATGGTGCTATAGAGAGGGGGTGCTATAGACAGGTCACTTTTAATGTAAATCACATCGTACTACAGTTAAACCTGTCTATAGCGCCCCCTCTTGGGACTCACCAAAATAGGGTGCTATAGAGAGGGGGTGCTATAGACAGGTCACTTTTAATGTAAATCACATCGTACTACAGTTAAACCTGTCTATAGCGCCCCCTCTTGGGACTCACCAAAATAGGGTGCTATAGAGAGGGGGTGCTATAGACAGGTCAATTTTGATGAAATCACATCGTACTACGTATTTAAAATCAAGTTCTATAGAGAGGAAGGCGCTGTTTAGAGGGGCCGCTATAGACAGGTTTAACTGTATATAAAAGAGGTATTTATAGGGAAAGAGAGTCAGATAATATAACAACTCAAGGTAAAAATAATAATAATGTGAGTGGTCAGTCACCGTCTCGTTTTCATTAATTGCCGATAAGATTCTGAGAACCCCTTAGACCTGTGGTTATCCCCCGGGATTCCAGCGATGATTGACAGGTGTCCCATAGAGCTTCCTGTGACCATAGTTGCAAAGATACTTGACAATATCATTTCCATGGACACATTATTGACTGTATTGACTCATCCATTGATGAGTTCTACTCTTCCCCAGCAGACACCATCAAAACAAGCTTGATACCTTAGTGTGATTGTGTGGAGATAAGAAAGAAGATATCCAAATTGTACATTATCAATTATGCTTCATATAACACCTTGTTTGTATCTCAAGATGGTGTCAGGTTTGAGCTGAATGCTGATTGTGGTGAACAGAATCTGTCAGATGGAGACCACCATGTTCAGATCCAATGTCTACGTATCCTGAGTGAACTATCCACCACAGCAGCTGCTACGTTCCGCACCTTGGGGGACTTCAGCCTCAGCTGTGATCCCAGGATCCGGACTCAGTCCTTCCAGTGTATGGTACGTACAACTCCCTCTTCTTCTTTCTTATCTCCACTCAATCATATTAGGACATCAAGCTTGTAAAGGACAACCATCATGACTGGGTGAAGTAGAATGTCATTAAGACTGGGAGCACTACTCAGTAGCAGGCCACTGACTTAGCTCCAATATGAAATGGTGACATGAGGAACAGACACCATGTACAGCCAACATGGAGTACATCCTGTATCCCCTTTGTCATTAAGACTGGGAGCACTACTCAGTAGCAGGCCACTGACTTAGCTCCAATATGAAATGGTGACATGAGGAACAGACACCATGTACAGCCAACATGGAGTACATCCTGTATCCCTGGAGCCCTTACAGGGTACTATCAGCCGGGCCAAATGAGCCCAGGGATTTTAGTGAGCTTGTTACTGCTCCCCCTCCTCCTTTTTCATCCCGGCTTGGGACCGGCAAAGGTGGAGTTTATGTAACTCCTTCTCTAAACTTGTGTCACAATCTCTTGTAAACTGTATGCCTCAGCTATTTTTCCCTCTCTTTAGTAAATTTAAAATGATAAGGCACTATATGGATTATAAATTATTTTTTTTGCTTATGTTTAGTACACTTAGTACAGGCCATGATAATCATGGTGGGTAGTTAGCGACTGCTTTTACTGTAAGTATACCACATTTCTACACATGGTACAGGCCATGATAATCATGGTGGATAGAAGAAGGCGACTGCTTTTACTGTAAGTACACCACATGTCTACACATGTGAAAAGCAGTACGACTTTGGCACTTACAAATGTGCCAGAGCCCTCATTTGATTACTTGCACTCGCTGGTGGGGTTAGACTTTTTCAAGAATCGGGGTCTACATTGGAGCTTTTTTATTTTATCAGAAAAAAAGTGCCCAATGCGGGAATCAAACCCGGGTCATAGCGGCTGAAGACCAACTGTTTAGATCATCCTTCCACCGACCTTCACCTTTCTTTGTAACTCTCTCATCTATTTTCCCCCTCTTGAGTCACACAAGGGAACTCAGAGATAAAGTAAGCAGGAACATAAATGGTTATCTCCAAAAACTCTCAAAAACCTCAAAAATTGACCTTTAATGGATACCCTCACATGTTGGCATTGAAGGCAATGAAGCTGCTGATGTACTAGCGAAAAAAGGCACAAAAGAACCCTTGCCACAGAAAAATAAACTCACTTTTAAAGAAATAGAAACAATAGCCAAAACAAAAATAAACAAGAACAGGAGGATCCCACCTAAGCACAGTTGGTACAGTGGAGTGAACCCAGGAGGAACTCTGAACATCAGATAGCATCAAACAACAAGATTTAGAACAGACCATCTCAAGTCATTGAAGATAGAAAATAACAACAAAATCTACCTCACTTGCCCAAAAGGTAGTTTGGTACCTGCAGCTCCAGAACATATTTTGGCTTGCATTAGATGCATTAAACAGGACTTTTGGGAGAGGCCGCTGCTTATCATAAAACAGCTGGAGGAGCATGAACTCATGAAATTCGTGTAATCTTTACACAAGGGAATAAGAAACAACAACAACAACATTTTCCCCCTCTTCAGTAAATATGGAGACCAAAGGTTTTGAAAACTTATTCCTTCATGACCACCGATATTTTTCTGTCAAATCCATATATTCCATCTAGAAAAAATATACATATTGCTTGTTTTATTCATTTTTACAATCTAGAAAGAGAACAAAATGTGTGTAATTGGAATGAGATCAGGTGGATAAATTAAGACATCTTCTGTTTGGTTAATTGAAAGTTGGATCATGTACATGGTTAACTTTATTAACCAAGAAATAGTATAAGGTTATCCGAAAATTTCGTAGAACACTTGAAACAAGTTCCAAATATATATCCATATAATATATATTTATTTTTTGACTTATCCTTTTATTAGTCTAAATTAGACAAGATCTTGGAGGTCGTGGTCATAGAGAAGTTCAAGTTCTTGGTTCTCTGTACATGGATGCTTTGTCCTTTCCAATACAATTTAGTATATGTTAGGGAGTGGCCTCTTTGGTTTTATGGAGTCCATATAATATGAATATTCCAAATCAATTTTTTACAAATGTTTACACATTTTTGGGAAAACCTTGTATCCTTGTATTTAGCCAATATTCTAGAATAATAGAAAAAAAAATCAATGATTAGTAGATATTTATATTTTAAAAAGGAAATAGCTTGATCTGTTGAAGAAAAAAAAATTTTTTTATGAAAATATTTTTGTGTTGCTCCCTCTTTATCAATGTATTGCACAATAAAGGTTAGAGGGGTTGACGTTTATTGTGTAATACATTGGTGAAGATTGAGCAATCCCTCGGAATATGTTGATAATAAAAATGCTTTTTTTTTTTCCTTTCTTTTAAAGAGAGATTTGAGTACACCCTTTTTTATTAACAGTACACTCCAGCTAGAAGACATCTCTCTACAAAGAACAGTTTCCATCACCAATACAGTAGAACAATCTCCATGAGAGGACACTCCCGCTAGAGGACATCTCTCTACAAAGGACAGTTTCCATCACCAATACAATAGAACAACCTCCATGAGAGGACACTCCTGCTAGAGGACATATCTCTACAAAGAACAGTTTCCATCACCAATACAGTAGAACAACCTCCATAAGAGGACACTCCTGCTAGAGGACATCTCTCTACAAAGGACAGTTTCCATCACCGATACAATAGAACAATCTCCATGAGAGGACACTCCCGCTAGAGGACATCTCTCTACAAAGGACAGTTTCCATCACCAATACAATAGAACAACCTCCATGAGAGGACACTCCTGCTAGAGGACATATCTCTACAAAGAACAGTTTCCATCACCAATACAGTAGAACAACCTCCATAAGAGGACACTCCTGCTAGAGGACATCTCTCTACAAAGGACAGTTTCCATCACCAATACAATAGAACAACCTCCATAAGAGGACACTCCTGCTAGAGGACATCTCTCTACAAAGGACAGTTTCCATCACCAATACAATAGAACAACCTCCATAAGAGGACACTCCTGCTAGAGGACATCTCTCTACAAAGAACAGTTTCCATCACCAATACAATAGAACAACCTCCATAAGAGGACACTCCTGCTAGAGGACATCTCTCTACAAAGGACAGTTTCCATCACCAATACAATAGAACAACCTCCATAAGAGGACACTCCTGCTAGAGGACATCTCTCTACAAAGAACAGTTTCCATCACCAATACAATAGAACAACCTCCATAAGAGGACACTCCTGCTAGAGGACATCTCTCTACAAAGGACAGTTTCCATCACCAATACAATAGAACAACCTCCATAAGAGGACACTCCTGCTAGAGGACATCTCTCTACAAAGGACAGTTTCCATCACCAATACAATAGAACAACCTCCATAAGAGGACACTCCTGCTAGAGGACATCTCTCTACAAAGAACAGTTTCCATCACCAATACAATAGAACAACCTCCATAAGAGGACACTCCTGCTAGAGGACATCTCTCTACAAAGGACAGTTTCCATCACCAATACAATAGAACAACCTCCATAAGAGGACACTCCTGCTAGAGGACATCTCTCTACAAAGGACAGTTTCCATCACCAATACAATAGAACAACCTCCATAAGAGGACACTCCTGCTAGAGGACATCTCTCTACAAAGGACAGTTTCCATCACCAATACAATAGAACAACCTCCATGAGAGGACACTCCTGCTAGAGGACATCTCTCTACAAAGGACAGTTTCCATCACCAATACAATAGAACAACCTCCATGAGAGGACATCCTGCTAGAGGACATCTCTCTACAAAGGACAGTTTCCATCACCAATACAATAGAACAACCTCCATAAGAGGACACTCCCGCTAGAGGACATCTCTCTACAAAGGACAGTTTCCATCACCAATACAATAGAACAACCTCCATAAGAGGACACTCCCGCTAGAGGACATCTCTCTACAAAGGACAGTTTCCATCACCAATACAATAGAACAACCTCCATAAGAGGACACTCCTGCTAGAGGACATCTCTCTACAAAGGACAGTTTCCATCACCAATACAATAGAACAACCTCCATGAGAGGACATCCTGCTAGAGGACATCTCTCTACAAAGGACAGTTTCCATCACCAATACAATAGAACAACCTCCATAAGAGGACACTCCCGCTAGAGGACATCTCTCTACAAAGGACAGTTTCCATCACCAATACAATAGAACAACCTCTATAAGAGGACACTCCCGCTAGAGGACATCTCTCTACAAAGGACAGTTTCCATCACCAATACAATAGAACAACCTCTATAAGAGGACACTCCCGCTAGAGGACATCTCTCTACAAAGGACAGTTTCCATCACCAATACAATAGAACAACCTCCATGAGACGACACTCCTGCTAGAGGACATCTCTCTACAAAGAACAGTTTCCATCACCAATACAATAGAACAACCTCCATAAGAGGACACTCCTGCTAGAGGACATCTCTCTACAAAGGACAGTTTCCATCACCAATACAATAGAACAACCTCCATGAGAGGACACTCCTGCTAGAGGACATCTCTCTACAAAGAACAGTTTCCATCACCAATACAATAGAACAACCTCCATGAGAGGACACTCCTGCTAGAGGACATCTCTCTACAAAGAACAGTTTCCATCACCAATACAATAGAACAACCTCCATGAGAGGACACTCCTGCTAGAGGACATCTCTCTACAAAGAACAGTTTCCATCACCAATACAATAGAACAACCTCCATGAGAGGACACTCCTGCTAGAGGACATCTCTCTACAAAGAACAGTTTCCATCACCAATACAATAGAACAACCTCCATGAGAGGACACTCCTGCTAGAGGACATCTCTCTACAAAGAACAGTTTCCATCACCAATACAATAGAACAACCTCCATGAGAGGACACTCCTGCTAGAGGACATCTCTCTACAAAGAACAGTTTCCATCACCAATACAATAGAACAACCTCCATGAGAGGACACTCCTGCTAGAGGACATCTCTCTACAAAGAACAGTTTCCATCACCAATACAATAGAACAACCTCCATGAGAGGACACTCCTGCTAGAGGACATCTCTCTACAAAGGACAGTTTCCATCACCAATACAGTAGAACAACCTCCATAAGAGGACACTCCTGCTAGAGGACATCTCTCTACAAAGGACAGTTTCCATCACCAATACAGTAGAACAACCTCCATGAGAGGACACTCCCGCTAGAGGACATCTCTCTACAAAGAACAGTTTCCATCACCAATACAGTAGAACAACCTCCATGAGAGGACACTCCCGCTAGAGGACATCTCTCTACAAAGAACAGTTTCCATCACCAATACAATAGAACAACCTCCATAAGAGGACATCTCTCTACAAAGAACAGTTTCCATCACCAATACAATAGAACAACCTCCATAAGAGGACATCTCTCTACAAAGAACAGTTTCCATCACCAATACAATAGAACAACCTCCATAAGAGGACACTCCTGCTAGAGGATATCTCTCTACAAAGAACAGTTTCCATCACCAATACAGTAGAACAACCTCCATAAGAGGACACTCCTGCTAGAGGACATCTCTCTACAAAGGACAGTTTCCATCACCAATACAATAGAACAACCTCCATAAGAGGACACTCCTGCTAGAGGACATCTCTCTACAAAGAACAGTTTCCATCACCAATACAATAGAACAACCTCCATGAGAGGACATTCCTGCTAGAGGACATCTCTCTACAAAGAACAGTTTCCATCACCAATACAATAGAACAACCTCCATAAGAGGACACTCCTGCTAGAGGACATCTCTCTACAAAGAACAGTTTCCATCACCAATACAGTAGTACAACCTCCATGAGAGGACACTCCTGCTAGAGGACATCTCTCTACAAAGAACAGTTTCCATCACCAATACAATAGAACAACCTCCATGAGAGGACACTCTTGCTAGAGGACATCTCTCTACAAAGAACAGTTTCCATCACCAATACAGTAGAACAACCTCCATGAGAGGACACTCCCGCTAGAGGACATCTCTCTACAAAGAACAGTTTCCATCACCAATACAATAGAACAACCTCCATAAGAGGACACTCCCGCTAGAGGACATCTCTCTACAAAGAACAGTTTCCATCACCAATACAATAGAACAACCTCCATAAGAGGACATTCCTGCTAGAGGACATCTCTCTACAAAGAACAGTTTCCATCACCAATACAATAGAACAACCTCCATGAGAGGACACTCCTGCTAGAGGACATCTCTCTACAAAGGACAGTTTCCATCACCAATACAATAGAACAACCTCCATGAGAGGACACTCCTGCTAGAGGAAATCTCTCTACAAAGGACAGTTTCCATCACCAATACAATAGAACAACCTCCATGAGAGGACACTCCTGCTAGAGGAAATCTCTCTACAAAGAACAGTTTCCATCACCAATACAATAGAACAACCTCCATAAGAGGACACTCCTGCTAGAGGACATATCTCTACAAAGAACAGTTTCCATCACCAATACAATAGAACAACCTCCATGAGAGGACACTCCTGCTAGAGGACATCTCTCTACAAAGGACAGTTTCCATCACCAATACAATAGAACAACCTCCATGAGAGGACACTCCTGCTAGAGGACATCTCTCTACAAAGAACAGTTTCCATCACCAATACAATAGAACAACCTCCATGAGAGGACACTCCTGCTAGAGGACATCTCTCTACAAAGAACAGTTTCCATCACCAATACAATAGAACAACCTCCATGAGAGGACATTCCTGCTAGAGGACATCTCTCTACAAAGAACAGTTTCCATCACCAATACAATAGAACAACCTCCATAAGAGGACACTCCTGCTAGAGGACATCTCTCTACAAAGAACAGTTTCCATCACCAATACAGTAGTACAACCTCCATAAGAGGACACTCCTGCTAGAAGACATATCTCTACAAAGAACAGTTTCCATCACCAATACAATAGAACAACCTCCATGAGAGGACACTCCTGCTAGAGGACATCTCTCTACAAAGGACAGTTTCCATCACCAATACAATAGAACAACCTCCATGAGAGGACACTCCTGCTAGAGGACATCTCTCTACAAAGGACAGTTTCCATCACCAATACAATAGAACAACCTCCATGAGAGGACACTCCTGCTAGAGGACATCTCTCTACAAAGAACAGTTTCCATCACCAATACAATAGAACAACCTCCATGAGAGGACACTCCTGCTAGAGGACATCTCTCTACAAAGAACAGTTTCCATCACCAATACAGTAGAACAACCTCCATGAGAGGACACTCCCGCTAGAGGACATCTCTCTACAAAGAACAGTTTCCATCACCAATACAGTAGAACAACCTCCATAAGAGGACACTCCTGCTAGAGGACATCTCTCTACAAAGGACAGTTTCCATCACCAATACAGTAGAACAACCTCCATGAGAGGACACTCCCGCTAGAGGACATCTCTCTACAAAGAACAGTTTCCATCACCAATACAGTAGAACAACCTCCATGAGAGGACACTCCTGCTAGAGGACATCTCTCTACAAAGAACAGTTTCCATCACCAATACAATAGAACAACCTCCATGAGAGGACATCCTGCTAGAGGACATCTCTCTACAAAGAACAGTTTCCATCACCAATACAGTAGAACAACCTCCATGAGAGGACACTCCCGCTAGAGGACATCTCTCTACAAAGGACAGTTTCCATCACCAATACAATAGAACAACCTCCATGAGAGGACACTCCTGCTAGAGGACATCTCTCTACAAAGGACAGTTTCCATCACCAATACAGTAGAACAACCTCCATGAGAGGACACTCCTGCTAGAGGACATCTCTCTACAAAGAACAGTTTCCATCACCAATACAGTAGAACAACCTCCATGAGAGGACACTCCCGCTAGAGGACATCTCTCTACAAAGAACAGTTTCCATCACCAATACAGTAGAACAACCTCCATAAGAGGACACTCCTGCTAGAGGACATCTCTCTACAAAGGACAGTTTCCATCACCAATACAATAGAACAACCTCCATAAGAGGACACTCCTGCTAGAGGACATCTCTCTACAAAGGACAGTTTCCATCACCAATACAGTAGAACAACCTCCATGAGAGGACACTCCCGCTAGAGGACATCTCTCTACAAAGAACAGTTTCCATCACCAATACAGTAGAACAACCTCCATGAGAGGACACTCCCGCTAGAGGACATCTCTCTACAAAGAACAGTTTCCATCACCAATACAATAGAACAACCTCCATAAGAGGACATCTCTCTACAAAGAACAGTTTCCATCACCAATACAATAGAACAACCTCCATAAGAGGACACTCCTGCTAGAGGATATCTCTCTACAAAGAACAGTTTCCATCACCAATACAGTAGAACAACCTCCATAAGAGGACACTCCTGCTAGAGGACATCTCTCTACAAAGGACAGTTTCCATCACCAATACAATAGAACAACCTCCATAAGAGGACACTCCTGCTAGAGGACATCTCTCTACAAAGAACAGTTTCCATCACCAATACAATAGAACAACCTCCATGAGAGGACATTCCTGCTAGAGGACATCTCTCTACAAAGAACAGTTTCCATCACCAATACAATAGAACAACCTCCATAAGAGGACACTCCTGCTAGAGGACATCTCTCTACAAAGAACAGTTTCCATCACCAATACAGTAGTACAACCTCCATGAGAGGACACTCCTGCTAGAAGACATATCTCTACAAAGAACAGTTTCCATCACCAATACAATAGAACAACCTCCATGAGAGGACACTCCTGCTAGAGGACATCTCTCTACAAAGGACAGTTTCCATCACCAATACAATAGAACAACCTCCATGAGAGGACACTCCTGCTAGAGGACATCTCTCTACAAAGAACAGTTTCCATCACCAATACAATAGAACAACCTCCATGAGAGGACACTCCTGCTAGAGGACATCTCTCTACAAAGAACAGTTTCCATCACCAATACAGTAGAACAACCTCCATGAGAGGACACTCCCGCTAGAGGACATCTCTCTACAAAGAACAGTTTCCATCACCAATACAGTAGAACAACCTCCATAAGAGGACACTCCTGCTAGAGGACATCTCTCTACAAAGGACAGTTTCCATCACCAATACAATAGAACAACCTCCATAAGAGGACACTCCTGCTAGAGGACATCTCTCTACAAAGGACAGTTTCCATCACCAATACAGTAGAACAACCTCCATGAGAGGACACTCCCGCTAGAGGACATCTCTCTACAAAGAACAGTTTCCATCACCAATACAGTAGAACAACCTCCATGAGAGGACACTCCCGCTAGAGGACATCTCTCTACAAAGAACAGTTTCCATCACCAATACAATAGAACAACCTCCATAAGAGGACATCTCTCTACAAAGAACAGTTTCCATCACCAATACAATAGAACAACCTCCATAAGAGGACACTCCTGCTAGAGGATATCTCTCTACAAAGAACAGTTTCCATCACCAATACAGTAGAACAACCTCCATAAGAGGACACTCCTGCTAGAGGACATCTCTCTACAAAGGACAGTTTCCATCACCAATACAATAGAACAACCTCCATAAGAAGACACTCCTGCTAGAGGACATCTCTCTACAAAGAACAGTTTCCATCACCAATACAATAGAACAACCTCCATGAGAGGACATTCCTGCTAGAGGACATCTCTCTACAAAGAACAGTTTCCATCACCAATACAATAGAACAACCTCCATAAGAGGACACTCCTGCTAGAGGACATCTCTCTACAAAGAACAGTTTCCATCACCAATACAGTAGTACAACCTCCATGAGAGGACACTCCTGCTAGAAGACATATCTCTACAAAGAACAGTTTCCATCACCAATACAATAGAACAACCTCCATGAGAGGACACTCCTGCTAGAGGACATCTCTCTACAAAGGACAGTTTCCATCACCAATACAATAGAACAACCTCCATGAGAGGACACTCCTGCTAGAGGACATCTCTCTACAAAGAACAGTTTCCATCACCAATACAATAGAACAACCTCCATGAGAGGACACTCCTGCTAGAGGACATCTCTCTACAAAGAACAGTTTCCATCACCAATACAGTAGAACAACCTCCATGAGAGGACACTCCCGCTAGAGGACATCTCTCTACAAAGAACAGTTTCCATCACCAATACAGTAGAACAACCTCCATAAGAGGACACTCCTGCTAGAGGACATCTCTCTACAAAGGACAGTTTCCATCACCAATACAGTAGAACAACCTCCATGAGAGGACACTCCCGCTAGAGGACATCTCTCTACAAAGAACAGTTTCCATCACCAATACAGTAGAACAACCTCCATGAGAGGACACTCCCGCTAGAGGACATCTCTCTACAAAGAACAGTTTCCATCACCAATACAATAGAACAACCTCCATAAGAGGACATCTCTCTACAAAGAACAGTTTCCATCACCAATACAATAGAACAACCTCCATAAGAGGACACTCCTGCTAGAGGACATCTCTCTACAAAGAACAGTTTCCATCACCAATACAATAGAACAACCTCCATGAGAGGACATTCCTGCTAGAGGACATCTCTCTACAAAGAACAGTTTCCATCACCAATACAATAGAACAACCTCCATGAGAGGACATTCCTGCTAGAGGACATCTCTCTACAAAGAACAGTTTCCATCACCAATACAATAGAACAACCTCCATACGAGGACACTCCTGCTAGAGGACATCTCTCTACAAAGAACAGTTTCCATCACCAATACAATAGAACAACCTCCATAAGAGGACACTCCTGCTAGAGGACATCTCTCTACAAAGAACAGTTTCCATCACCAATACAGTAGAAAAACCTCCATAAGAGGACACTCCTGCTAGAGGACATCTCTCTACAAAGGACAGTTTCCATCACCAATACAATAGAACAACCTCCATAAGAGGACACTCCTGCTAGAGGACATCTCTCTACAAAGAACAGTTTCCATCACCAATACAATAGAACAACCTCCATGAGAGGACATTCCTGCTAGAGGACATCTCTCTACAAAGAACAGTTTCCATCACCAATACAATAGAACAACCTCCATAAGAGGACACTCCTGCTAGAGGACATCTCTCTACAAAGAACAGTTTCCATCACCAATACAGTAGTACAACCTCCATGAGAGGACACTCCTGCTAGAAGACATATCTCTACAAAGAACAGTTTCCATCACCAATACAATAGAACAACCTCCATAAGAGGACACTCCTGCTAGAGGACATCTCTCTACAAAGGACAGTTTCCATCACCAATACAGTAGAACAACCTCCACGAGAGGACACTCCCGCTAGAGGACATCTCTCTACAAAGAACAGTTTCCATCACCAATACAGTAGAACAACCTCCATGAGAGGACACTCCCGCTAGAGGACATCTCTCTACAAAGAACAGTTTCCATCACCAATACAGTAGAACAACCTCCATGAGAGGACACTCCTGCTAGAGGACATCTCTCTACAAAGAACAGTTTCCATCACCAATACAATAGAACAACCTCCATGAGAGGACATTCCTGCTAGAGGACATCTCTCTACAAAGAACAGTTTCCATCACCAATACAATAGAACAACCTCCATGAGAGGACATTCCTGCTAGAGGACATCTCTCTACAAAGAACAGTTTCCATCACCAATACAATAGAACAACCTCCATAAGAGGACACTCCTGCTAGAGGACATCTCTCTACAAAGAACAGTTTCCATCACCAATACAGTAGAACAACCTCCATAAGAGGACACTCCTGCTAGAGGACATCTCTCTACAAAGGACAGTTGCCATCACCAATACAATAGAACAACCTCCATAAGAGGACACTCCTGCTAGAGGACATCTCTCTACAAAGAACAGTTTCCATCACCAATACAATAGAACAACCTCCATGAGAGGACATTCCTGCTAGAGGACATCTCTCTACCAAGAACAGTTTCCATCACCAATACAATAGAACAACCTCCATAAGAGGACACTCCTGCTAGAGGACATCTCTCTACAAAGAACAGTTTCCATCACCAATACAGTAGTACAACCTCCATGAGAGGACACTCCTGCTAGAAGACATATCTCTACAAAGAACAGTTTCCATCACCAATACAATAGAACAACCTCCATAAGAGGACACTCCTGCTAGAGGACATCTCTCTACAAAGGACAGTTTCCATCACCAATACAGTAGAACAACCTCCATGAGAGGACACTCCCGCTAGAGGACATCTCTCTACAAAGAACAGTTTCCATCACCAATACAGTAGAACAACCTCCATGAGAGGACACTCCCGCTAGAGGACATCTCTCTACAAAGAACAGTTTCCATCACCAATACAATAGAACAACCTCCATAAGAGGACATCTCTCTACAAAGAACAGTTTCCATCACCAATACAATAGAACAACCTCCATAAGGGGACACTCCTGCTAGAGGACATCTCTCTACAAAGAACAGTTTCCATCACCAATACAATAGAACAACCTCCATGAGAGGACATTCCTGCTAGAGGACATCTCTCTACAAAGAACAGTTTCCATCACCAATACAATAGAACAACCTCCATAAGAGGACACTCCTGCTAGAGGACATCTCTCTACAAAGAACAGTTTCCATCACCAATACAGTAGAACAACCTCCATAAGAGGACACTCCTGCTAGAAGACATCTCTCTACAAAGGACAGTTTCCATCACCAATACAATAGAACAACCTCCATAAGAGGACACTCCTGCTAGAGGACATCTCTCTACAAAGAACAGTTTCCATCACCAATACAATAGAACAACCTCCATGAGAGGACATTCCTGCTAGAGGACATCTCTCTACAAAGAACAGTTTCCATCACCAATACAATAGAACAACCTCCATAAGAGGACACTCCTGCTAGAGGACATCTCTCTACAAAGAACAGTTTCCATCACCAATACAGTAGTACAACCTCCATGAGAAGACACTCCTGCTAGAAGACATATCTCTACAAAGAACAGTTTCCATCACCAATACAATAGAACAACCTCCATGAGAGGACATTCCTGCTAGAGGACATCTCTCTATAAAGAACAGTTTCCATCACCAATACAATAGAACAACCTCCATGAGAGGACACTCCCGCTAGAGGACACCTCTCTACAAAGAACAGATTCCATCACCAATACAATAGAACAACCTCCATGAGAGGACATTCCTGCTAGAGGACATCTCTCTACAAAGAACAGTTTCCATCACCAATACAATAGAACAACCTCCATGAGAGGACACTCCCGCTAGAGGACACCTCTCTACAAAGGACAGTTTCCATCACCAATACAGTAGAACTACTTCCATGAGAGGACACTCCCGCTAGAGGACAGCTCTCCACAAAGAACAGTTTCCATCACCAATACAATAGAACAACCTCCATGAGAGGACACTCCTGCTAGAGGACATCTCTCTACAAAGAACAGTTTCCATCACCAATACAATAGAACAACCTCCATGAGAGGACACTCCCGCTAGAGGACACCTCTCTACAAAGGACAGTTTCCATCACCAATACAGTAGAACTACTTCCATGAGAGGACACTCCCGCTAGAGGACAGCTCTCCACAAAGAACAGTTTCCATCACCAATACAATAGAACAACCTCCATGAGAGGACACTCCCGCTAGAGAAAACCTCTCTACAAAGGACAGTTTCCATCACCAATACAGTAGAACTACTTCCATGAGAGGACACTCCCGCTAGAGGACAGCTCTCCACAAAGAACAGTTTCAATCACCAATACAATAGAACAACCTCCATGAGAGGACACTCCTGCTAGAAGACATATCTCTACAAAGAACAGTTTCCATCACCAATACAATAGAACAACCTCCATGAGAGGACACTCCTGCTAGAGGACATCTCTCTACAAAGAACAGTTTCCATCACCAATACAATAGAACAACCTCCATGAGAGGACACTCCTGCTAGAGGACATCTCTCTACAAAGAACAGTTTCCATCACCAATACAGTAGAACAACCTCCATGAGAGGACACTCCCGCTAGAGGACATCTCTCTACAAAGAACAGTTTCCATCACCAATACAGTAGAACAACCTCCATAAGAGGACACTCCTGCTAGAGGACATCTCTCTACAAAGGACAGTTTCCATCACCAATACAGTAGAACAACCTCCATGAGAGGACACTCCCGCTAGAGGACATCTCTCTACAAAGAACAGTTTCCATCACCAATACAGTAGAACAACCTCCATGAGAGGACACTCCCGCTAGAGGACATCTCTCTACAAAGAACAGTTTCCATCACCAATACAATAGAACAACCTCCATAAGAGGACACTCCTGCTAGAGGACATCTCTCTACAAAGAACAGTTTCCATCACCAATACAATAGAACAACCTCCATGAGAGGACATTCCTGCTAGAGGACATCTCTCTACAAAGAACAGTTTCCATCACCAATACAATAGAACAACCTCCATGAGAGGACATTCCTGCTAGAGGACATCTCTCTACAAAGAACAGTTTCCATCACCAATACAATAGAACAACCTCCATAAGAGGACACTCCTGCTAGAGGACATCTCTCTACAAAGAACAGTTTCCATCACCAATACAGTAGTACAACCTCCATGAGAGGACACTCCTGCTAGAAGACATATCTCTACAAAGAACAGTTTCCATCACCAATACAATAGAACAACCTCCATGAGAGGACACTCCTGCTAGAGGACATCTCTCTACAAAGGACAGTTTCCATCACCAATACAATAGAACAACCTCCATGAGAGGACACTCCTGCTAGAGGACATCTCTCTACAAAGAACAGTTTCCATCACCAATACAATAGAACAACCTCCATGAGAGGACACTCCTGCTAGAGGACATCTCTCTACAAAGAACAGTTTCCATCACCAATACAGTAGAACAACCTCCATGAGAGGACACTCCCGCTAGAGGACATCTCTCTACAAAGAACAGTTTCCATCACCAATACAGTAGAACAACCTCCATAAGAGGACACTCCTGCTAGAGGACATCTCTCTACAAAGGACAGTTTCCATCACCAATACAGTAGAACAACCTCCATGAGAGGACACTCCCGCTAGAGGACATCTCTCTACAAAGAACAGTTTCCATCACCAATACAGTAGAACAACCTCCATGAGAGGACACTCCCGCTAGAGGACATCTCTCTACAAAGAACAGTTTCCATCACCAATACAATAGAACAACCTCCATAAGAGGACATCTCTCTACAAAGAACAGTTTCCATCACCAATACAATAGAACAACCTCCATAAGAGGACACTCCTGCTAGAGGACATCTCTCTACAAAGAACAGTTTCCATCACCAATACAATAGAACAACCTCCATGAGAGGACATTCCTGCTAGAGGACATCTCTCTACAAAGAACAGTTTCCATCACCAATACAATAGAACAACCTCCATGAGAGGACATTCCTGCTAGAGGACATCTCTCTACAAAGAACAGTTTCCATCACCAATACAATAGAACAACCTCCATACGAGGACACTCCTGCTAGAGGACATCTCTCTACAAAGAACAGTTTCCATCACCAATACAATAGAACAACCTCCATAAGAGGACACTCCTGCTAGAGGACATCTCTCTACAAAGAACAGTTTCCATCACCAATACAGTAGAAAAACCTCCATAAGAGGACACTCCTGCTAGAGGACATCTCTCTACAAAGGACAGTTTCCATCACCAATACAATAGAACAACCTCCATAAGAGGACACTCCTGCTAGAGGACATCTCTCTACAAAGAACAGTTTCCATCACCAATACAATAGAACAACCTCCATGAGAGGACATTCCTGCTAGAGGACATCTCTCTACAAAGAACAGTTTCCATCACCAATACAATAGAACAACCTCCATAAGAGGACACTCCTGCTAGAGGACATCTCTCTACAAAGAACAGTTTCCATCACCAATACAGTAGTACAACCTCCATGAGAGGACACTCCTGCTAGAAGACATATCTCTACAAAGAACAGTTTCCATCACCAATACAATAGAACAACCTCCATAAGAGGACACTCCTGCTAGAGGACATCTCTCTACAAAGGACAGTTTCCATCACCAATACAGTAGAACAACCTCCACGAGAGGACACTCCCGCTAGAGGACATCTCTCTACAAAGAACAGTTTCCATCACCAATACAGTAGAACAACCTCCATGAGAGGACACTCCCGCTAGAGGACATCTCTCTACAAAGAACAGTTTCCATCACCAATACAGTAGAACAACCTCCATGAGAGGACACTCCTGCTAGAGGACATCTCTCTACAAAGAACAGTTTCCATCACCAATACAATAGAACAACCTCCATGAGAGGACATTCCTGCTAGAGGACATCTCTCTACAAAGAACAGTTTCCATCACCAATACAATAGAACAACCTCCATGAGAGGACATTCCTGCTAGAGGACATCTCTCTACAAAGAACAGTTTCCATCACCAATACAATAGAACAACCTCCATAAGAGGACACTCCTGCTAGAGGACATCTCTCTACAAAGAACAGTTTCCATCACCAATACAGTAGAACAACCTCCATAAGAGGACACTCCTGCTAGAGGACATCTCTCTACAAAGGACAGTTGCCATCACCAATACAATAGAACAACCTCCATAAGAGGACACTCCTGCTAGAGGACATCTCTCTACAAAGAACAGTTTCCATCACCAATACAATAGAACAACCTCCATGAGAGGACATTCCTGCTAGAGGACATCTCTCTACCAAGAACAGTTTCCATCACCAATACAATAGAACAACCTCCATAAGAGGACACTCCTGCTAGAGGACATCTCTCTACAAAGAACAGTTTCCATCACCAATACAGTAGTACAACCTCCATGAGAGGACACTCCTGCTAGAAGACATATCTCTACAAAGAACAGTTTCCATCACCAATACAATAGAACAACCTCCATAAGAGGACACTCCTGCTAGAGGACATCTCTCTACAAAGGACAGTTTCCATCACCAATACAGTAGAACAACCTCCATGAGAGGACACTCCCGCTAGAGGACATCTCTCTACAAAGAACAGTTTCCATCACCAATACAGTAGAACAACCTCCATGAGAGGACACTCCCGCTAGAGGACATCTCTCTACAAAGAACAGTTTCCATCACCAATACAATAGAACAACCTCCATAAGAGGACATCTCTCTACAAAGAACAGTTTCCATCACCAATACAATAGAACAACCTCCATAAGGGGACACTCCTGCTAGAGGACATCTCTCTACAAAGAACAGTTTCCATCACCAATACAATAGAACAACCTCCATGAGAGGACATTCCTGCTAGAGGACATCTCTCTACAAAGAACAGTTTCCATCACCAATACAATAGAACAACCTCCATAAGAGGACACTCCTGCTAGAGGACATCTCTCTACAAAGAACAGTTTCCATCACCAATACAGTAGAACAACCTCCATAAGAGGACACTCCTGCTAGAAGACATCTCTCTACAAAGGACAGTTTCCATCACCAATACAATAGAACAACCTCCATAAGAGGACACTCCTGCTAGAGGACATCTCTCTACAAAGAACAGTTTCCATCACCAATACAATAGAACAACCTCCATGAGAGGACATTCCTGCTAGAGGACATCTCTCTACAAAGAACAGTTTCCATCACCAATACAATAGAACAACCTCCATAAGAGGACACTCCTGCTAGAGGACATCTCTCTACAAAGAACAGTTTCCATCACCAATACAGTAGTACAACCTCCATGAGAAGACACTCCTGCTAGAAGACATATCTCTACAAAGAACAGTTTCCATCACCAATACAATAGAACAACCTCCATGAGAGGACATTCCTGCTAGAGGACATCTCTCTATAAAGAACAGTTTCCATCACCAATACAATAGAACAACCTCCATGAGAGGACACTCCCGCTAGAGGACACCTCTCTACAAAGAACAGATTCCATCACCAATACAATAGAACAACCTCCATGAGAGGACATTCCTGCTAGAGGACATCTCTCTACAAAGAACAGTTTCCATCACCAATACAATAGAACAACCTCCATGAGAGGACACTCCCGCTAGAGGACACCTCTCTACAAAGGACAGTTTCCATCACCAATACAGTAGAACTACTTCCATGAGAGGACACTCCCGCTAGAGGACAGCTCTCCACAAAGAACAGTTTCCATCACCAATACAATAGAACAACCTCCATGAGAGGACACTCCTGCTAGAGGACATCTCTCTACAAAGAACAGTTTCCATCACCAATACAATAGAACAACCTCCATGAGAGGACACTCCCGCTAGAGGACACCTCTCTACAAAGGACAGTTTCCATCACCAATACAGTAGAACTACTTCCATGAGAGGACACTCCCGCTAGAGGACAGCTCTCCACAAAGAACAGTTTCCATCACCAATACAATAGAACAACCTCCATGAGAGGACACTCCCGCTAGAGAAAACCTCTCTACAAAGGACAGTTTCCATCACCAATACAGTAGAACTACTTCCATGAGAGGACACTCCCGCTAGAGGACAGCTCTCCACAAAGAACAGTTTCAATCACCAATACAATAGAACAACCTCCATGAGAGGACACTCCTGCTAGAAGACATATCTCTACAAAGAACAGTTTCCATCACCAATACAATAGAACAACCTCCATGAGAGGACACTCCCGCTAGAGGACATCTCTCTACAAAGGACAGTTTCCATCACCAATACAATAGAACAACCTCCATGAGAGGACACTCCTGCTAGAGGACATCTCTCTACAAAGGACAGTTTCCATCACCAATACAGTAGAACTTCCTCCATGTGAGGACACTCCTGCTAGAGGACATCTCTCTACAAAGGACAGTTTCCATCACCAATACAATAGAACAACCTCCATAGGAGGACACTCCTGCTAGAGGACATCTCACTACAAAGGACAGTTTCCATCACCAATACAGTAGACAACCTCCATGAGAGGACACTCCCGCTAGAGGACATCTCTTTACAAAGGACAGTTTCCATCACCAATACAGTAGAACTACCTTCATGAGAGGACACTCCCGCTAGAGAAAACCTCTCTACAAAGGACAGTTTCCATCACCAATACAGTAGAACTACTTCCATGAGAGGACACTCCCGCTAGAGGACAGCTCTCCACAAAGGACAGTTTCCATCACCAATACAGTAGAACAACCTTCATGAGAGGACACTCCTGCTAGAGGACACCTCTCTACAAAGAACAGTTTCCATCACCAATTCAGTAGAATAACCTCCATGAGAGGAAACTCACACTAGAGGACACCTCTCTACAAAGGACAGTTTCCATCACCAATACAGTAGAACAACCTCCATGAGAGGAAACTCCCACTAGAGGAAACCCCTCTACAAAGGACAGTTTCCATCACCAATACAGTAGAACAACCTCCATGAAGGACACTCCCGCTAGAGGACACTTCTCTACAAAGAACAGTTTCCATCACCAATTTAGTAGAACAACCTCCATGAGAGGACACCTCTTTACAAAGGACAGTTTCCATCCCAATACAGTAGAATAACCTCCTTGAGAGGACACTCCCGCTAGAGGACACCTCTCTACAAAGAACAGATTCCATCACCAATACAGTACAACTACCTCTTTGAGAGGACACTCCCGCTAGAGGACACCTCTCTACAAAGAACAGATTCCATCACCAATACAGTAGAACTACCTCTTTGAGAGGACACTCCCGCTAGAGGACACCTCTCTACAAAGAACAGATTCCATCACCAATACAGTAGAACAACCTCCATGAGAGGACACTCCCGCTAGAGGACACCTCTCTACAAAGGACAGTTTCCATCACCAATTCAGTAGAACTACCTCCTTGAGAGGACACTCCCGCTAGAGGACACCTCTCTACAAAAAACAGATTCCATCAGCAATACAGTAGAACAACCTCCATGAGAGGACACCTCTCTACAAAAGACAGTTTTCATTTGAAAAATAACCATTTTTACTATTTAGCAACTCTCCAGTAAGAGGACATCTCTCCCTAAAGGACACTTTGGTTCTGTAACTAGGTGTTGTCCTTTACAGAGAGGTAGTTCTACTGTATTTAGCAACTCTCCAGTAAGAGGACACCTCTCCCCAAAGGACACTTTGGCTCTGTAACTAGGTGTTGTCCTTTACAGAGAGGTAGTTCTACTGTATTTAGCAACTCTCCAGTAAGAGGACACTTCTCCCTAAAGGACACTATGGCTCTGTAACTAGGTGTTGTCCTTTACAGAGAGGTAGTTCTACTGTATTTAGCAACTTTCCAGTAAGAGGACATCTCTCCCTAAAGGACACTATAGCTCTGTAACTAGGAGTTGTCCTTTACAGAGAGGTATTTCTACTGTATTTATCAACTTTCCAGTAAGAGGACATCTCTCCCTAAAGGACACTATGGCTCTGTAACTAGGTGTTGTCCTTTACAGAGAGGTAGTTCTACTGTATATAGCAACTTTCCAGTAAGAGGACATCTCTCTCTAAAGGACACTATGGCTCTGTAACTAGGTATTGTCCTTTACAGAGAGGTAGTTCTACTGTATTTAGCAACTTTCCAGTAAGAGGACATCTCTCCCTAAAGGACACTATGGCTTTGTAACTAGGTGTTGTCCTTTACAGAGAGGTAGTTCTACTGTATTGGCAGATTTGTCTCTGCGTTACCCATGTAGCGTCACTATTGCTAAAAGGTTATATGTAACAGCTCCGCATGCACCAACGAGGCCACCAGCTGGAGCCGGAACTCTACGCTGAGACCTGTACCTCCCTGGAAGACAACTACGAAGGAGTTCGAATGGCCGCCTTACGTTTGGTTCACCAGTTTGCCTTCCTCTATCCTGAGAGGTGAGTATGCATTGCTTGGACCATTGACCATCATCTATAAGAACAATTAGACTATTGTCTTCTTCTTCTTTTTCTTATCTCCAATCAATCATATCAGGGCATCAAGCTTTGACAACCATCATGACTGGGTGAAGTAGAATGCAGCTCCCTTTGACATTAAGACTGGGAGCACTACTCAGTGGCTGGCCACTGACTTAGCTCCAATATGTAATGGTGACATGAGGAACAGACACCATGTACAGCCAACATGGAGTACATCCTGTATCCCCTTTGTCATTAAGACTGGGAGCACTACTCAGGCCACTGACTTAGCTCCAATATGTAATGGTAACATGAGGAACAGACACCATGTACAACCAACATGGAGTACATCCTGTATCCCCTTTGTCATTAAGACTGGGAACACTACTCAGTAGCAGGCCACTGACTTAGCTCCAATATGACATGGTGACATGAGGAACAGACACCATGTACAGCCAACATGGAGTCCTTAAAGGGTATTATCAGCATGGCCAGCTGAGCCCAGGTTGTTTAGTGAGCTTGTTACTGCTCCTCCTTCCTCCTTTTTATCCGGGCTTGGGACCGGCAAAGGTGGAGTTCAACAGTTTAGACCATCCTTCCACATTCCCCTATAATGTATTGTTGGGAAGAACCCAGATATCTAACCCGACGCTGTTCTTCACAGATTGGTGGTGGTAGGCAAGGGCCAAGAAAGGATCAGACTGGCTGACGATGCCTTCGGCAAGATCTGCCAGATGATGAATGACCTGTCTATTCAAGTGCGGGTCCTCGCTGCCTCTCTAATGGTACGTACTTGTCCCCCACTTATATTGTTACACCAAGTTGTCGACCTTGGTTTCTTCCTTCTTGCAGACCTGAAATGCACTTTCTGTGGATCAGGAATAACAACGGAAATGTTGCACTACTTATTTGATTGTGCTGCTCTGTCTGAGGAAAGTCTAAATGATAAAATGGGGCAACTTTGTCCTTCATTTACGGCACTAATTAAGGAAATATCAAAGAATAGGTATATAGCGGTGGCGATATTCCACAGGTTTATATCCCGGAACACAGTATTCTCCCCATCCCTTGTGAACTGGCGAATATACCGGCTTATACACTGAGTAGGTTTCCATACTTAAAGTAAATAAATAAAAGTAAATAAATTACCTTTCAAAGTTATTGTGTTTATTTATTCTTCCTCGTAGGTCGCAATCCGCAGTCTAGGTCCTCTCTCGCTCCAATAACCAATCAAGATATATGTACAATAACAATATTACAAAAGGAATGAAACTATAAAAAGGAATGATGATAATCTAAATAATCTGTTTTAAATAAATATTAAATATCATAGAATATTTTGAATAGATGTAAGACGCATTAAAATTGATGTAACAATATTCCCTAACAGATTCTCTCCTACGCTCTCTGTGCTGTGCAGGGCAGTATGAACCACGCCAGCCCCAACTTCCTAGAACAGACCTTGGATAAACAGCTTATGTCTAATCTAAGGGTAAGTCAGTTCCAACAGCCATGTTCTGCTCAGTTCTCCCATGTCTCATAGAGAAAGTGTATCTAGTTTTTAACAACTTGTTGAGTTTTGTTCCCTTTTTCTTAATGATAAAAGCAGATGTATTCTACTTCACCCAATCATTATGGAATCTACTCTTGATACCCTGATATGATTGTTGAGTGGAGATAAGAAGGAAGAAGATACACATCCCCAGCACAGACACCATCAACAAGCTCTACAGACTTGATACCCTGATATGATTGTTGAGTGGAGATAAGAAAGAAGAAGAGACCCATCCCCAGCACAGACACCATCAACAAGTTCTACAGACTTGATACCCTGATATGATTGTTGAGTGGAGATAAGAAAGAAGAAGAGACACATCCCCAGCACAGACACCATCAACAAGTTCTACAGACTTGATACCCTGATATGATTGTTGAGTGGAGATAAGAAAGAAGAAGAGACACATCCCCAGCACAGACACCATCAACAAGCTCTAAGATTTGATACCCTGATATGATTGTTGAGTGGAGATAAGAAAGAAGAAGAGACACATCCCCAGCACAGACACCATCAACAAGCTCTACAGACTTGATACCCTGATATGATTGTTGAGTGGAGATAAGAAAGAAGAAGAGACACATCCCCAGCACAGACACCATCAACAAGCTCTACAGACTTGATACCCTGATAGGGGTCCAATCAAGTCAGTAAAGCTTGATGGTGTCTGCTGGGGATGAGTAGAGCTCATCAAAGAATATTTAATATTTATAATGAGACTGGGTGAAGTAGAATGTCATTAAGACTGGGAGCACTACTCAGGCCACTGACTTAGCTCCAATATGACATGAGGAACAGACACCATGTACAGCCAACATGGAGTACATCCTGTATCCCTGGAGACCTTACAGGGTACTATCAACATGACCAGCTGAGCCCAGGTTTTTAAGCAAACTTTTTACTGCCTCCCTTCTTATAATCTTGTAATGACAAATCGAATATTGACAATGAGCCAATCTCTCATGATATGAACCTTGCAAATAAATCTTTGCTAGTTAACAGACTTATCTTGACTGGAACAATAAAATCTTTATTTAGGAACTACCCCAAACTTTAAAACATTGTATTTGATCATATATTACCTTTGCTCAGAGCAAGCAGTAATGCCCTGAGAAGTTGAAATTGTGTCTAATCATTTATTTACCTTTGTGCAGCGTAAGCTTACTGCACATGAGCGCAGCAAAGACAACTTTGAGAGCGGAGAATGGTCAACCGGTCAAAAATGGGCGGATGATGCTCCTAAAGAGTCCGTGGATGAAGAGTCCGTAAGCCTTATGAGATCAGGGGCCTGTGGAGCCTTTGTTCATGGACTGGAGGATGAGTTTATGGGTAAGTTAAGCTAGCTAGTGAGTCCGTGGTGAAGTTAATGTTGTCCCAGAGGTGAGAATGGCCAGTCTGGACTCCCTATGTCAGCTCGCCGTTCAGTCCCCGTCTTTCGCCAGCCTCGCCCTGGACTTCCTTGTTGACATGTTCAACGATGAGATTGAAGAAGTCCGTCTACGGACCATTCACTGTCTTGCTACAGTCTCCCCCCATGTTCCACGTCTACGGGAAGATCAACTGGATACGATCCTCTCTGTTCTTAAGGTAACTTCTTACCCCTGTGATACATGAATCCTAGAGATAGTGGACATTGCTGCTCCTAGGGTGTGTAAAGCTGCTGTTCTGGGTCAATTTTCTGTTGTTGTCGTGTCCAATGAAGAGCCTCAGATGTCTCCATACATCTCTATCACAGCAGTCGTAATGTTCTTGGGTGTGTAAAGCTGCTGTTCTGGGTCAATTTTCTGTTGTTTTCGTGTTCAATGAAAAGCCTCAGATGTCTCCATACATCTCTATCACAGCAGTCGTAATGTTCTTGGGTGTGTAAAGCTGCTGTTCTGGGTCAATTTTCTGTTGTTTTCGTGTTCAATGAAAAGCCTCAGATGTCTCCGTACATCTCTATCACAGCAGTCGTAATGTTCTTGGGTGTGTAAAGCTGCTGTTCTGGGTCAATTTTCTGTTGTTTTCGTGTTCAATGAAAAGCCTCAGATGTCTCCATATATCTCTATCACAGCAGTCGTAATGTTCTTGGGTGTGTAAAGTTGCTGTTCTGGGTCAATTTTCTGTTGTTGTCGTGTCCAATGAAGAGCCTCAGATGTCTCCATACATCTCTATCACAGCAGTCGCAATGTTCTTGGGTGTGTAAAGCTGCTGTTCTGGGTCAATTTTCTGTTGTTGTCGTGTCCAATGAAGAGCCTCAGATGTCTCCATACATCTCTATCACAGCAGTCGTAATGTTTTTGGGTGTGTAAAGCTGCTGTTCTGGATCAATTTTCTGTTGTTGTCGTGTTCAATGAAAAGCCTCAGATGTCTCCATACATCTCTATCACAGCAGTTGTAATGTTATTGGAAATGTAAAGCTGCTGTTCTGGGTCAATTTTCTGTTGTTGTCGTGTTCAATGAAAAGCCTCAGATGTCTCCATACATCTCTATCACAGCAGTCGTAATGTTATTGGAAATGTAAAGCTGCTGTTCTGGGTCAATTTTCTGTTGTTGTCGTGTCCAATGAAAAGCCTCAGATGTCTCCATACATCTCTATCACAGCAGTCGTAATGTTCTTGGGTATGTAAAGCTGCTAGGTCAATTTTCTGTAAGACTGCAGCCATTACTGGACATGACAATATGTAGGTAGATGTTGTCAGTTCCACACACTGTAGGTTCCATCTGGACGTATGGTCATTCCTTTGTAATGTTTCATTTTGAGTCTTGTGATTGGTTTTGTCATTCATTTCTTAGCCTTTAGGTCGCATATTTGACCCTTCCTTGTTTTTTTATCTTGTATTTAGCCAAAGCATCAAATACTGACCGTTTGGTTTTCGACCACTACCACCCGGGTTCGATTCCTGTATTGGACACTTTTTCTGTTAAAAAAAAAATTTTTTTTTTAAATTCTCCAATGGCCCCCCGATTCTTGCAAAAGCCCAACCCCACCAGCGAGTGCAAGTAACCAAACGGGGCTCTGGTACATTTGTAAGTGCAAAGTCGAACTGCTTTGTGCGCTTACAGTAAAAAAAAACAGTCACTAACTACCCGCCATGATTATCATGGCCTGTACCACATGTACTAGGGATAAGCAAAAAAAAAAATCAAATACTGACTTTTGTTCATTTCTTTGACTCAACTTTCAGGTTTCCTTTTGCTAGTTGGTCTACCATCTCCCCAATCCCAACATGGGCAGGAATCCAACTAAAGAATGTAGTTTTTTTACCCATTTCTGGCTTCCTTTGACCATGTTTGGTCTTATTCCCTTATGATTTTTTTTCCTAGCATTCTAGTCACATCTGGGTCTGAATCATTCCTAATTGGAGTCGTGGGACTGCAGGACTTCAGTATGGACATCCGGGAGGCACTCCATGTCATGCTGGGAGTGGTGAACCTCAGCACCAAGGCTGGACTCAAGCTCTGTGTTGACGCCCTCCTGGACAACCTCAAGCGATATCCCCAGGACAAGAGATCCATCTGGAAGTAAGTTGGGGTCTACCTCAATGTTCCTTGGGGGAGGGGTGGTGTTTTTGTCGGTCCCTAACCACGGATAAAAGAGGAGGGGGAGCAGTAACAAGCTCACTAAACAACCTGGGCTCAGCTGGCCATGCTGATAGTACCCTGTAAGGACTCCAGGGATACAGGATGTACTCCATGTTGGCTGTACATGGTGTCTGTTCCTCATGTCATATTGGAGCTAAGTCAGTGGCCTGAGTAGTGCTCCCAGTCTCAATGACAAAGGGGATACAGGATGTACTCCATGTTGGCAGTACATGGTGTCTGTTCCTCATGTCATATTGGAGCTAAGTCAGTGGCCTGAGTAGTGCTCCCAGTCTCAATGACAAAGGGGATACAGGATGTACTCCATGTTGGCTGTACATGGTGTCTGTTCCTCATGTCATATTGGAGCTAAGTCAGTGGCCTGAGTAGTGCTCCCAGTCTCAATGACAAAGGGGATACAGGATGTACTCCATGTTGGCAGTACATGGTGTCTGTTCCTCATGTCATATTGGAGCTAAGTCAGTGGCCTGAGTAGTGCTCCCAGTCTTAATGACAAAGGGGATACAGGATGTACTCCATGTTGGCTGTACATGGTGTCTGTTCCTCATGTCATATTGGAGCTAAGTCAGTGGCCTGAGTAGTGCTCCCAGTCTCAATGACAAAGGGGATACAGGATGTACTCCATGTTGGCTGAACATGGTGTCTGTTCCTCATGTCATATTGGAGCTAAGTCAGTGGCCTGAGTAGTGCTCCCAGTCTTAATGACAAAGGGGATACAGGATGTACTCCATGTTGGCTGTACATGGTGTCTGTTCCTCATGTCATATTGGAGCTAAGTCAGTGGCCTGAGTAGTGCTCCCAGTCTTAATGACAAAGGGGATACAGGATGTACTCCATGTTGGCTGTACATGGTGTCTGTTCCTCATGTCATATTGGAGCTAAGTCAGTGGCCTGAGTAGTGCCCCCAGTCTTAATGACAAAGGGGATACAGGATGTACTCCATGTTGGCTGTACATGGTGTCTGTTCCTCATGTCATATTGGAGCTAAGTCAGTGGCCTGAGTAGTACTCCCAGTCTTAATGACAAAGGGGATACAGGATGTACTCCATGTTGGCTGAACATGGTGTCCGTTCCTCATGTCATATTGGAGCTAAGTCAGTGGCCTGAGTAGTGCTCCCAGTCTTAATGACAAAGGGGAAACAGGATGTACTCCATGTTGGCTGTACATGGTGTCTGTTCCTCATGTCATATTGGAGCTAAGTCAGTGGCCTGAGTAGTGCCCCCAGTCTTAATGACAAAGGGGATACAGGATGTACTCCATGTTGGCTGTACATGGTGTCTGTTCCTCATGTCATATTGGAGCTAAGTCAGTGGCCTGAGTAGTGCTCCCAGTCTTAATGACAAAGGGGAAACAGGATGTACTCCATGTTGGCTGTACATGGTGTCTGTTCCTCATGTCATATTGGAGCTAAGTCAGTGGCCTGAGTAGTGCTCCCAGTCTTAATGACAAAGGGGAAACAGGATGTACTCCATGTTGGCTGTACATGGTGTCTGTTCCTCATGTCATATTGGAGCTAAGTCAGTGGCCTGAGTAGTGCTCCCAGTCTTAATGACAAAGGGGAAACAGGATGTACTCCATGTTGGCTGTACATGGTGTCTGTTCCTCATGTCATATTGGAGCTAAGTCAGTGGCCTGAGTAGTGCTCCCAGTCTTAATGACAAAGGGGAAACAGGATGTACTCCATGTTGGCTGTACATGGTGTCTGTTCCTCATGTCATATTGGAGCTAAGTCAGTGGCCTGAGTAGTGCTCCCAGTCTTAATGACAAAGGGGATACAGGATGTACTCCATGTTGTCTGTACATGGTGTCTGTTCCTCATGTCATATTGGAGCTAAGTCAGTGGCCTGAGTAGTGCTCCCAGTCTCAATGACAAAGGGGATACAGGATGTACTCCATGTTGGCTGAACATGGTGTCTGTTCCTCATGTCATATTGGAGCTAAGTCAGTGGCCTGAGTAGTGCTCCCAGTCTTAATGACAAAGGGGATACAGGATGTACTCCATGTTGGCTGTACATGGTGTCTGTTCCTCATGTCATATTGGAGCTAAGTCAGTGGCCTGAGTAGTGCTCCCAGTCTCAATGACAAAGGGGATACAGGATGTACTCCATGTTGGCTGAACATGGTGTCTGTTCCTCATGTCATATTGGAGCTAAGTCAGTGGCCTGAGTAGTGCTCCCAGTCTTAATGACAAAGGGGAAACAGGATGTACTCCATGTTGCCTGTACATGGTGTCTGTTCCTCATGTCATATTGGAGCTAAGTCAGTGGCCTGAGTAGTGCCCCCAGTCTTAATGACAAAGGGGAAACAGGATGTACTCCATGTTGGCTGTACATGGTTTCTGTTCCTCATGTCATATTGGAGCTAAGTCAGTGGCCTGAGTAGTGCTCCCAGTCTTAATGACAAAGGGGAAACAGGATGTACTCCATGTTGGCTCTACATGGTGTCTGTTCCTCATGTCATATTGGAGCTAAGTCAGTGGCCTGAGTAGTGCTCCCAGTCTTAATGACAAAGGGGAAACAGGATGTACTCCATGTTGGCTGTACATGGTGTCTGTTCCTCATGTCATATTGGAGCTAAGTCAGTGGCCTGAGTAGTGCTCCCAGTCTTAATGACATTCCACTTCACCCAGTCATGATGGTTGTCAAATCTCTTAGATAAGAAAGAAGATATATTTCTGATGTGTGTTGTTGTTGACAGATGTCTCCACCATCTTGGTGACCGCCATCCCTCCCTGGTACTCCCTCTGGTGAGAGATCTCCTCGGGATCCACCCCTTCCTGGACCTGCCGGAGCCGGACATTGAGGACCCCACTTGTATCCTTACTGACTTAATCAGCTAGCTACAGTACAGTAGTGTATGAGACATCACAGTACAGTAGTGTATGAGACATCACAGAGTGTCCTTTAGGGAGAGTTGTCATCTTACTGGAAGGTTGCTAAATACAGTAGAACTACCTCTCTGACAACACCTAGTTACAGAGTCAAAGTGTCCTTTAGGGAGAGGTGTCCTCTTACTGGGGAGTTGCTAAATACAGTAGAACTACCTCTCTGACAACACCTAGTTACAGAGTGTCCTTTAGGGAGAGATGTCCTCTTACTGGAGAGTTGCTAAATACAGTAGAACTACCTCTCTGTAAAGGACAAAACCTAGTTACAGAGCCAAAGTGTCCTTTAGGGAGAGATGTTCTCTTACTGGAGAGTTGATAAATACAGTAGAACTACCTCTCTGACAACACCTAGTTACAGAGTCAAAGTGTCCTTTAGGGAGAGGTGTCCTCTTACTGGGGAGTTGCTAAATACAGTAGAACTACCTCTCTGACAACACCTAGTTACAGAGTGTCCTTTAGGGAGAGATGTCCTCTTACTGGAGAGTTGCTAAATACAGTAGAACTACCTCTCTGTAAAGGACAAAACCTAGTTACAGAGCCAAAGTGTCCTTTAGGGAGAGATGTTCTCTTACTGGAGAGTTGATAAATACAGTAGAACTACCTCTCTGACAACACCTAGTTACAGAGCCAAAGTGTCCTTTAGGGAGAGATGTTCTCTTACTGGAGAGTTAATAAATACAGTAGAACTACCTCTCTGACAACACCTAGTTACAGAGCCAAAGTGTCCTTTAGGGAGAGGTGTCCTCTTACTGGAGAGTTGCTAAATACAGTAGAACTACCTCTCTGTAAAGTACAACACCTAGGTACAGAGTGTCCTTTAGGGAGAGATGTCCTCTTACTGGAGAGTTGATAAATACAGTAGAACTACCTCTCTGTAAAGGACAAAACCTAGTTACAGAGTGTCCTTTAGGGAGAGATGTCCTCTTACTGGAGAGTTGCTAAATACAGTAGAACTACCTCTCTGTAAAGGACAAAACCTAGTTACAGAGCCAAAGTGTCCTTTAGGGAGAGATGTTCTCTTACTGGAGAGTTGATAAATACAGTAGAACTACCTCTCTGACAACACCTAGTTACAGAGCCAAAGTGTCCTTTAGGGAGAGATGTTCTCTTACTGGAGAGTTGATAAATACAGTAGAACTACCTCTCTGACAACACCTAGTTACAGAGCCAAAGTGTCCTTTAGGGAGAGGTGTCCTCTTACTGGAGAGTTGCTAAATACAGTAGAACTACCTCTCTGTAAAGTACAACACCTAGGTACAGAGTGTCCTTTAGGGAGAGGTGTCCTCTTACTGGAGAGTTGATAAATACAGTAGAACTACCTCTCTGTGAAGGACAACACCTAGTTACAAAGTGTCTTCTTACGGGAGAGTTGCTAAACATAGTAGAACTACCTCTCTGTAAAGGACAACACCTAGTTACAGAGACAAAGTGTCCTTTAGGGAGAGGTTTCCTCTTACTGAAGAGTTGCTAAATACAGTAGAACTACCTCTCTGTAAAGGACAACACCTAGTTACAGAGTGTCCTCTTACTGGAGAGTTGCTAAATACAGTTGAACTACCTCTCTGTAAAGGACAACACCTAGTTACAGAGACAAAGTGTCCTTTAGGGAGAGGTTTCCTCTTACTGAAGAGTTGCTAAATACAGTAGAACTACCTCTCTGTAAAGGACAACACCTAGTTACAGAGACAAAGTGTCCTTTAGGGAGAGGTTTCCTCTTACTGAAGAGTTGCTAAATACAGTAGAACTACCTCTCTGTAAAGTACAACACCTAGTTACAGAGTGTCTTCTTACGGGAGAGTTGCGAAACCTAGTAGAACTACCTCTCTGTAAAGGACAACACCTAGTTACAGAGCCAAAGTGTGCTCTAGGGAGAGGTGTCCTCTTACTGGATAGTTGCTAAATACAGTAGAACTACCTCTCTGTAAAGGACAACACCTAGTTACAGAGACAAAGTGTCCTTTAGGGAGAGGTTTCCTCTTACTGAAGAGTTGCTAAATACAGTAGAAATACCTCTCTGTAAAGGACAACACCTAGTTACAGAGACAAAGTGTCCTTTAGGGAGAGGTTTCCTCTTACTGAAGAGTTGCTAAATACAGTAGAACTACCTCTCTGTAAAGGACAACACCTAGTTACAGAGTGTCTTCTTACGGGAGAGTTGCTAAACATAGTAGAACTACCTCTCTGTAAAGGACAACACCTAGTTACAGAGCCAAAGTGTGCTCTAGGGAGAGGTGTCCTCTTACTGGATAGTTGCTAAATACAGTAGAACTACCTCTCTGTAAAGGACAACACCTAGTTACAGAGTCAAAGTGTCCTTTAGGGAGAGGTGTCCTCTTACTGGAGAGTTGCTAAATACAGTAGAACTACCTCTCTGACAACACTTAGTTACAGAGACAAAGTGTCCTTTAGGGAGAGGTGTCCTTTTACTGGAGAGTTGCTAAATACAGTAGAACTACCTCTCTGACAACACCTAGTTACAGAGTGTCCTTTAGGGAGAGGTGTCCTCTTACTGGAGAGTTGCTAAATACAGTAGAACTACCTCTCTGTAAAGTACAACACCTAGGTACAGAGTGTCCTTTAGGGAGAGGTTTCCTTTAGCGGGAGTGTTTTCTTATGGAAGTTGTTCTACTGTATTGGTGATGGAAACTGTCCTTTGTAGGAGTGTTCTCTTATTGTTTTATATAAAAAGAAATAATAGAAAAAATAAAAAATAAGTAGGTCAGGTGTTGATATTAAAAATAAAGTAAGCATATCCTGAACAGGAGCACATGTGCTTTTCAGAAGGCAGAGCGCCATCTGGTGGAACAGAGATAAACTAAACATTGATTTAACCTGTTCCCTGATATTTGGCCAACCCAATTTCTTGATAAATCAAGAAAAGCCATCCACATTCATGTTTCGTGCTGTTGGCGCTCATCAGTGTAGAGTAGGCTGTACCACTGCGACCAAAAAATATTTTTTTTTTTTGGTCCCAGTGGCTTCCGGAATGGTTCGTGGATGGCTTTTCTTGATTTATCAAGAAATTGGGTTGGCCAAATATCAGGGAACAGGTTAAATCAATTAAAAGTTGATTTTTTTCCACTAGATAGCGCTCTGCCTTCTGAAAAGCACATGTGCTCCTGGTCAGGATATGCCTTCTTTATTTTTATTATAAAAAGAAATATAATTTACAAAAATATTCTGAATTTCTTATAAAGGATAAGCGCTAATGAATCATATTAATATGCCTGTTATATGATAATGTACAATTTGGATTATAGATTACAAGGAAATAAGACCTAAAATATCAAATTATTTGGATTAGGTTTTATTTTCTTGTATTCCTGTTGTTTTGTTTCCCACTTGGCAAATACGCAAGGAGGAAAAGCAGAATGAATTTTAACAAAACAATTTGTTCTCGTTAGGCCTTTATTAAATAGAATGTTTTATAATACCTTAAAGAAACAAATGTACTTATCTTTGGTCAGGCAATTATCCCAAGCTTTACAAATGAATTTATTTTAATTTTCTTTACAATAAATATTTAAAGAATTTACAAAAGATTTAAAGCCGCAGCTTAAAGGCCTTGTTCTTTAGTTGCGACTGTGCTAAGAATTGAGGAGGTGGAGAGACTCCCTCTGGCGGTGCAGCCAGATGGCCTCCCATTGGTCAGCGATGACGTAGCTCTTTTTTCTTTCACCGCCGCTCGCCGCCTTCTGCCACCTATGTTCAGAATAAAACTAAACACATGTTATACTTTAGACTTCTAGTTTACCCATTGACTGAAGAAAAGTATTTTCTTCCAGTAGAACAGGTTTATGATTGGTTTGTTAGCTCCTTGACCTCTGCACCAATCAGATATCAGCATGTTGATCCTGGTACTGAACGCCGCACGTACCTGCCCCACTATGGCATCACTGTTTGATGCTCATATCTACAGACACTATTCCTTCCTGAGAGATACCCTGCCCACACTGGTACCTGTCTTGCCGGTAAGTCCTTGTGTAGTTATATAATATCTATGTTGTTGTTTCTTATCCCATCGTGTAAAGATTACACCAATTCCATGAGTTCATGCTCCTCGAGCTGTTTTATGATGAGCAGCGGCCTCTCCCAAAGATCCTGTTCAGTACACTACATCTATAATACAATATAATGTAGCTTATGATTGTATAACGATGTTTGACAATTTTACTGCATGTGTTTCTTTTGAACGAAAAATCTTAATTTATTTTAAGGAGAAATAATGGCTATTTCTATCCTTAGGGATGAAGTATGAAAGGATGAATTGTGAAGAGTAATGATAAACGAAAAAATAAAAGTGTCCAGGGATGGGAATCAAACCCACAGTGTTCAGCTTACCGGGCAGATGCCATGTCCACTAGGTTACCCTGGACATATTTCTCTGTTCGTAAATCTGCCCGGTAAGCGGAACAATGTGGGTTCGATTCCCATCCCTGGACACTTTATTTTTTCTGTTTATCATTTCACAATTCATCCTTTCAAACTTCATCTCTAAGAATAGAAATAGGCATTATTTCTCCTTAAAATAAATTTCGATTTTTCGTTTATGAACGGAAAAAAATGTCCAGGGTAGCCTAGTGGACATGGCATCTGCCCGGTAAGTGGAACACTGTGTGTTCGATTCCCATCCCTGGACACTTTTATTTTTCCGTTTATCATTACTCTTCACAATTCATCCTTTCATACTTTATCCCTAAGGTTAGAAATAATTGTTATTTCTCCTTAAAATAGATAAAAATAATGATTTTTCGTTCTGTCAAAAGAAACATTTGAGGTAAAATTGTCAAATGTTGTTTTACACAACATCTACAATATAATTTTACAAATGAAAACACTAAAACACGAATGTTTCTGTCACAAATAAATCAAACTTCTACTGTCCTTACTGCGATGAAAAAATATATTGGGAGGGCTCTTTCATTTTTTCATGGCAGTAAGGACAGTAGAAGTTTGATGTATTTGTGAAAGAAACATTCGTGTTTTCATTTGTATTATATAGATGGCACGTTGTTGCCTTGTACAATATAATCTCACCGACCCAGTTGTAGTCATCGAGGTGATAAAGAAGCCTTCAGGATCTGGTCTAGACTTGAAGTCCACACCTAGGACAAGAGAAAAAGTATTTGAAGTGTCACAAACAGGTTCATTTGGTGTCAAATTATCACCAAATATTGGATTTGTTGGTCCAAATTGGATGAACAACTGACCATATGTCCTATATGAGTCAACTTTCTGTCACAAACAGATTCGTTGGGCACATGTACTACAAGATCAAGGATTTGATGTCTCAGAATATTGTCACAGATAGGTTCATTTAGCTTCAAATCATCACCAAATATTGGATTTGATGTTCCAAATTGGATGAACGACTTAACACATGTTCTACAATGTATCTGGCATTGCTGAACAGACATCTACACCAGCTGTGGTCATCGAGGTGATAAAGAGGCCTTCAGGATCTGGTCTAGACTCCAGACCTGGGACAAGAGAGAAAAATATATATATAATCTTGTATATTAAAATCAAAAAAGGCATTACCTGACCACGTTCACATGATCTTTTAGATGGCAGAGCGCCATCTAGTGGAACAGAAATCAACTAAACATTTATTCAACCTTTTACCTGATATTTGGCCAACCCATTTTCTTAATAAATCAAGATTTTACTGTAAGTATACCACATGTCTACACATGGTACAGTCCATGATAATCATAGAGGGTAGTTAGCGACTGTCTTTTACTGTAAGTACACCACATGTCTACACATGGTACAGTCCATGATAATCATGGTAGGTAGTTAGTGACTGTCTTTTACTGTAAGTACACCACATGTCTATACATGGTACAGTCCATGATAATCATGGTAGGTAGTTAGTGACTGTCTTTTACTGTAAGTACACCACATGTCTACACATGGTATAGGCCATGATAATCATGGTGGGTAGTTAGTGACTGTCTTTTACTGTAAGTACACCACATGTCTACACATGGTACAGTCCATGATAATCATAGTGACAATTAAAAACACATTTATTGACAACTCAGTCAATTGTTACACTCCGGAGAGTTAGGCAGTTAAAAATTTACAATTTAAAAAATTCACATCAGGAGGTTCCCCTGCCAAGGGTAGTCTGGACTCCGTCAGGGGAGTAACATCCTCCTGAGCGCGTATAAGCCCTCACGTACAAAGGGATCTGAGTCCCGAGCGCGCTCAATTGCAGCACTGATGATTTCGGTGATAAGGTTTTTCTTCTGGGTGGAACAGGTCCTGAGGAGAGGCTCCCTGTCCTCGGGGTATATGACCGCATCCGTGATGTCACCCTCTGTGATTCTCAAATCAGTCAAGGGCCCCGAGTAGCGTTAATTGCACAATTTATAAATTATATCAGCTGCTTCATCCCAGCGCTTCGACGTCAGATCCTCCTCCACTTGAAACAGTGGAGATGTCGCCAGGGCCGGTGTTGTCATTTTCCCATGGGGAGCGGGCGGTGTTGGCTCGGCAGGCCGAGGCGCAGGCAGTGGGGGTGTTGGAGACACTGCAGTTGGTGTTGTCCTCAGCTCAGCTTTGACTTGCCCGAGGACTTTGTAGAGGTTGCTGGCTGCTCCGGGCCTCAGATCCAATATTTGCCTGATCAGGCCGGCGAGGGCGTCGCACTGCGGAGGCGACAGGAGGGGTCCTTTCCTCTGCGCCTTGGTCCTCGAGGAGAGGAGGTCCAGGACCTCCTCCCGCCCAAGACCAAGGGCGTCCGTCTCAGCGAAGGACACGCTGGGGTGCCCCTCGATGAACGCATCGAGGTCGACTCTCGTTGCGTTCTTTGCCGATGACGTGGAGGACGCAAAGGTCTCCTCAACGATGGACATCTCCACGTCCGGTGTTGGGGCCGCAGGTCCGAGGGTCTTCTGGGCGGGCAGAGGGCCAAGCGGGGCAACGAGGTCCGGCCGAGCGGGAGGCGGCTCAGGATGTTGTGAACCGGCCGGGCGAGGGCCCACGGGACCCTCAGGGGCCTGCAGGGGCGGAGCAGGGTTCACAGGTGGAGGGGCAGAAGGCGTTTCCTCCATAGGCAAGGCCGGGGCCGCTGGTGTCGGACGGCTCTGCTGCCGGGACACGGTGGACGAAGCACCAGGTGGAAGGGGTGCCGGTTGTGGCTGGCCGTTGTTGGAGGCTCTCCCAGGATTGATGAGGCAGTTGGCCCTACGGTGACCCTGCCGGCCGCATCTGGAGCACTTGACTCCATATGATATGAAGGCCGAGAGGACGTTTCCTTTGTTTCTGATGACGACGCGGGTCGGGATCTTTTCCAGGGTAAAGCCCTCCTTTAGGAGGATGAATACCTCGCGTCGGCCATCCGTGAAGGTATACCTTCCGGCTCTCAGCCGGATAGGGGCAATGGAAGACACGTCACCGAAGGGCTTGAGGGCCTCGATGAGGGCGGCGTCGTCTACGAAAAAGGGCAGGTTTGCGACGGTGATCCTCTCCGCCCTTTTCTTAAAGGGGAAGGCCCTGAGGTGGGTATGCCCGATTTCAAGGCCGTCCCTTAGAAGTCACTCCGCCAGGGCCTTGGTGGACAGGCCCACCAGCATGTGGCCGTCCATTTTCATCACTTGGAGCACATTCCCGGCTCCTCCGACCAGCTCTTCTACCGCCTGTAGGTAATGGGTGTATCCGAAGTCTGGGCAGTGTTCCACGAAGACGCAGTTATCCTCAGTTGAAGAGCGCTGTTGTACTCTGGCATCGGCGATGTCGGCCCGGGTAGCCCTGATTTCCTGGACCACCGTAGCTCCTCCCGCAGTTGGCCGTCTTCGCGGGGTTGCGCCGGTCCTTCTGGAGGCCGCGACACCGCTGGAACGTTGATAATCATAGTGGGTAGTTAGCGACTGTCTTTTACTGTAAGTATACCACACGTCTACACATGGTATAGTCCATGATAATCATAGAGGGTAGTTAGTGACTGTCTTTTACTGTAAGTATACCACATGTCTACACATGGTACAGTCCATGATAATCATAGAGGGTAGTTAGCGACTGTCTTTTACTGTAAGTATACCACACGTCTACACATGGTATAGTCCATGATAATCATAGAGGGTAGTTAGTGACTGTCTTTTACTGTAAGTATACCACATGTCTACACATGGTACAGTCCATGATAATCATAGAGGGTAGTTAGCGACTGTCTTTTACTGTAAGTATACCACACGTCTACACATGGTACAGTCCATGATAATCATAGAGGGTAGTTAGCGACTGTCTTTTACTGTAAGTATACCACACGTCTACACATGGTACAGTCCATGATAATCATAGAGGGTAGTTAGCGACTGTCTTTTACTGTAAGTATACCACACGTCTACACATGGTACAGTCCATGATAATCATAGAGGGTAGTTAGCGACTGTCTTTTACTGTAAGTATACCACACGTCTACACATGGTACAGGCCATGATAATCATAGAGGCTAGTTAGCGACTGTCTTTTACTGTAAGTATACCACACGTCTACACATGGTACAGTCCATGATAATCATAGAGGGTAGTTAGCGACTGTCTTTTACTGTAAGTATACCACATGTCTACATATGTAGAAAGTGGAGTTCAACCCCTGTTTGGTTACTTGTACTCAATGGTGGAGGTTGGATTTTTGGCAAGTGGGGTAGAATTTTGCATGTAATACAGTATAACTACCTCTCTGACAACACCTAGTTACAGAGTCAAAGTTTCCTTTAGGGAGAGGTGTCCTCTTACTGGAGAGTTGCTAAATACAGTAGAACTACCTCTCTGACAACACCTAGTTACAGAGTCAAAGTTTCCTTTAGGGAGAGGTGTCCTCTTACTGGAGAGTTGCTAAATACAGTAGAACTACCTCTCTGACAACACCTAGTTACAGAGTCAAAGTTTCCTTTAGGGAGATCTGTCCTCTTACTGGAGAGTTCCAAAATACAGTAGAACTACCTCTCTGACAACACCAGTTACAGAGTCAAAGTTTCCTTTAGGGAGAGGTGTCCTCTTACTGGAGAGTTCCTAAATACAGTAGAACTACCTCTCTGACAACACCTAGTTACAGAGTCAAAGTTTCCTTTAGGGAGAGGTGTCCTCTTACTGGAGAGTTGCTAAATACAGTAGAACTACCTCTCTGACAACACCTAGTTACAGAGTCAAAGTTTCCTTTAGGGAGATCTGTCCTCTTACTGGAGAGTTCCAAAATACAGTAGAACTACCTCTCTGACAACACCAGTTACAGAGTCAAAGTTTCCTTTAGGGAGAGGTGTCCTCTTACTGGAGAGTTGCTAAATACAGTAGAACTACCTCTCTGACAACACCTAGTTACAGAGTCAAAGTTTCCTTTAGGGAGAGGTGTCCTCTTACTGGAGAGTTGCTAAATACAGTAGAACTACCTCTCTGACAACACCTAGTTACAGAGTCAAAGTTTCCTTTAGGGAGAGGTGTCCTCTTACTGGAGAGTTGCTAAATACAGTAGAACTACCTCTCTGACAACACCTAGTTACAGAGTCAAAGTTTCCTTTAGGGAGAGGTGTCCTCTTACTGGAGAGTTGCTAAATACAGTAGAACTACCTCTCTGACAACACCTAGTTACAGAGTCAAAGTTTCCTTTAGGGAGATCTGTCCTCTTACTGGAGAGTTCCAAAATACAGTAGAACTACCTCTCTGACAACACCAGTTACAGAGTCAAAGTTTCCTTTAGGGAGAGGTGTCCTCTTACTGGAGAGTTCCTAAATACAGTAGAACTACCTCTCTGCAACACCTAGTTACAGAGTCAAAGTTTTCTTTAGGGAGAGGTGTCCTCTTACTGGAGAGTTGCTAAATACAGTAGAACTACCACTCTGTAAAGGACAACACCTAGTTACAGAGTCAAAGTTTCCTTTAGGGAGAGGTGTCCTCTTACTGGAGAGTTGCTAAATACAGTAGAACTACCTCACTGTAAAGGACAACACCTATTTACAGAGTCAAAGTTTTCTTTAGGGAGAGGTGTCCTCTTACTGGAGAGTTGCTAAATACAGTAGAACTACCACTCTGTAAAGGACAACACCTAGTTACAGAGTCAAAGTTTCCTTTAGGGAGAGGTGTTCTCTTACTGGAGAGTTGCTAAATACAGTAGAACTACCTCTCTGACAGCACCTAGTTACAGAGTCAACGTTTCCTTTAGGGAGAGGTGTCCTCTTACTGGAGAGTTGCTAAATACAGTAGAACTACCTCTCTGACAACACCTAGTTACAGAGTCAAAGTTTCCTTTAGGGAGAGGTGTCCTCTTACTGGAGAGTTGCTAAATACAGTAGAACTACCTCACTGTAAAGGACAACACCTAGTTACAGAGTCAAAGTTTCCTTTAGGGAGAGGTGTCCTCTTACTGGAGAGTTACTAGATACAGTAGAACTACCTCTCTGACAACACCTAGTTACAGAGTCAAAGTGTCCTTTAGGGAGAGGTGTCCTCTTACTGGAGAGTTGCTAAATACAGTAGAACTACCTCTCTGACAACACCTAGTTACAGAGTCAAAGTGTCCTTTAGGGAGAGTTATCCTCTTACTGGAGAGTTGCTAAATTGTAAAAATGATAATTTTGTAAATGAAAACTGTTTTTATAGAGAGGTGTTCGCTAAAGGAAGGTTCTACTATATATGGAACTTTGACTCCTTTGTTGCCTTTTATTGGATTCCTGTCATTTCTTCAACCACATTCCACTAAAAATACAGAAGACGAAGATACGGATCCCGTAAAGATGGAACAATGAGAAAATAAAATGTGTTGTTAGAGTTTGTTCCTATATCTCTGTAGGTGGGACTAAGAGCTGTGTATCTCCAGCAACTGGGCACAGTGAGCCTGGCAACCACCAAGAGTGACGGAGTGAGTCCGGAGTCCCTGCAGTTCTTCAAGTCTGTCCTGGAGAGACTGCATTCTGCGGAGCTAAAGTCTACGACACTCCGACAGAGACATATGGAGTGTGCCATCAAGTACGTAGATGCTGGTGGGGAAGTCAACAATCTCTTTATTTATAGCTTATAGGGACAACTTAACTGGCTTAGTACATGTGATACAGGCCATGATAATCATGGTGGGTAGTTATGGACTGTCTTTTACTGTAAGTACACTACATGTCTACACATGGTACAGGCCATGATAATTATGGTGGGTAGTTATAGCGACTGTCTTTTACTGTAAGTACACCACATGTCTACACACAGCAGAGGTTCTCTTCTTCTCCTTCTTTCTTATCTCCACTCAATCATATTAGGGTATCAAGCTTGTAAAGCTTGCGTGACGGCCGATGCAGCATAGTGGGGAGATTTGACAACCATCATGACTGGGTGAAATAGAATGTGTCAGCCTTTGTCATTAAGACTGGGAGCACTACTCAGTAGCAGGCCACCGACTTAGCTCCAATATGAAATGGTGACATGAGGAACAGACACCATGTACAGCCAACATGGAGTACATCCTGTATCCCCTTTGTCATTAAGACTGAGAGCACTACTCAGTAGTAGGCCACCGACTTAGCTCCAAAAGAAATGGCCGCCTCTGACATGAGGAACAGACGCCATGTGCAGCTGCTCCTAACATGGAGTACAAACACTGCTCATCCTGTATCCCTGGAGTCCTTACAAGGTACTATCAGCCGGGCCAGCTGAGCCCAGGTTTTTTAGTGAGCTTGTTACTACTCCTCCTTTTTTATCCGGGCTTGTGGCTACAGGGCATGTCCCCTGGTGGCAGATAGGGGAACAACCTTCAGATATGAACAGCTGTGAAACAAACAGAATAACTCTGACCAAGAACCAACATTGTTAGAAAGAGGAGAAAGACCTCTTTATAAATCCTGAACTGTTGATAGACCTCAGTCCAGGGATGTTGGCAGCTTCCATGTTAGGCCTCAAATTACAGTCAGATACTTTCACCAAAGTGTGTCATGGTACCATGATCAATGAAAGCTGCATTCCTATACACTCTATTCCATTGGAATTCAAGTAATCTTTACCTAAAGAGATAAGAAACAACTTTACTGGCCGCATTCAGGATGGGATCTCAGCTAGATGAGAGAGATAGAGTAACTATATTACATAATGTTAAATAAATGAATACATTTGTAAAATAGAGCAATCCATAAATAAATCTTTAATTAAAAAAGGTATATATTGGATCAAAATATCATTTATTTTACCAATAATTCAGTTGGCTGAATGCCAACCTTTATCAAGGTAACACAAGGTAATAAGACACCTATTCTAAATAAATAAATAGTGTGATGTTTTGGTAACAGCATTGTTACCATTATCAGACAAATCATTCAGTACTTTTGTCTGAAGATGGTAACAACCCTGTTACCAAAATGTCACACACTATTTATTTTTATTTGGATTTGGTCTTCTTCTTCTTTCTTATCTCCACTCAATCATATTAGGGTATCAAGCTTGAGACTTTTGATGGTGTCTGCTGGGGATGAGTAGAGCTCATCATACAACCATCATGGTGGTTACAAGGTTTAGAGAAGCTTGACCCCAGTTTGTTGTCTCAGAGATCTCCAGAACCTGGCTCAAATAGAACCCCAGCTAGCAGCTGCTGCGTCCTGCGCTTGTTCCTACGTGGAGTGTCACCTGCTTGTCAATCAGGTAGGTAACAACTCTCACTGTTAAACACAAGGTAATAAGACACCAAATAAATAAATAAATAGTGTGTGATGTTTCAGTAACGGCATTGTTACCATCTTCAGACAAAAGTACTGAATGAGAAATTTTACCACAGCATGTTTTAAATAGTTACTGTTATCAAGTGTGTAAACAAGATAACAGATGAGAATAATTATCTGTGTTTCTCTTAAAACTATCTTCTTCTTATCTTCTATCTTGTTTACAAACTTGATAACAGTAACTATTTAAAACATGCTGTAGTAAAATTTCTCATTCAGTACTTTTGTATGAAGATGGTAACAACACTGTTACTGAAACATCACACACTATTTATTTATTTGGTGTCTTATTACCTTGTGTTTATAATATACATATTGTACCTTATCATTCAGTACTTTTGTCTGAAGATGGTAACAACACTGTTACTGAAACGTCATACACTATTTATTTATTTGGATTTGGTGTCTTATTACCCTGTGTTTATAATCTATAATCCACAAATTGTACCTTATCATTCAGTACTTTTGTCTGAAGATGGTAACAACACTGTTACTCAAACATCACACACTATTTATTTATTTGGTGTCTTATTACCTTGTGTTTATAATCTATAATTATAATACAAAACTATTATAAACGCGTATGATTCTTTTAAAAATAAGCAATTTCTACTGCCCTTACTGCAATGGAAAAATTAATGAGAGGGCCTAGCTCATCAGTGGTGAACCCTCCCAGCGGTTTCACCCAGTTTAATCTACCATACCGCTGTTATATTACATTTTTCGATCTTCCTTTTATAGTGACACTGATGCTAGACTCTTGTAATGGGTATTTTAGAATCATACGTGTCTATAATAGTTTGGAATTTTGATAACAGATGGCACGCTAATGTATCCAGTTATATATTTGTTGATTATCAGATTGAGACAAGGATAAATCACACAAGATTCTCTGTTTCTCCAAACAAAAGCAACCAAATATTGCATACATCATTTCATCTTGTTTTCTGCTATTACATACATCACAATGAGAAAACAATAGAAAAAAATAAATAAATAAAAAGTTCAGGTGTTGATATTAAAAATAATGAAGTCATATCCTGAATAAAAGCATATGTGCTTTTTAAATGGCAGAGCGCCATCTAGTTCGTGGATGGCTTTTCATCAAGAAATTGGTTTGGCCAAATATCACGGAGCAAGTTAAATGAATGTTTTAGTTTATTTTTTCTCCACTAGATAGCGCTCTGCCATTTAAAAAGCACATGAGCTTTTGTTCAGGATATGACTTCATAATTTTTTATAGATCACAATATTAGCAATATATCATCTTTAATTCAAATTGTACCTTATCATTCAGTATATTTGGATGTTTAACAAGCCGGAGGTATAACAATGACTGTGATGTTAGATTGTGGGAAATCGCAACTGGCTGGCTCCCTCCAGCTTCCCTCCACTTCAGAGTGCTGCTCTTAAATCCTCTCTTCAGAAGGTAGGTGGAACATTGCCACAATTGCTGAAGTCTTTTTTAGACTTTTGGGAGAGTCCAATACTTATGATAAACCAGCTGGAGGAACATGGACTCATGGAATTGGTGTAATCTTTACACAAGGGGATAAGAAACAACAATAATACTGTTTATAAACAGCTGGAGGAGCATGGACTCATGGAATTGGTGTAATCTTTACACAATGGGATAAGAAACAACAACAACACTGTCTATAAACAGCTGGAGGAGCATGGACTCATGGAATTGGTGTAATCTTTACACAATGGGATAAGAAACAACAACAACACTGTCTATAAACAGCTGGAGGAGCATGGACTCATGGAATTGGTGTAATCTTTACACAAGGGGATAAGAAACAACAACAACAACACTGTCTATAAACAGCTGGAGGAGCATGGACTCATGGAATTGGTGTAATCTTTACACAATGGGATAAGAAACAACAACAACACTGTCTATAAACAGCTGGAGGAGCATGGACTCATGGAATTGGTGTAATCTTTACACAAGGGGATAAGAAACAACAGCAACACTGTCTATAAACAACTGGAGGAGCATGGACTCATGGAATTGGTGTAATCTTTACACAAGGGGATAAGAAACAACAACAAAACTGTCTATAAACAGCTGGAGGAGCATGGACTCATGGAATTGGTGTAATCTTTACACAAGGGGATCAGAAACAACAACAACACTGTCTATAAACAGCTGGAGGAGAATGGACTCATGGAATTGGTGTAATCTTTACACATTGGGATAAGAAACAACAACAACACTGTCTATAAACAGCTGGAGGAGCATGGACTCATGGAATTGGTGTAATCTTTACACAAGGGGATAAGAAACAACAACACTGTCTATAAACAGCTGGAGGAGCATGGACTCATGGAATTGGTGTAATCTTTACACAAGGGGATTAGAAACAACAACAACACTGTCTATAAACAGCTGGAGGAGCATGGACTCATGGAATTGGTGTAATCTTTACACAAGGGAATTAGAAACAACAACAAAACTGTCTATAAACAGCTGGAGGAGCATGGACTCATGGAATTGGTGTAATCTTTACACAAGGGGATAAGAAACAACAACAAAACTGTCTATAAACAGCTGGAGGAGCATGGACTCATGGAATTGGTGTAATCTTTACACATGGGGATAAGAAACAACAACAAAACTGTCTATAAACAGCTGGAGGAGCATGGACTCATGGAATTGGTGTAATCTTTACACATGGGGATAAGAGACAACAACAAAACTGTCTATAAACAGCTGGAGGAGCATGGAATTGGTGTAATCTTTACACAAGGGGATAAGAAACAACAACAAAACTGTCTATAAACAGCTGGAGGAGCATGGAATTGGTGTAATCTTTACACAAGGGGATAAGAAACAACAACAAAACTGTCTATAAACAGTTGGAGGAGCATGGAATTGGTGTAATCTTTACACAAGGGGATAAGAAACAACAACAAAACTGTCTATAAACAGCTGGAGGAGCATGGACTCATGGAATTGGTGTAATCTTTACAAAGAGGATAAGAAACAACAACAGCACTGTCTATAAACAGCTGGAGGAGCATGGACTCATGGAATTGGTGTAATCTTTACACAAGGGGATAAGAAACAACAACAACACTGTCTATAAACAGCTGGAGGAGCATGGACTCATGGAATTGGTGTAATCTTTACACAAGGGGATTAGAAACAACAACAAAACTGTCTATAAACAGCTGGAGGAGCATGGACTCATGGAATTGGTGTAATATTTACGCAAGGGGATAAGAAGCAACAACAACACTGTCTATAAACAGCTGCAGGAGCATGGACTCATGGAATTGGTGTAATCTTTACACAAGGGGATAAGAAACAATAACAACACTGTCTATAAACAGCTGGAGGTCACTGTAATATCTTTCAGAGTTATTGTCTGAATCCCGATATACATGCTGTTGTTGTTGTTTTCATCCCCTTGTACAAAAATTATACCAATTCCATGAGTCCATGCTCCTCAAGGTGTTTTATGATAAGCAGTGGTCTCTCCCAAAGGTCCTGTTTAGTACATATAATACAAGTCATGTTCTGGAGCTGCAGGTGCCAAGCTACATTTTGGACAAGTGGAGAAGATTTTGTTGTTATTTTCTATCTTCAATGGTTTGAGATTGCCTGTTCTAAATCTTGTTGTTTGATGCTGTCTTTTTCTGATATCCATGCTAAAAGATACAAATTCCTAAGTTTTAGGAAAACGGCATCTCTTTTTTATGCAACTGAAAGTTGCTGATGGCTTGCGCAACGCTGATGAAGGCCAACAGCCTTATACACATACATGGTTATCTTTTCTTGAATAATCAAGAATGTGTATTTGGTTAATTGTTGAATAATTAAAAATAAACGAGATTAGTTGATATTTATTCTGATAGATGGCGCAAGCCATCAGCAACTTTTAGTTGCATAATAAGGAGATGCCTTTTTCATAATTTATATATATATATATATGTAATATTGTTGCAAATGTCGACGAATGGATGAACTGGCAGTCGTGTACGTGAGGCGAGTGTTGATGTTTTCCCCACACACGAACAACAAGAAGCAGAGGCAGGGCTAGATGTTAGCACCGAGAGTGATCGGGGACAGCCCATGGGACAGAGGTAGAGGCCATGACCCAAACTTGGATGCCTATCACCGAGACATGGAGAGAGAGACTGTGAGAGACAGAAGTGGTCTGCTGATGGACACACTGTAGAACATACTGCCGCTGACCCCCTAGAACCAAAACCTGTCCTGTTTTCAGGGGGGTCGTCTATAAAGAGTCTCTGGGAGCCCCAAATTTGCTTTGGCATTTTCCTCCTCTCTTCCCAGCTGTCCCCAGATGACCGCTCTTTGGATTTTTATTTTGACGTCAACATTTTCAGTGTTACATACAAATAGGGGTTTACAGGTATTATCAATAAAGATATAGCATATATACAAAATATGGGGGTGGCAGCAAACAGAAACGGTGTACATTCCAAAAGAAGGGCAGGATCTTTTAAGATATCGGCTCTAACTAATTGGAAGATAGGTGATATATACTAAAAGTGTCATACAGTTTAAAATATACGATATATATATATATATATATATATAAATGATGCAACAGGTTTCTGGAAATGAGTTTCTTTACATTTTTATTGTAATCTTAAGCTTTCAGGCATCTCAGCCTTTCTACAGATGTACAACAATGATCAATAATGAAATACCGTTATGTACTAGTCCTTTTTTAGTTAGCTAAATAAGCTTTCTACAACAAAGTTATCATAACAACAACCTAAAGAATAGTTCATATTTATTCTGATAGACTTTCAGTTGCACGATAAAGAAACATAATTTATGCATCTTATCTCAGTACAATGTCACATTCCTACTATTTTCCACATTCCTTTGTCTCCATGAGTGTAGCTATGACATCACCAAGTTGAGGTGTATTCCAGCTGCTCCACCAGAGCCTGGTGCTCTGCCACCAGTTCCCAGGACTGAGCCATGAGGAGCTGGCTTGCTTCCGTCAGCTACGGCTTCGTGCACTAGCTCTGCGCTTGCTGCTGGTCATCGGGAGTTCTAACCAATCTGCTCTGGCCCTCTGCGATGCCTTTCTGGATCAGTTGGACTTATTACATGGGTAAGTCTCTCCTTGTACATCTGTGGCCTGGGAACTATAGTCTGCATTCTCCCTGGCACAATATCATAAGACACCTGGTGATGGTAATAACGCTGTTACTGAAATGCCACACACTACAGTAGAACTACCTCTCTGACAACACCTAGTTACAGAACCAAAGTTTCCTTTAGGGAGAGGTGTCCTCTTACTGGAGAGTTGCTAAAGACAGTAGAACTACCTATCTGTAAAAGACAACACCTAGTTACAGAGTCAAAGTGTCCTTTAGGGAGAGGTGTCCTCTTATTGGAGAGTTGTTAAATAGTAAAAATGGTAATTTTGCAAATGAAAACTGTCTTTTGTAGAGAGGTGTCCTCTAGTGGGAGTGTCCTCTCATGGAGGTATTTCTACTTTATTTATTTGGATTAGGTCTTATTACCATTTAATTAAGAAAGAATTCACCGAAAGCTGTGATCTCTGATATACACTGCGTGACATTGAAAATGGAACACCAAGAAATAGTGGCCAGAAAATTATGCAAATTTCAGGGTAGACGCGCCTAACCGAGTTATGCAAATGATGTAAAATGCGCAGCTCTCGTGCGCAAATGGAGTAAGATATAAGGGAAGGAACTTGCAGAAAGGACAGTATTCGTGTCGTTATTTCTTCAAGGAAAATCATTGTAGAAATTTTGTTCTTGTGTCAAAAGACATGTGTAATAACAGAGAATGGCAGGTCATCGTAAACGGAGGCAGTTCAAGCAGACAGGCGCTTTTACGAGGGGCATGGTGATCGGACTGAAAAGGGCAGGTTGGTCCATACGTCAAATCACAGCTGATACACACCTTGGTGCGTCCACGGTGCACCGACTGTGGAGAAGATGGTTGGAACAAGGAAATGTGGCAATTTATAGGAATGTCGGTGCAACCAGAGTGACGTCAGCACGTGTGGATCGGCGTATCCTTCGACAAGCAGTGGCGGCCCCACAAGCCACTTGTACCGCCATCCTGCAACATGTGCAAGACACCCTAGATCATTCCATCTCGACCAGAACCATTTCCCGTCGATTGGTTGCTAATGGCTTGCACTCATGCCGTCCGCTAAGAAGACTGCCATTGACCCCACCGAATATGCGCCAACGTTTGGAATGGTGCCAGGCTAGATCGACGTGGATGACGGAATGGCGCAGGGTCGTGTTCTCAGATGAGTTGCGTTTCTGCTTGTCCAGTGATAGTCGCCGTGTATGCGTGTGGCGTCGATGTGGAGAAAGGTCCCATCCGGCAGCAATTGTGGAACGCCCCACTGTGTGACAACGTGGAATCATGGTTTGGGGCGCAATCGCGTATAATTCCAGGTCACCTTTACTTCGTATTCAGGGCACTATGACGGCCCAACGATACGTTGATGATGTGCTGCGACCGGTGACACTCCCCTACCTTCAGGGGGTACCCAATGCCCTTTATCAGCAGGATAACGCCTGACCGCACACTGCTCGCATTAGCCAACAAGCTCTGCAAGATGTACAGATGCTTCCCTGGCCACCGTACTCTCCTGATCTCTCACCAATCGAGCACGTCTGGGACATCATTGGACGCCGTTTGCATGCCTTGCCACAGCCGCGTTCAGAAGACGAACTGTGGCAAATGGTTGAGAGGGAATAGAGAGCCATCCCTCAGGATGCCATCCGTACTCTGATTGACTCTCTACCTAGACGTGTTGCTGCGTGCATCGCTGTCCGCGGTGGTCCTACTTGCTACTAAGCCGACGCCGTTCTCGCTCTGTATTATGACTATCATTTTGAAATAAAGATCACTTATTGTTCGTCCCTGTCTCTCTCTGTCTGCAGAGTTTCATCACTTTCTGGCCACTATTTCTTGGTGTTCCATTTTCAATGTCACGCAGTGTATGTTGTGCCATCAGGTTCTTCAGAACAAGTGGTTTATTCCACTGAGAGATACCAGTGAAGATGACAAATTTACATAGTCTTCTTCTTCTTTCTTACCTCCACTCAATCATATCAGGGTATCAAGCTTTGACAGCCATCATAGCTGGGTGAAGTAGAATGCCTTTGTCATTAAGACTGGGAGCACTACTCAGGCCACTGACTTGGCTCCAATATGAAAGGGTGACATGAGGAACAGACACCATGTACAGCCAACATGGAGTACATCCTGTATCCCTGGAGACCTTACAAGGTACTATCAGCATGGCCAGCTGAGCCCAGGTTGTTTAGTTAGCTTGTTACTGCTCCCCTTCCTCCCCTTCCACATAGTGTGGTGTGTGTGAAGGTACCTGAAAGAACATGGATTGACACCGGAACCATTTGTAGCGGGACTATGGGAGGAACTGGTAGGGCAAGATGAGCCCCCGAGACCAGGCACTGTTGCTAGGGTGGTGGCCCCCAGACTGGGAGCTTGCCCCCTACCCCCCCTCTCTCTATCTCCACATTCCCACATCCACAGGGCCACTGCCACCATTGTTGAACCCCAGGGGGACTCCGACACCCCTCTGAGATTCACCGCTGGCCTGGTTCTCCCTATACCCTTGGATGTTACCTTGGAGCATGTCCCGGATACCCGCAAGGTCAAAGTGAAGGTTGGTTATCTCACCTTGTGTTTGTATGGTAACTGGTTTAACTTTGTTTTTCATGCTCATCTCATGTACATATGGTACAGGCCATGATAATCATGGTGGGTAGTTAGCGACTGTTTTTACTGTAAGTACATCACATGTCTATACATGGTACAGGCCATGATAATCATGGTGGGTAGTTAGCGACTGCTTTTACTGTAAGTACACCACATGTCTACATATGGTACAGGCCATGATAATCATGGTAGGTAGTTAGCAACTGTCTTTTACTGAAGTACACCACATGTCTACACTCGGCTGTGCGGCCACGCGTCGCGTGTGCTCCTGAGTTTTTTGCCTCTGGCGGGCGAGAAGTGTCGCAGATGGCGACAAATTTTATACGGGCTGAAAGCCCGTCAAAAGCCGAGCAAAAGCCTGTAAGGCACGGCTCACTTGCACAACCATGTGCAGAATTATCCGCAAATCAAGATTTGCAGAACGAAATTCCAATTGTTTTGAGTAAAAATCAAAACTATGTAAATCCGCCCGCCGGCGGCCAGGATGCAAATTCTGCCGCGCCGGTCGACCTTGCGGCTATTCCAACTTCTAACGCTGCTGCTCAAGTCCGGAGAAACTGGGCTGACATCACAGAAGAGGTGAATCCTGGAGCTGAGGAAGGATTTACCCTCGTCCAGGGTAGGAAGAGGCGCCGTGGCTCGGGGAATTCACCTACGACGGCTGCACCCTCCTCCAATGCCGGAGCTTCCAGGACCATTCGCCGACCTCAATCATCGGCGGGATCAGTGCCCCGAGCCCAAGAAATCAGGGCCACCAGGGCTCACATCGCGGATGCCAGGGCGCTGCAGGCGTCCTCTTCCGAGGAACACTGTGTGTACATCGAACACAGCCCCGAACTTGAGCCCTTCCACTACCTTAGGGCTTTGGATAGGAAACTCGGAGGAACCACCGGAGTCATCCAGATCACCAAGGTGAACGGCCACCAGCTACTGGGACTAACCAACAGAGGCCTGGCTGAGCGCCTCATAAGTGAGGGCCTCGAGGTTGAGGGAACACTCCTCAGGGCATTCCCTTTCCGCAAAAGAGCGGAAAGGATTACAGTGGGTAACCTCCCCTTCTTTGTGGCGGACTCTGCTGTCATCACCGCCCTCTCTCCATATGGGCGGGTTACGTCCATCGCCCCTAAGCAGATGAAGGCGGGCCCCTACGTCTACGTCGATGGCCGGCGTGACGTCTTCATCACCCTACATGAGGGGATCACCATCGAGAGGCTTCCAACCCGCCTCGACATCAACATCAAAGGCCAAGCCTGGCCTGCGTACCTATCCTCGGGCATCAGGTGTTCCAGGTGCCACGGACAAGGGCATCGGAGGGCCATCTGCCCCCTGCTTGCAGAGCTGGCCAACAACACCAGAATGGCCCCACCAACCACTCCTGCTGGCGTCCCACCACCGACCACCTCTGCACCGCCTCAGCGGTCAGCAGCCCAGCCTCCTGCGCCAGCTCCCTCCAATCTAGCCATGGAGGTTTGCAGCGCTCCTCCCATGGCCCGAGCTGTGCTCCATCCATCCGCACCTCGGCCATCTCCACCAGCGGCCCCAGCCTTACCTATGGAGGAGACGCCTTATGCCCCTCCACCTGTGACCCCTGCTCCGTCCCTGCAGGCGCCTGAGGGTTCCGTGGGCCCTCGCTCGGCCAATTCACAACATCCAGAGCCGCCTCCCGCTCGGCCGGACTTCGTTGCCCCGCGTGACCCTCTGCCCGCCCAGAAGACCCTCGGACCTGCGGCCCCAACACCGGACGTGGAGATGTCCATCGTGGAGGAGACCTCTGCGTCCTCCACGTCATTAGCAAAGAACGCAACGAGAGTCGACCTCGATGCGTTCATCGAGAGGCACCCCAGCGTATCCTTCGCTGGGACGGACGCCCTTGGTCTTGGGCGGGAGGAGCTCTTAGACCTCCTCTCCTCGAGGACCAAGGCGCAGAGGAAAGGACCCCTCCTGTCGCCTCCGCAGTGCGACGCCCTCGCCGGCCTAATCGGGCAAATCTTGGATCTGAGGCCCGGAGCAGCCAGCAATCTTTACAAAGTCCTCGGACAGGTAAAAGCTGAGCTGAGGACAACACCAGCCGCAGTGCCTACACCTCCACCGCCTGCGCCTCGGCCTGCTGAGACAACATCTCCCGCTCTCCACGGGGAAAGGACGTCGCCGGACATCGCGACACCTCCACCTCCTCTGTCTACCCAATTCATAGATGCCTGCTACGACCAGGCAAACGATATTATTTATGCGTTGAGCCGTGAGCGCTTCTCGGAGCCCTTGTCCAACATAGGAGTCACAGAGGGTGACATCGTGGAGGCGATTATTTTCCCCGAGGATAGAGAACCTCTCTTCAGGCACCTCTCCACTCAGAAAAGAACCACTCTTGCCGAGATCATCAGCGCTGCATCTGAGTGCGCTCGAAACTCAGATCCCTTTGTGCGTGAGGGCCTACGCATACTCAGCGAAATGCTCCCCCCCCCTCCCCCCCCCCCCCCCCTAATCTGTAAATTTTCCCTAACTCTTGATTGAGTGTAATTATTGACTAGATCGTCAATAAAGTCTGTTTTTAATTGTCAATTGTCACATGTCTACATATGGTACAAGCTCTGGCATATTTGTAAGTGCAAAGGTGTGAAGTGCTTTTGACATATGTAGACATGTGGTGTACTTACAGTAAAATCAGTTGCCTACTTCTACCCACCATGATTATAATGTCCTGTATCACGTGTACTAGGGATAAGCAAAAAAAAAAAAAAATCTTGGTAGGGTTGGGATCCTGTCTTGAGGCTCTCATACATTCCAAGAGGTGGTCTTTGGTCATTTAGATGATACATTGTGTCACCATCCTGGAAGAGTCTTGTATGGCTGCCAGTTTTAAGCCTAGAAATACAGGTTGCTGCCTGTCTCCCATATTCCAGAATAGCTCCAGACTTCAGATACCAATGATGGGATGTTTGACTCCAATGTTTCTTGTAGGGTTGACAGATATGTTGTACTCACACAGTACTGTAACAGGTGAAGTACCCGGACCAACATGTAGATCTCATTGTGCCCAACCTCAGCAACTTCCGGCCTCTGGAGTCACCAGATCACCATCGTCTCTACACCACGGTGCTGGTGTCCCACAATGTCTGGTCTGGTGAGTATTGACTCTTGACCCACTATGTAGGGACACAGTCTCTTCTTTTTTCTTGTTGTTGTTGTTTCTTATCCACTTGTGTAAAGATTACAGGCCATGATAATCATGGTGGGTAGAGTAGGCGACTGCCTCTATTGTAAGTACATCATGGTGCTGGTGTCCCACTATGTCTGGTCTGGTGAGTATTGACTGTTGACCCACTATGTAGGGATACAGTCTTCTTTCTTTCTTATCTCTATGAAATACAATGCTCAGGTCATCTTAAGAACAGGAGCTTTCCTCAGTATCAAAATATATCCATATAATTAAAGATACAGTAAAACTCCGTACAAGAAAATAAGACAACAAATCCAAATAAATTAATAGTGTGTGACGTTTTGGTGACCAAAATGTATCCCTGGAGTCCTTACAGGGTACTATCAACATGGCCAGCTGAGCCCAGGTTTTTTAGTGAGTTTGTTATTGCTCCTCCTTTGTCATCCGGGCTTGGGACCGGCAAAGGCGGAGTTCCAACAAGTTTGATAATTTGATATGATTGAGTGGAGATAAGAAAAAAGACAATTTTACCCATAATGATGAGCCTAGATGAAGTGATTGGCTGTGTTAGTTAGGTACCATGTGGATAAAACAATGTTTAACAAATTTTACCGCAAATGTTTCTTTTGAACAAGACAATCATATTTTTAAGGAGAAATAACGACTATTTCTATCCTTAGGGATGAAGTATGAAAGGATGAATTGTGAAGAGTAATGATAAACGGGAAAAATAAAGTATCCAGGGATGGGAATCGAACCTAAAGTGTTCCGCTTACCGGGCAGATTTACAAATGAAGAAATATGTCCAGGGTAGCCTAGTGGACATGGCATCTGCCTGGTAAGCGGAACAATGTGGGTTCGATTCCCATCCCTGGACACTTTATTTTTCCGTTTATCATTACTCTTCACAATTCATTCTTTCATACTTCATCCATAAGGATAGAAATAATCGTTATTTCTCCTTAAAATGACGATTATTTTGTTCAAAAGAAACATTTGCTGTAAAATTTGTTATTCTACAATCATAAGCCACATTATATTGAATTACCATGTGGATATTAAGTTTACCAATGCACTGCGTAGCGTAGTGGAGGTTTTTCTCATACTTCTGCGCAGAGGCTGCTCCCATTGAACTGAGCATTGTCCTGGACCTACGCGAACCTTGCGGAGGTGAAGAACAGCTGATCCCACTGTGCCAACATGTCCGTGTACCTGTGGCCCCTAAACCTCCAAGGAAAGGCCTATGATTCACCCAGCTTGTGACATCATTGTAAATATGACATTGTATGTATAGTCTTAGAATAAAGTTTTTCTAAGGTAACTCCCATAACCTCTCTATATATGTCTGTTTCTGTCACTTCTTCTTTCATATCAATTTTGTCTATAGCGATAAGGCACAATTTGCATTTTTTTTTTTTTGCTTATCCCTAGTACACATGGTACAGGCCATGATAATTGTGGAATAATGGAGATCCACGGCTTGGGTGACAGTAAACAAATCAAGCCCCGGCGGCGCCAGCCGCCAACAAAGGACTAGAACACGGCCTGGTCTGCTACCCACCAGTCGGGTGTTTTCCTCTGTCCTCTTAATATGTATTGAATAAAGTTAGTTAGAAGGAGATTTTTACCCCCTCCTTTCTGCTATTTAGTGATCTTATTTAAATCCTTGCAACAGCCCACAAAGAATCATCACAGCGAATTCTTCTACCGAACTCGCTTCAGTGTTTTGTGAAACTATTACCCGACATTTCTTCACAAAGTGGCGTCCCCGGGTGGGCTTCTGACAAGGCAAGATCAAGTGGATTAACGGCGGAGTACAAGTCAAGACTCAAGCTAAGTACCTTTTGTTTTACCCTCTGTTTATAGTGTTTTTTGAAAAAGGGAAATTTTAAAAAGGCATAGAAATTTACTTAGAAAGCGACTAACTCGCATCTTGAAGACGACAGAAGAGTTTCTGTCAGGTACTCCACCGATACCTGTAGAGGACATTGAATATAATAGAGAGATAATTGAAGAAACTCACGGTGAGCTTCTTGTGATCCAAGGCAAGATAAGAGACTTCATGCTAACTTCAGACGTTAGCGAAGAGGAACTAGAGCAAGACGATGAGGAAGCCTTGCAATATACCCAGAGATATAAGAGGATATATAAAAAATGTCTCGCTCTTTTTGAACCCAGGGTCACTGCATCCAGTCCCACGACCAGTGAAGTGAGCTTCGCTTCTAGCTCACACCATAGAACTGTAAAACTACCCAAGATAGAATTAAAGAAGTTTACAGGAGAAATAAAAGATTGGTTGGAATGGTGGGCACAGTTCAACAAGATACATGTCGATCCTACTTTAGAAGACAGCGACAAGTTTCAATATCTTGTGCAATCTATGTCGCCGGGAACCAGAGCTAGTAAACTGGTTGATAGTTACCCCCTGACTGCCGAGAATTACCCCAAAGTTATAGAAACTTTGACAGAAAGATTTGGAAGGCCTGAACTGTTGCAACAAGTCTATGTCAGGGACCTTATACGCCTTATGATCGACTGCTTCTCCAAACAACAGTTGAAGGTGACTTCATTTTATGATGAGTTGGTGACTCATTTGAGAGCATTGGAATCCTTAAAGATTGAGGCCAGAAAGATGTCTGTATTTATATTTCCAATGATTGAGGCATGTCTCTCAGAGGAACTCATGAAGGCTTGGCAAAGAAGCCCCCTCCGTGATGTCAAGATTGATGCTAATGATTCGACTCAAACTAGAGTTGACCTAATTATGGAGTTTCTCCAAAAGGAAGCTGCAGCAGAACAAGACAGAGCCTTAGCTGGATCCAAGTTTGGACTTAGATCTCTGAAACAGGATAGAAACGTGGGCAGACAATCACATCCTGCTAAGATACCTACGGCCTCTGGACTCTTTGCTGGACGTGCCCAGAATTGCATCTTTTGTAATAAAGATCATAAAAACACAGAATGTCTTGCTGCGCGCAGAATGAGCATTAAAGAAAGAAGAGAGCGTATTAAAAACGCTAAATGTTGTTTCTTCTGCCTCCAACCAGGTCATATATCTTCTAATTGTAGAAGGCGCATAACTGAATGTATTCGATGTAAGAAGAAGCACCTTGATATTTTATGCCCTCTTAATGCTCCTGGACGAGAGTCAGCGGATGAAGACAAGGAACAGGTGGAAGACTGTGACGCTTCTCCTACAGTTGAAAACGGAGTTTCATTCTCCGGTCTTAGCGCTTCGTCTCTGATTTTGCTACAGACTCTGAAGATTAAGGTCGAAGGTGCGACTTCGGCGAAAGTAGTGCGTGCCCTCCTTGACACAGGTTCCCAACGATTCTATATTTTGTCTAAAACTGCCCAGGATCTCGGACTATCTCCCATTGGCCAGGAATCACTTAAACATGTGGTGTTTGGAGGTCATACTAGTGAAAGTGTCCACCAAGAATACAGAGTCAATTTGGGTCATGCATCGGGGAATTTTAAGATGGTAGTGAAGCTTCTTGACCAACAAAAAATCTGTGGTAACCTACCAAGATTGAGCCGCGGGCCATGGTTGAAAGAACTCAAAGCCCGCAGAATCTGGGTTCCTGATATTGGAAAGGATGACATGGAAATTGAAATACTTCTAGGATGCGATGTATTGGGATCTATTTTCATGATGAAATCTTGTGTGTTGTCAAATGGCTTGACTGCGTCGCAGACGCGTTTTGGATGGACTTTAATGGGAGAATGTCAGCCAGGTAGCGACGTTTCACTCGCTCATCATGTTACAACGATGACAATTTCGGAGAGCAGTATAACCAATCTGTGGAATCTCGATGTTCTTGGCATTATGGATCCTATTGAGGTTAAACAGAGAGATCAGAGAGACGCACTGGCGCGTCGACATTTTCTAAAAACAGTCCATTCTGTTTCTGGAAGATATGTTGTTTCCCTCCCGTGGACTGTAGAGAAAGCTAAAATCGCGGACAACAGGGAGGTTGTTATGAAGAGATTAGAACAGACGACTAAGAAATTAATCTCTTTGAATCTTTATGAGGACTATGATGATATTTTCCGAGGTTGGTTGGATGATGGGATAATTGAGAAAGTCCCAGCTGAACAACACGACGCTGAGGCCTTCTACCTGCCTCATCGTCCTGTGGTGAAACTCTCCAGTGGGACTACGCCTATCAGGCCTGTCTTTGATGCTTCTAGCAAGGTCTATAGATCCCCATCTTTAAATGACTGTCTTGAAAAGGGACCTAACCTCATAGAGATGATTCCCAACCTTATGCTGAGGTTTAGAAATGGCAAGTTTGGTGTCGTGGCAGACATTAAGAAAGCGTTTCTTCAGATTGAGGTGAATGAAAGGGACAGAAATTACCTGCGTTTTCTGTGGTATTCCCAAAATGGAGAAAAGACAGAAGTATTCCGACATAGACGTGTCGTTTTCGGTGTTAACTGTAGTCCTTTCATTTTGGGGGCAGTAATCGAATACCACCTGTCTAATGTTCGACCTGAACATAAACCGTTAGCTCAGAGGTTGCAGAAATCCTTTTATGTGGACAATTTAGTCACAAGCGTGAACTCTTTTGAAGAGTTACAAGATCTCAAATTGACCGCAACGTCCATCATGGATAATGCTAGGTTGGAGCTAAGCCGTTGGGAGCATAGTCTGGACGTGGCCTCCGATACTTACCCCTTTGAAAGAGAAGAGATATCTAAAGTGCTTGGTGTATGTTGGGATAAAAGGGAAGATTGTTTGTCATGTGAAATTTCCGTAGCCTTACCCCCCAAGATAACCAAAAGGAGTATCCTGTCCTGCTTAGCTCAGATATATGACTCTATTGGATTTCTGAACCCAATATTGATAAAGCCTAAAATTATATTGCAAAAGGTTTGGATAAAGCGCGATAACCAGTTGGGTACCTTTGTCGGGAAACGCGTGAAGGAGATATGCAGACTTAGTGATCCTGGAAATTGGAGATATGTTCCTAGCGAGTGCAATCCAGCTGATTTACCCTCCAGAGGATGCAGCCTCTCCCGACTGATACAGTCTAGATGGTGGCAGGGCCCTTCCTTGTTAAAACTCTCCGAAGAATTTTGACCTTCTAGGTATAAAGACCTGAATGAAGAAGAAATCTGTGTGAAAAGAATGCTCGGAACATCAACATTAACATATCACCAATTGATGACCCTGCTGTGTCATACAGAGGCAGTGATGAATGGAAGGTCCATGACTTATGTCAGCGACGATCCGAATGATCTTGTGACAATATCACCTTCCGTGTTTCTACAACAACAGACAGATGTCGAGTTTCCCGAGTGCCAGAATATGGGATCTAATCCAACGACACAGAAACTGCGCTATTTGAGCAAGCTGAGGGAGGAGTTGAAATCACGATTCAGGAAGGAATATTTGTCCCTCTTGGTCCAGAGAAACAGACGCATTTACAATCCAAAACTCCAGGCTGGGGATGTTGTCCTTGTTGGTATGGACAATAAAAAGCGTAACTTCTGGCCATTAGCAGTGATCGAGGAGATATTATTTGGAAGAGATGGAGTGAATAGATTAGTGAAGGTGAAAAACGCAGTAGGAACCTTCCTAAGACCTATTCAGAAAATATATCCCTTGGAAATATCATCAACAGCAGCTTCTTCGCGTTTGCTGAACGATAAAGAGAAAACTGCAAAAATACAGACTAGATCGCGAAGAACAGTTTGTATACCCAACCTATTGAACGATTATTATTGTTTTCCTATTGTGCCTAGAGGAAAACAGGTGGGAGTATGTGGAATAATGGAGATCCACGGCTCGGGTGACAGTAAACAAATCAAGCCCCGGCGGCGCCAGCCGCCAACAAAGGACTAGAACACGGCCTGGTCTGCTACCCACCAGTCGGGTGTTTTCCTCTGTCCTCTTAATATGTATTAAATAAAGTTAGTTAGAAGGAGATTTTTACCCCCTCCTTTCTGCTATTTAGTGATCTTATTTAAATCCTTGCAACAGCCCACAAAGAATCATCACAGCGAATTCTTCTACCGAACTCGCTTCAGTGTTTTGTGAAACTATTACCCGACATTTCTTCACAATAATCATGGTTGGTAGAAGTAGGCAACTGCTTTTACTGTAAGTACACCACATGTCTACACATGGTACAGGCCATGATAATCATGGTTGGTAGAAGTAGGCAACTGCTTTTACTGTAAGTACACCACATGTCTACACATGGTACAGGCCATGATAATCATGGTGGGTAGAAGTAGGCGACTGCTTTTTTACTGTAAGTGCACCACATTTCTACACATGGTACAGGCCATGATAATCATGGTGGGTAGTTAGCGACTGCTTTTACTGTAAGTACACCACATGTCTACACATGGTTCAGGCCCTGATAATCATGGTGGGTAGTTAGCGACTGCTTTTACTGTAAGTGCACCACATGTGAAAAGCAGTTCGACTTTGCACTCACAAATGGGCCAGAGCCCCGTTTGGTTACTTGCACTCACTGGTGGGGTTACACTTTTGCAAGAATCGGAGGCCATTGGAGCATTTTTTTTTAATCAGAAAAAAGTGCCTAATGCGGGAATCGAACCCGGGTCATAGCGGTCGAAAACCAACAGTTTAGACCATCTTTCTACCGACCCCCCAATTTGGATTAAAGATATATACAGTTAAACCTGTCTATAGCGCCCCCTCTTGGGACTCACCAAAATAGGGTGCTATAGAGAGGGGGTGCTATAGACAGGTCACTTTTAATGTAAATCACATCGTACTACAGTTAAACCTGTCTATAGCGCCCCCTCTTGGGACTCACCAAAATAGGGTGCTATAGAGGGGGGGTGCTATAGACAGGTCACTTTTAATGTAAATCGCATCGTACTACAGTTAAACCTGTCTATAGCGCCCCCTCTTGGGACTCACCAAAATAGGGTGCTATAGAGGGGGGGTGCTATAGACAGGTCACTTTTAATGTAAATCACATCGTACTACAGTTAAACCTGTCTATAGCGCCCCCTCTTGGGACTCACCAAAATAGGGTGCTATAGAGGGGGGGTGCTATAGACAGGTCACTTTTAATGTAAATCGCATCGTACTACAGTTAAACCTGTCTATAGCGCCCCCTCTTGGGACTCACCAAAATAGGGTGCTATAGAGGGGGGGTGCTATAGACAGGTCACTTTTAATGTAAATCGCATCGTACTACAGTTAAACTTGTCTATAGCGCCCCCTCTTGGGACTCACCAAAATAGGGTGCTATAGAGAGGAAGTGCTATAGACAGGTCACATTTAATGTAAATCGCATCGTACTACGTATATAAAATCGGGCGTGAATAATGTTCCAAGTATATTGTAACAGTTTAGCCTCCTCCTTTTTTAACATATTCCTCAAGTACATGTGGTACAGGCTATGATAATCATAGTGGGTAGTTGGTGAATTAGTGTTGATATGAAAAATTCGTTCTAAAGATATAAAGTTGTCTATTTGTTCTATTGTATAGGGAACGGCAGTTGTCAAGTTGATGGAACTTCTAGCATCCATTATAGAGATGCTTAGAGAAAGTTCTGGATCATGTTTAGAAGCGGTATTCAAAAGGTGGAGTCATCTTCTCTACAAATTCATCATACGCCAGTCTACCATAATATTCTCCATTCTTTCTTCGTTTACATTCAGCATACTTGAAAAGCATTTGAGTTTCTCGTTCAGTCAAAGTTTCGCCTTTCGTGGTTAACTGCGTATGCAGAAACTTTACTTCTAATTCCCAATTCTGTTCAACATCCAATACACCAAAAGCTTCTTTGATATCTTCAGTGTAATCAATATGTTCTAATTTGTCTTTAGCGATCTCAAGAAAACGATTCCAGCTTACTTTATCTTCACCATTTATCCATCCATCAAGTTCAGCATTGGTCGGATTCAGCCAAAGTGTACGAAGTAATGGACCAAGTCGTTCAGCTTCAATGCTACCTGTATTATGTGGATCATAAAGTGAAAATCCTTTTTGGAATTCTTCGAAGACATCGGGAGGTAAAACTAGTTCTTTGGAAGGTTGGGCTTCGCCGGTTAAAGTGCCTATATGTTCTGTGTCCTCCATTACGGACAAAGGGAGGGATGGTGGGATGGGGTATTGTTGTTCCCGTGGTGATTGCGGCCAATTGGGAAATTTGATCGAACATCAATAAATCTGTGACATTAATCCTTGATCTTGTAGAACCTATGTTCAGTTGCTCATCCATTATAGAACATCAATAAATCTGTGACATCAATCCTTGTAGAACCTACGTTTAGTTGTTCATCCATTATAGAACATCAATATTTGGTGAAACTCCGCTCTTGCCGGTCCCAATCCCGGATGACAAAGGAGGAGGGGGAGCAGAAACAAGTTCACTAAAACCTGGGCTCAGCTGGCCATGCTGATAGTACCCTGTAAGGACTCCAGGGATACAGGATGAGCAGCATTTGTACTCCATGTTAGGAGCGGCTGTACATAGCGTCTGTTCCTCATGTCAGAGGCAGCCATTTCTTTTGGAGCTAAGTCAGTGGCCTGCTACTGAGTAGTGCTCCCAGTCTTATGACAAAGGCAGACGCATTCTACTTCACCAAGTGTGGAGATAATAAAGAAGAAGATTTGGTGATGATTTTATCCCAATGAATCCACCTATGATAGCAAGTTGTCTCAAATTCCTGAGCTTATAGAACATCTGTTAAGTCGTTCATCAAATTTGAAACATCAAATCCAATATTTGGTGATGATTTGAAGTCAAATGAACCTATCTGTAACAATATACTGGGACATCAAATCCTTGATCTTGTTGGACATGTGCCCAACGAATCCATTTGTGACAGCAAATTGACTCATAAAGGCCATATGGTCAGTTGTTCATCAAATTCGAACCATCAAATCCTATATTTGATGATGATTTGAAGTCAAATGAACCTATCTAAGTTTGACTTTAAATACCCATTTCTTGGTTTCTCAAGAAGCCACTGGTACCAAATGAATTTTTGGTTGCAGTGGTACAGCCTACTCCACGCTGATGAGCGCCAACAGCGCGAAACGCGTTCGTGGAAGGCTTTTCTTGATTTATAAAGAAATTGGGTTGGCAAATATCAGGGAACAGGTTAAATCAATATTTAGTTGATTTATGTTTTACTAGATGGCGCTCTGCCTTCTGTAAAGCACATGTGCTCCTGGTCAGGATATGCCTACTTTATTTTTAATGACCCTATCTGTGACAATATTCTGGGACTAAAATTATATCCTATACTTCACGGATTTGATGTCTCAAAGAATAGTTACAGATAGGTTCGTTGGATTTCAAATCATCAACAAATATTGGATTTAATGCAGTAAATTGAGATGTTCTAGAAAATTTGCCAATTGTCCGAGTATTTGATGTTTGAATCTCCATATACCCTGGTTATAGCTAATTCTCTATCTTTGTCTTCCAGAATATTGTCACAAATGGATTCATTGGGCTTCAAATCATCACCAAATATTGGATTTAATGTTCCAAATTGGATGAACGACTTGTCAACTTGCTGTCACAAATGGATTCGTTGGGCACATGTCCTACAAAATCAAGGATTTGATGTCTCAGAATATTGTCACAGATAGGTTCATTTAGCTTCAAATGATCACCAAATATTGGATTTGATGATCCAAATTTGATGAACAACTGACCATATGGTCTTTATGAGTCAACTTTCTGTCACAAACAGATTCGTTGGGCATATGTCTTACAAAATCAAGGATTTGATGTATCAGTATATTGTTACAGATGGATTCATTTGGCTTCAAATCATCAACAAATATAGGATTAGATGGTCCAAATTGGATGAACTACTTAACATATGTTCTACAAGATCAAGGATATGATGTCTAAGAATATAGTTACAGACAGGTTCATTTGACTTCGAATCATCACCAAATAATGTATTTGATGGCCCAAATTGGATGAACTACTTAACACATGTTCTACAATGCATCAGACATCTACACCAGCTGTGGTCATAGAGGTGATAAAGAGGCCTTCAGGATCTGGTCTAGATTCCAGACCTGGGACAAGAAAAAAAAGTATTTGAAGTCTCAGAATTGTCACAAATTGTCACAAACAGGTTCATTTGACTTAAAATCATCACAAATATTGGATTTGATGTTCCAAAATTGATGAACAACTGACCATATGTCCTATATGAGTCAACTTTCTGTCACAAACAGATTCGTTGGGCACATGTACTACAAGATCAAGGATTTGATGTCTCAGAATATTGTCACAAAAGGATTCATTGGGCTTCAAATCATCACCAAATATTGGATTTGATGTTCCAAATTGGATGAACGACTTAACACATGTTCTACAATGTATCTGGCATTGCTGAACAGACATCTACACCGACTCAGCTGTGGTCATCGAGGTGATAAAGAAGCCTTCAGGATCTGGTCTAGACTTGAAGTCCAGACCTGGGACAAGAAAAATATTTGAAGTCTCAGAATTGTCACAAATTGTCACAAACAGGTTCATTTGGTGTCAAATAATCAACAAATATTGGATTTGATGTTCCAAATTTGATGAACGACTAACCGTATGTCCTATATGAGTCAACTTGCCGTCACAAACAGATTCGTTGGGCACATGTCTTACAAAATCAAGGATTTGATGTCCCAGAATATTGTCACAAACGAATTCATTTGGCTTCAAATCATCACCAAATATTGGATTTGATGGCTCAAATTGGATCAACTACGTAACAGATGTTCTATAAGCTCAGGAATTGGAGAGTTAACTTGCTGTTATAGATGTATAATACAATATAATGGGGCTTATGATAGTAAAACGATGTTTGACAATTTTACCGCAAATGTTTCTTTTGAACTAAAAATCGTAATTTAAGGAGAAATAACGATTATTTCTAACCTTAGGGATGAAGTAAGAAAGGATGAATTGTGAAGAGTAATAATAAACGCAAAATTCCCATCCCATGGACACTTTTATTTTTCCATTCATCATTGCTCTTCACAATTCATCATTTCATACTCCATCCCTAAGGTTAGAAATAATCGTTATTTCTCCTTAAAATAAATTACGATTTTTCGTTCAAAAGAAACATTTGCGGAAAATACTTGTAAAACATTGTTTTACTATCATAAATGGATTCGTTGGGTTTCAAATCATCACCAAATATTGGATTTGATGTTCCAATTTGGATGAACTACTGAACACATGTTTTATAAACTCAGATATTGGAGAGTCAACTTGCTGTTATAGATGGATTCGTCGGGATAAAATCATCACCAAATATTGATGTTCTATAATGGATGAATTATTAAACACAGGTTCTAGAAGATCAAGGATTGATGTCCCAGAATATTGTCACATATTTATTGATGCATTAGCGCGCCGTCTGTTATCAAATTACGAAACTATTATAGACGCGTAATATTCTTTTTAAAATAAAACCATTTCTACTGCCCTTACTGGAATGGAAAAAATAATGGGAGGGCCTGGCTCATCAGTGGTGAACCCTTCCATTGCAGTAAGGGCAGTAGAAATGGTTTTATTTAAAAAATGGTAGATTAAACTGACGAAACCGCTGGAAGGGTTCACCACTGATGAGCCAGGCCCTCCCTTTAATTTTTCCATTGCAGTAAGGGCAGTAGAAATGGTTTTATTTTAAAAAGAATATTACGCGTCTATAATAGTTTCGTAATTTGATATTTATTGATGTTTTATAATTGATATGCTGCAGAACACGTACTCTATAAGATTAAGGATTGAGTAATTATTTTATGGGAACTTTGCCGAAAGGAAATTGATTTGTAAAAGCATAGAGCACCTCTCCCGTCAAAATAGACGTCAAAACTAGACAGCATTGACCGTCGACGCAAACTAACGGACTCAGGTCGGTAACAAAGCCACAACGCCAGCTTTGTCAAACAGAAAAGCGCCTACCCGGGGACCATGGTTTCTGGCTAATAGCCCTCTTCAGTCTAGGGCGGACTTTATTCCATTCGGTTACAAAATCACTAGGTACCGCTAGAAAAGAACAACCTAGTTTATGATATTTACAACAATGAATGTGAAGGTTATTCACATATTAAAACAAAATGTTAACGTGGGATTCAATCCAGGTTCATGGCTGTCGGGAATCGAGAGTGTTACCTACTCGTCCACTGACTTGTATATTGATTCCATTCGATTCCATGATATCCACAAGGGATCAGATGAAATCTTTACAATTTTCCAAAAAGGTGTTTAGCTGTTAAAGCAGCCGATTTAGTAAACCTAGACAGACGAGGGCCATTAGCCAGAAACCATGGTATCTAGTTGGACACTGCTCAGTTTACCAAAGTTGGTGTTGTGGCTTTGTCACCGACCTGAGACCGCTAGTTTGAGGCGACGGTCAATAGATGGCGTCTAGATTTCGGCATCTATTTTGACGGGAGAGGCGACTTTTTTTCATAAATATAAATCAATTTTTATTATAAATTTTACGTAAAAAATGTTTACAGCTATATTTTGTAAAAATAGAGGCTGCCTGGCTGGCATTCATAGTTCTTCAAATTAAAGATACTTCGGCCAGTAAATCTTTTTATTGTCTCGACGTTTCGACAAAAATCTTTTGTCCTCGTCAGGAGCGAACAAAAATTAAAACATTTGGCAAAGCGTTAGAAATTATTCTAAGGCTGTAAGAGCGTTCTCACGTGGTATTTGAAATTTTGTACAATAATATGTACAATGTCTTTTATTTGAAGAAATCTATATTTTGATCAGAGATTTGATATAACTGGCTACTTAGCTTAACTAAGACTCAGTCCTTTATTGAAGCTGGCCATGATTCAGACACAAAACCCATTATATTGTCGCGTATATGTGCCTTTTAAACACCTACAACCTCCGCTAATAGATGACGCTTTCGCCTATTTCCGATCTGAAACTGGTGTGGGAATCGCCGACTGCTATGATCCTGTTTCCTGGGGCAAATGTTTGTAAATACATGTTTATATTGGCCCTAGGAGGTAACGTAGTGTAAATACCTGTTGATTCTAGTTATATGTAATGTGTAGTAGAAATGACAATAAAGGAGGAGTGTTGGAAGTCTTGTTGCCGGTTGCTGTTGTTACTCTCACCAACACCACAGTCGCTACTCTTCTGGTAAGTCTCTCGTGTCCCCGCACCAGTGGAAAGGCTGAGAGATACTGCCAGAGGAAAGGAGATACACTCGAGTGTTGGTTCTCAGAAGGTCTTTGGGTGCTCCGCAGTGTAGAGCTGTAGAGATGAAACAACGGCAGCCTGGGTAGGTAATCCACGAAGGAAGAAGCGGCGTCGTCGCGAAGAACCGGAGGGGACACGCGCGACCATATATTATTTGAATAAATATTTTATACAAATTTTATTATCATTTTTTTAAACATAAAATATAATATGGAAAAATAGTATAAATGTGATATTATACTGGGATAAGGTGCATAAATTATGAAAAAGAAAAAAATGCATCTCCTTATCGTACAACTGAAAATTGCTGATAGCTTGCACCATCTATCGGAATAAATATCAACTATTCTCGTTGATTTTTAATTATTCTAGAATTGGCCATATACCCATTCTTGATTAACCAGTTTAAACATGTTTGGTAAATTCGATCGATTCCATAATCCCTCTCGTAATATCTCGTTTGAAATAAAATTTGCATATAGAAAAAAATTCACTGTAATTTTATTTATATAAAAATAGAAACCAAAATAAAATTTGTTATAAGTTGGCTTCCTTGATAAATAGTAACTCGACTATAGCGCTCGAGTGGCCAAAGTTGGAACTAAAAAATTGGCTTTGTAATATTTAATTTTTAAATTAAATTGTTATAATATATCATTATGTAATTATTTTTATAATTATTTCCCACTTCCTCACACATAAAAATACACACGAACTCACTTTAAAAGGACCTAAAATAAAAAAATAAAAAGTGAGAAAATTTTAGTTCAAATTTCTACCACTCGAGGGCCACTGTCGAGCTGTTCGTATATCTATAAAGCTCGTTTGATTGAAAAAATTTTTCCAGGAGTCCGGGTTATGTACAGAATAATAATAATGAAAACATTTTTCAAAGTTTGGAATAATTGCCGTCAATTCTATAGAATATGAAAAATTAATATTTTTGATATTCATTTTTTATTATAATATTAATTATTTTTTAAAGAAAGCGTGCGTTATTGCTGTATAGGTTTTTAACTTTTATTTAGACATTTTTAATTTAGACACTTTCATTTTAAATTAGACATTTTTCATTTTAATTTAGACACATGAACTTTTTATAGAAAAGTCCATGTATCTAAATTAAAATGAAAAATATCTAAATATAAATTAAAATTGTCTAATTAAAAGTTAAAAACCTATATATTAATTTATAAATATTCGAAACTATTATAAACACGTATAATTCTTTTGAAAATTAAACAATACTGCCTTTTAACTTTCAAAAGAATAATACGCATCTATAATAGTTTCGAATATTTATAACAGATGGCGCTCTGATACATCATAATATTAATTTATACCTAACAGACCTTGTACCTATTGTTTACAGACGAACATTACTCGATACAAATATTTAAATGTAATTCTACTGTTCTATAAGCTTATGTCCATAGTTTACTTAAATACCATTTCTAAGATTCCACCCTTCAGTGTAACATATATAAACAGAATGATCCAATACAGTATTAGAGCTATAAAGAAGCGGTCTGGTAGATTAAATTGGTGAATCCGCTGGTAATTCTACTGTCCTAAAAGCTTATGTCCATAGTTTACTTAAATACCATTTCTAAGATTACATCCTTCAATGTAACATATATAAACAGAATGGTCTAATACAGTATTAGAGCTCTAAAGAAGCGGTCTGGTAGATTAAATTGGTGAAATTGCTGGGAGGGTTTGTAATTCTACTGTCCTAAAAGCTTATGTCCATAGTTTACTTTAATACCATTTCTAAGATTCCATCCTTCCGTGTAACATATATAAACAGAATAATCCAATACAGTATTAGAGTTCTAAAGAAGCGGTCTGGTAGATTAAATTGCTGAAACCGCTGGGAGGGTTTGTAATTCTACTGTCCTAAAAGCTTATGTCCATAGTTTACTTAAATACCATTTCTAAGATTCCATCCTTCCGTGTAACATATATAAACAGAATGATCCAATACAGTATTAGAACTCTAAAGAAGCGGTCTGGTAGATTAAAAATTGGTGAAACCGCTGGGAGGGTTTGTAATTCTACTGTCCTAAAAGTTTATGTCCATAGTTTACTTAAATACCATAACCTAGATTCTACCTTTCAGTGGGGTAGAAGTTTGATTAATGTGTTAAAGAAACATTCGTGTCTTATTGTTTTCTTTTGCTGTGTATAAACGTGTTTTGTAAACACGTTTTCCAACCATATTTTAGTAAATAAAACCAAAATGTATTTCAAATATTACACAACCTAATATTTCTGTGTGTAGCGCTCCATCTGTTATAAAAAAATGAAACTATTTTAGATGTGTATGATTCTTTTTTAAATTAAACAATTTTCCTTTACTGCAATTATAAATTACATAATGGCATAAATTCATTGAAATATTTGATTGAAATTTGCTGATGGCTTGCGCCATCTATCGGAATACATATCCACTAATCAACTTTAATATCGGAATAAATATCAACTATTTATTAAGGTTGATTAGTTGATATTTATTCCGATAGATGGAGCAAGCCATCAGCAACTTTCAGTTACACGATAAGGAGATGCCTTTTTAAATTATTTATTCACCTTATCCCAGTACAATATCACATTTGTACTATTTTTTCACGTTATATTTATTTGTGAAGCAAACGAAAAAGTTTTAACAAAAATGGAACACCCACAACACAGTTTGAAGGACTAAAATTTATATTAATTGTTGATTTTAATGTCATAAAGATAAATAGATGTCAAAACCAGACGCCATCTATTGACCGTCGCCATAAACTAACGGACTCAGGTCGGTGACACAACACCAGCAAACAGAGAAGTGTCCACCTAGAGACCATGGTTTCTGGCTATATTTTTTCGGTATTAGTACGAGGGTGAGTAGAAAAGTAAGGTCTCCTATTTTTTTTTCATAGAAAAACACATTTAATCACAACTTTTTATACATCATTGGAAAGGTTGGACACTTTGCTATTTTTCTACATAGTCGCCTTGATGCTCAATCACTTTTTTCATCCTGTCAACCAACTTTGTAATTCCGGTGTTGTACCACTCTCCCGCCGCCTCTTTGAGCCACTTGTCGACCTACCTGGCGGACACCTTTCTGTAGCCGAGGGTCTCAGACACCGTCAGTTAGTGGAAGTGTATGGTGAGAAGTGCATGGACATCAAAAATGTGCGGAAATGGTGCCGGGAGTTTAACGAGGGGCGGATAAACGTCCACGATGAACAGCGGTCTGGGCGGCCGAGTTTGCCGGAATCAACCGTGGCTCGAATCGACGAAATGGTGCGCTCAAACCGGCGGATAACCCTTGAAGAGATCGAGGATGGCCTGAATGAAGATTGCAGCCACTTCTCCGTGCACAAGTTGTGTCTGAGACCCTCGGCTACAGAAAGGTGTCCGCCAGGTAGGTCGACAAGTGGCTCAAAGAGGCGGCGGGAGAGTGGTACAACACCGGAATTACAAAGTTGGTTGACAGGATGAAAAAAGTGATTGAGCATCAAGGCGACTATGTAGAAAAATAGCAAAGTGTCCAACCTTTCCAATTATGTATAAAAAGTTGTGATTAAATGTGTTTTTCTATGAAAAAAAAAAAAAAAAAGGAGACCTTACTTTTCTACTCACCCTCGTATAAATCTGGCCATAGATTTGGCTCAGCCACTTTACCAGCTAAAAATCTCTTTGGTAGATTGTGAAGATTCCATTAGATCCCGTGTGGATCTCATGGAATAAAGTCCGCCCTAGACAGACGAGGGCCATTAGCCAGAAACCATGGTCTCTAGGTGGACACTTCTCAGTTTACCAAAGCTGGTGTTGTGGCTTTGTTACCGACCCGAGTCCGTTATATATATAATCAAGAGTAAGTAGGAAGATAAAAAAGTAAAAGAAAGTTTATATTTTATATATTATTTCCCTATTTTATATTATACTAGACGGGTGACCAGGGCTTCGCCCCGGGATTGACCCGTGTGCATATCTACCCGAGTGATATATATTTAGATAAGATTTTTTTTATAATTGTTTATTATTAGCATTATCTATTTGTTTGCATCAGCATAATATAATCTAAACTTTGATAGAGGGCGCTGTTCGTGAGCTAAGTAGAATAATTTGAATATATAGTTTTAATAATTGATTTATATATGTAATAAGTTGAGGTCTGGTAGCCTCTTGTAGAATCCTGTCGACTTTGCTGTGATAAAGGAGTTGCTGTCTACTTATCTGTGATCAGATCCTGTCGACTCTCGCTATAAGCTGTGGTAACCGGTGGTCAAACCTGTAGTAGCCGAGAGGGACAGTTAGGGCGTGGAGAGTTTTCCAGTACCTCTCTGCACTTTGGAAGACCTTTAACAGTTTTCACAGAGTACAGGCAGTCGTGGTCGAGGCAGAGCGGAAAGCTTGGGAATGTCCACACACACAAAACGAAGAGACACAGCTGAAGTAGGAAAGTTCCATGAACAGATAGGAGTTGAGCTAAGCAAGATGGAGTTAGAAGGGTTCTTACTGTTTACATGACGCTGAGGTAGTCCTGGCTAAGACTGACAAGGGCTCACGCTGACGGTGGAAGGGGTGACTGCTGACTAACTCCGTACTAACTATGGACTAGCTGCTGACTAACTGCGGACTAACTAACTATTGTCGGCTAAAACCGAGGTGTTTATATACCATTCCCGAGGAGTGGGGGGAGACATCTGCGAATTTGAACTTTGAACGTCTGGGGCATTCTGCACCCTTTGGACCAGATGGCAACGGGCTGCCGAATTCCTTTTCAGGGTTGTTGGATTTCTCTCTCGATTTTAGACGTTTTTGAACAACTCAATCTTGCTTTAACTTAGCTCTTAATCTATCACATAGCTTTATTTATTTGTCTTTAGTTTGTACAAAGTACATTACATATGGTGATGCAATGACACAGATTAATCATGCATATAATTACACAGGTCTACAAAAAAAACTTTTTTTTTTGCACAAGAGAACCTGATGGTGTTTCTAGTGTAACTTTTCATGCTGAACTCAAAAATCTAATCAGAAATTTCCCATCACCCATGGTTTTTGCCTGATGGTCATTTTTTAGTATTGGGATAAATACAGTAATAAATGCAACTAATGTTACGTAAGCATTTTTTAAGTTACATCATTAACTAAGCTAGCGCTTTATTTTTGACAAGAAGAGTTAGTATGTGGAGCCAAAAGCTTTATTTTATTTGTTATTAATTAAATGTTACTCTTTAAGAATCATAAATATTAATTTAAATAACAAATTATTGAAATTTTAATTGAATATATATAATTTATTATTATATAATATTATAATCTGTTTTGCTTTCAACTCAAAAATAACGACAAGCTCTGTAATGCTATTTGCTCATTAACACTTTTAATATATATATTTAAATTGAACCTAACGATTTGTTTAATAGATTTGCAGCAGAAGTGACAGGTAAATTTGAAGTGATTAGTTTATTCTTCTCTATCGATTTGCTTTTATAAATCGTCTGCACTAGACTGTGTCAATATGCCGAGGCGTTGCATTAATATTCCTGATATTTTCTGCTATATTTGTGGGGAATTAACTTTCAAAGTTCAAAGGCGAAACTTTACACCGCTCATCAAAAAGTGCTATGAACTTTATTTTGGCGTTAAAGTCGGTGACCAAGATAAGACTTGGGCTCCTCACCATTGTTGTGTAATTTGTGTTCGACATCTTACAGGGTGGATTAAAGGTGAACGTCATATGCCTTTTGCGGTTCCAATGATATGGAGGGAACCTAAAGACCATTCTTCAGACTGTTATTTTTGTTTGACAAAGACTACAGGTATTACATCCAAATCAAGACATACAGTTGAATATCCAGATTTGCCTTCTGCTATGAGACCGGTTCCTCATAGTGATATTTTACCTGTTCCACAGCCTCCTGAAAATGTAATATTTAGTGACGATGATTCAGATAGACGAGAGCAACAGTGGGATGACACAAATTTTGAAGCAGGTGCTTTATCTGAACCTCATTTATTAACCCAAGGAGATTTGAACGACCTCGTACGTGATTTAGATTTATCCAAAAAACAGAGTGAACTTTTAGGCTCTAGGTTAAAAGGCTGGAATCTGCTGCATAAAGGCACAAAAGTATGCTTTTTTCGCAAGCGTCAAGATGAATTTCAAGACTTCTATTCACAAGAGAATGATTTAGTATATTGCAATGATGTTGTTAGTCTAATGGAAGCGCTTGGTCATGACCATGATACAGAAGAGTGGCGTTTATTCATTGATTCTTCAAAAATTAGTACGAAAGCTGTTCTCCTTCACAATGGAAATAAGTTCCCATCAGTGCCAATAGCACATGCATCCAACATGAAAGAGACTTACGAAAACATGAAACTGCTTTTGAAAAAGATAGAATATGAAAGATACGGTTGGAAAATATGCAGCGATTTGAAAGTCGTTGCTCTCTTGCGTGGATTACAGCTTGGATATACAAAATTTTGTTGTTTTCTGTGTGAGTGGGATAGCAGGGATAGGGAAAGGCATTACATTAAAAAAATCTGGCCAAACCGTAAAATCTTTACTCCAGGATATAAAAATATTGCAAATCTACCCCTGATCGATTCAGAAAATATTTATTTACCACCATTACATATTAAACTGGGATTAATGAAGAACTTTGTCAAGGCAATGGATCGAAATGCCAGTGGATTTGCCTACCTAAAACAAAAATTTTCTAGTATAAGTGAAGCGAAGATTAAAGAAGGCATTTTCGTTGGACCTCAGATTCGAGAATTGCAGCAGGATGGAAATTTTCAAAATAGTTTGAATGAAGTTGAAGCAGCAGCATGGAATTCCTTTAGAAACGTTTGCAAAAACTTCTTAGGAAGTGTCAAGGTTGAAAATTACCGAGACATAGTTAATGATCTGTTGCTTTCCTACAAGGCACTGTGATGTAACATGTCCCTCAAGATCCATTTCCTGCATTCACATCTAGATTTCTTTCCAGATAATCTTGGCGCAGTTAGCGATGAGCATGGTGAGAGGTTTCATCAAGATATATCAAGCATGGAGAAGCGGTACCAAGGTAAATGGAGTCCCGCTATGCTTGCCGACTACTGCTGGACACTCAAGAGGGATCTACCACAAGCAAATTATAGAAGAAAAATCACTCTCACTGCTTTTCAATAAATAAATATGTTTCGTTCATATATGCCTATATATTAACAATATTTCCAAATTTCAAGTAGGTGTATCTCAGAAATATTGCGTAATAGAAAAAAACTAATGGTATATTTGGATTCAGGACATGTAGATAAGATGCTATTTCTTTGTGGACAAAGAAAAATATTTTTTGATAAACCAGTGTAATGTAATAAGGGTTATGCAAAACTGCTTACGTAACATTGTTTGCATTTTTTACTGTATTTATCCCAATACTAAAAAAAGACCGTCACGCAAAAACCATAGGTGATGGGAAATTTCTGATTAGATTTTTGAGTTCAGCATGAAAAGTTACACTAGAAACATAATCAGGTTCTCTTGTGCAAAAATCTTGTTGACCAGTGTTATTTATAGATGTGTTTCTATATACAACATGACAATCTTGTTATAAGTAATTATACAATATAGGGTTGTTGGTTTAAATTACCATATATATATTTTTTTAAAATAGCCTATCGTCTTCCCCGTATTTTTTTACCTATGTATGGAAATTTTGGTTTGAATTAGTGAACTACTGCGAAAATGTATACCGGACATACAAACAAACATACAAACATTGATTTATATATATATGTGTATAAAAATTCGAAACTATTATAGACGCATATGATTCTTTATGAAATTAAACAATTTCTACTGTCCTTACTGCAATGGAAAAATTAATGGGAGCGACCTGGCTCATCAGTGGTGAACCCTCCCAGCGGTTTCTCCAATTTAATCTACCATATCGATGTTATATTGCATTTTTCGAATTACGCAAGGGCAGTAGAAAATGTTCAATTTTCAAAAAGAATCATACACGTCTATAATAGTTTCGAATTTTCATAATATATGGAACGCTAATGTATCATAATATATTTGTATATATATTTACATATAGGTTAATATTATATTTAAAATTCTATTCTCCTTTGTATATATAGTCTTATTTAATCTAAAACCTCTTTTTTAATCGTATAATTCCTTTTTTCTTTAAATATCAAACGATAAAAAAAAGAAATTTAATCAGAAAAACTTGAACAATATACAAGAAAAGAGAGAAGAGTACAAAAAAAAAATAATTTATCACTTACTAGTCTTCCAAATTTAATTGCGTTCATCAATTGGAAGCTTGAAAAAAAAAAAACAGACGATATAAATTAGATCAAACAAAAATGTAAAAAAAAAAGAAGTAGGAATGCAATACCATAGACATATAACTTTATTATTAATTTTAATGGTGGTTGAAAATTCGATAAATAAAATTTATTTTTTTTGCGAGAAAAACACGAGAAAAAAAAAAAAAGAAGATCAAGTTTAACAGAAGAACAAAAGAAAAACTTTCAGCTCATCCATCTCACGAACGATTGTGGACAACGTTGCCAGATCCTTCTGCTTATTCCAGCGTTGCCCATCACTGAAATTTTTGTTGCTCACTGATCGATTTTCCATTTGAGTGCCTAAAGAAGTTCAATTTCAACCATTTTTTTTTGCTTGTCATGAAAGGGACATGTATTGATCGTCTGTTTAAAAAATATTAAATAAAAAAAAATTAAATCTTATTTTTTTCAATATTTCAAAATATTTTTTTTTTAAATAACCAATTGTGATATCAAAAAAGGTAAATAATAAAAAACAATTTTCCTTAATATATATTTAGTAAATATTTTTATAAAATTATTTTGTCATAGAGAATAGAAATTTCTTAATAAGGGGGAAGTAAAAAAATCTTTTGAAAATTTGTCAGAGATATTTAGCAACCTTATACATTTCAAAAGCCATAGTGTTCTTTAAAAACTAAGTATATAATTTAATATGATGCACTGGCGCGCCACCTGTTATCAAAATTCGAAACTATTTTAAAGGCGTAAGATTCTTTTTGAAAATAAACAAATATATATATATAAACAATAAATATAATTTAATAACCCTACATCGATCAAAAAATAAAATAAATTATTCAAAATAGAATTTATACCCGATGCCATTTTACATGGAGGGCCAACTTTTAAACCTAATAATACATGCTATAAAATTTAACCGTTAAAACATGACTTAAATTATATTATTTTCAATAAAGGTTGCTTTTATTTTATCAATAAGATAATATAAATATAAGGCAATATAGAAAACATAATTATACATTATATTCTAAATTACCTATAGTACTGATAAGAAATTTTCATTTTTAAATTCTATTTAAAAATAAACTTTATTTAAAAATGATACAAACGTTGATTTTCTTTCCTTTTTAAAAACATTTTTGAGAATTTAATTTTTTAAGAAAGATATTTTGTTTATCTCACTGTGATTGATATAGTAGATTTAATGCTTTCGCTTGATTATTTTTTATATTAGTTAAAGATATCAGACGAAAATTCTATTATTATAGGGCGAAATTTATTGTAGTGCGCATTAAATATAAATACGAAAAATTATTTAATAATTTTTGAAGATTGAAGGCATTTTTAATATTGAAATATAATACGGTAAAAATTATTTATTTTATTAACATAAAATTATTGTTTTTTTAAATTTTATAATTCATTTAAAATTCAAATTCTTTTAAGAAACCTCTTAAAACCTCCTTTTTCTTTGTCATTTTACAAGTTTCATAAAAGTTTTATTTTACTTGTAAAATATTCAATACAGATTAATATTATAAAATTTAGGAAAAGTTTGAAGCAAAACATAAACGTTTTTTAAGTTTTTAAAACCAAATCAATGGTCTTATTTAAGTAACACATATAATATCTACAGAATTAAATAATTTATATAATTTCTTATCAGAATGGATGGCGACTTTATTTTTACATTGAATTACAAGAGGCTATCATGATATACATGGTATAAAATTCCTCAAGTTTTGTCCATGAGTGTATCTTTCAGAGTTATTGTCTGAATCCCGACATACATGCTAAAAGGTACAACTTCCTAAAGTTTTGTCCATGACGGTATCTTTCAGAGTTGTCTGAATCCCGATAAACATGCTGAAAGTTACAACTTCCTTAAGCTTTGTCCATGAGTGTATTTTTCAGAGTTAATTTTTGAATCCCGATATACATGCTAAAAGATACAACTTCCTTAAGTTTTGTCCATGAGTGTATACACACTTGGTTATCTCGTGTGTCTTCAATTAAGGTCACTGTAATATCTTTCAGAGTTATTGTCTCAATCCCGATATACATGGTTAAAGGTACAACTTCCTTAAGTTTTGTCCATGAGTGTATACACACTTGGTTATCTCGTGTGTCTTCAATAAAGGTCACTGTAATATCTTTCAGAGTTATTGTCTCAATCCCGATATACATGGTTAAAGGTACAACTTCCTTAAGTTTTATCTCCATGAGTGTAATATAACCAATTTTATCTATGAGTGTATCTTTCAAAGTTATTGTCTCAATCCCGATATATATGCTTAAAGGTACAACTTCCTGAAGTTTTATCCATGAGTGTAATCTAACCAAACCGAATTTAATCTAACTGAAACTAACCTAACATATTAATATACTCATCAATACGTATAACTTCGTCACTTAACAAAATTCTACAATTAAGGAAAGTGTTAGTTGATAGAAGAACATACAAAGAAGAAGAAATGAGTATAAATTTACTTCCTCCCGGATTAATTTAGTGAAATCTAGGAACCGATGCAAGGGAGAGAAATGGAGCTGTTTGAGCTCCTGTTTTAAACTTTAACGACAGAGTAGGAGGCTTGTTGACCATCCCCTGAAGAAGAATCCATATATAGTTGCTCCATATTGTAGCGATGATGAGCTACAGCGTATGCCGCTTCTTCATGGGAGCGGAAAAGAACATCAGCTTCTCCAGTGGGACGTCCTCCAGGTCCATATAGCAATCTCACATCAAGAGGCGTAGCAGACGGTCTTAGAAACTCAGCAACGTCCCTTTCAGTTGCCTCCATAGGTACACCACTTAGATGTACCCAACGCCAACGTTTAATACCTCCAGTACTCGGTAGAAACACAGGAGTACGTAGGAATGGCATTAAAGCAGGTGGAGCTTTACGTGTACCCATTGCTTTACGAATTTCGTATAAGGAACTACGAAAGATTTCAATATAACGATGTCCTATACGTTCTTTATGTTTTTCTAAAGCTTTTTCAGCAATTTCACGTGATGCAAATTGGACATAACCTTCACCAGTTGGTCTACCTTGATAATCTGTTGGAAGAGTAATGCCATTTGGGACAATTTCCAAACCATTGAAGAATTGAACGATTTCTTCTTTGGAGCATCCAAATGGAAGGCCACGAAGTCGTACGCAGCCATCATTCAGCAATCCTTCCTTGTTAGCTGAGTTTCTCGCAAGCACCCAATCCATTTCGGCTTTCTTGGACTTAAAAATCTCGATGTATCGTTGTCCAATATGTTTCTTATTACGGTCAAGACCTTTAAGCCAATCCTCGCGAGTTGACATTTCAACATAAGCCTCGCCGGTAGGTCTGCCAGTCTGGGAATAGATAAGATGGACTGCAGTTACATTGCAGCTACCGAAGAATTCTCGGATTTCATCTGTGGTCACGGCCCAGGGGAGTCCTCGGACTCGAAGGATGAATCCTGAGACATGGCTACTCATGATTTCTCACGCTAGCGGACAGTGTTGGATTGTTGTCGGTCCTGGGTACCCACTGTCTTAGACACCATTGTTGGGCACCTCGGATGATGGCGGTGTCTGGAATAGGGATGTAAATATCCCTATATAATATATCCCTAATAATCCCAGATCCATAGCACATCCCTAATAATCCTTAATGTCCAAGATCCCCCTAGCATAAACCTAATAATCCCTAATATATCCCAGATCCCTAGCATATTCCTAATAAACCCCAGATCCATAGCATATCCCTAATAATGCCAAAATATCCCATATCCCTAATAATTCCAAATATATCCCATATCCATAATACTCCCAAATATATCCTATATCCTTAGCATATCCCTATTATATCCCAGATCCCTAGCATATTCCTAAAAAAAACCCAGATCCATAGCATATCCCTAATAATCCCAAATATATCCCATATCCTTAGCATATCCCTAATATATCCCAGATCCCTAGGATATCCATTATATATCACAGATTCCCCCTGTCATATCCCTAATAATCCCTAATATATCCCAGATCTCTAGCATATTCCTAATAAATCCCAGATCCATAGCATATCCTTAATAATCCCAAATATACCCATATCCTTAGCATATCCCTAATAATCCCTAATATATCCCATATCCATAGCACATCCCTAATAATCCTTAATACATCCAAGATCCCCTAGTATATCCCGAATATATCCCTAGCATATCCATAATATATCCCAGATTCCCCCTAGCATATTCCTAATAAACCCCAGATCCATAGCATATCCCTAATAATCCCAAATATATCCCATATCCTTAGTATATCCCTAATATATCCCAGATCCCTAGGATATCCTTTATATATCCCAGATTCCCCCTGACGTATCCCTAATAATCCCATATATATCCCAGATCCCTAGCATATTCCTAATAAACCCCAGATCCTTAGCATATCCCTAATAATCCCAAATATATCCCATATCCTTAGTATATTCCTATTATATCCCAGATCCTTAGGATATCCTTTATATATCCCAGATTCTCCCTGTCATATCCCTAATAAACCCCAGATCCTTAGCATATCCCTAATAATCCCTAATATATCCCATATCCATAGCACATCCCTAATAATCCGTAATACGTCCAAGATCCCCTAGTATATCCCGAATATATCCCTAGCATATCCATAATATATCCCAGATTCCCCCTGTCATATTCCTAATATATCCCAGATTCCCCCTGTCATATTCCTAATATATCTCAGATTCCCCCGTCATATTCCTAATATATCCCAGATTCCCCCTGTCATATTCATAATTTATACCAGATTCCCCCTGACATATTCTTAATATATCCCAGATTCCCCCTGTCATATTCCTAATATATCCCAGATTCCCCCTGTCATATTCCTAATATATCCCAGATTCCCCCTGTCATATTCCTAATATATCCCAGATTCCTCCTGTAATATCCCTAATATATCCCAGATTCCTCCTGTCATATCCCTAATATATCCCAGATTCCTCCTGTCATATCCCTAATATATCCCAGATTCCCCCTGTCATATTCCTAATATATCCCAGATTCCCCCCGTCATATTCCTAATATATCCCAGATTCCCCCTGTCATATTCCTAATATATCCCAGATTCCCCCCGTCATATCCCTAATATATCCCAGATTCCTCCTGTCATATCCCTAATATATCCCAGATTCCTCCTGTCATATCCCTAATATATCCCAGATTCCTCCTGTCATATCCCTAATATATCCCATATACTTAGCATATCCCTAATATTGTAAAACGATATTTGAAATACTATCCCGCATGTATTTCTTTTCAGCGAAAATTCAATATTTATTTCAAGGAGAAATAACGATTATTTATAACCTTTTTGGATGAGGTATGAAAGGGTGAATTGTAAAGAGTAATGATAAACGGAAAATAAAAGTGTCCAGGGATGGGAAATTTCCGTTTATCATTACTCTTTACAATTCACCCTTTCATACCTCATCCAAAAAGGTTAGAAATAATCGTTATTTCTCCTTGAAATAAATATTGAATTTTCGCTGAAAAGAAACACATGCGTGATAGTATTTCAAATATCATTTTACAATCATAAGCCGTATTATATTGTATTAATATCCCTAATATATCCCATATCCCTAGCATATCCCTAATATATCCCAGATTCCCCCCTGTCATATCCCTAATAATCCCTTCGCCAGTTTAATTGTTTTATTTTTAAAAGAATCATACACGTCTATAATAGTTTCGAATTTTCATAACAGATGCTATGTAGGAGCAAAGGAAGTGAATTTAAATAACCCAACTCGAAGAAATTGGCTTACTACAAGAATGAGGGAAGCACACGAAAGATTATCATTTCAAGAACTATTTTCTGATATAGAACCTGAAGTAAAGGGTAATTTTATAGGTGAAGAACCTACCTATATCTGAATCAGATAAGCAGGAAATAAACTTAGTTGGGATAGCGCAGTGCATTAATGATAGAGTTGTCTTTACTCACCGTACTTTTGCAGAGTATTTTGTTGCAGGTTTTCTGGCTGATAAATTAAGTAGGGGCAAAAATAGCAAGAAATATGAAACCATTGTAGAGGTTTTAGCAAAGGAGCTATTTGAAAATAAAAATGAGGTAATAAATACCTTCCTTGATTATTATTTAGCTAAAGAAGAAATTAAAAGGGAAGTTAGATGATATTAAAAGGATATTATCAGAGTGCAATACAGATATTAATGTTACTGATGCTCTTGGTAGAAGTGCTTTACATTACGCTGCCCAGGAGGATAATAAAGAAATTATTGAGATTTTAGTAAATAATGGTGCAGATACAAGGAGACTTGATGAACTAGGCAAAACGGCATTGCATTATGCTGCAAGATATAACAATGGAATACAGGTAGTAAGTTGTTTATTGGAAAATGCAAAAGATTGTATCAATAAAAAGGATAAGAATGGACGTACTGCTGTATACTATGCCGCTCAGCAGGGTAATTGGGATATAGTCGATCGTATTTTAACAGTAAAAGAAGCAAGTACTGATGGTCTCGATGCGGAAAAGCTACTATTCCATTATACTTATAAAGGTAGTCTTAAGGGTATACGAAGAGTAGTAGAAGAGGAAGAGAAGAAAGGAGAGAAGGAAAAAATAGATGTTACTGCGATTAAAGATAGTCATGATAATACACTTCTGCATATTGCTGCTCAGAAAGGACATTCAGCAATCGTAGAATTCTTACTGGAGAAAGGAGCTGATGTTAATGTTGCTAATAATAGTGGGAAAAGGCCAATAAATTATGCGGCTGATTATGCAGCTAAAGAAAACAACTGGGGTGTTGTTGAGCTCCTATTAAGGAAAGAGGCTGAATTCAATCATTTGAGTGGTTCACATAAGGATTCATTACTAGATCATTCTGCTAAAAATGCCCACTGGGATATTGTTAAGCTATTTATGGAGGATGATGGTAGAGATTATTATTTCGGGCGTCTTGGTGATCAACAGAGAGTAGAATTGTAATGCTATTTTATTCGTTCTAAGGATTTAGATATAGCTAAATATCTGGTTGAAAAATGTACTAAAGTTAATAACTCTGATAAATATGGTAAAAAGCCAATACACTATGCTGCTGAAAATGAGCATTGGAGCATTGTTGAGTCCTTACTAAGAAAGAATGCTGATTTTAGTGATCTGAGTAAAGAACAAAAGTTTTCATTATTGGTGCACTCTACTAAAAATATCAGTTGGGAAATTGTTGAGTTGTTTGAAAAAGATATTAATAAAAAATATCTACTTTGATCGTCTTTTTGGTTCTCTGAATGATCAACAAAAAATGCGTTGTCTATACTATCTTATTTCCGTTGGTGACTTAGATATAACGAAGTCTTTTATTGAGAAATTAATAAAAGAAAAGAGAATTAACGATGTTGATACACCTAACAGTTGTGGAAAAACATTTTTACACCTTGCAGCTCAAGATGGTAAATAGAATATAGTACAATATCTTGTAGATGAGAAAGGAACTGATGTAAATGCTAATCGTGGTTCAACACCTTTGCACTTGGCTGCTAAAAATGGTCACTTAGAGATAGTTCAATATTTTATTAACGACAAAAAGGCTGTTTTTGATGCTAAAGATAAAAACGGTGTGACACCTTTGCACTTAGCTGCTGAAAATGAGCATTGGAATATCGTTGTGCTTTTATTGAGGAATAATGCTGACTTTAGCGACTTACAAAATGCAGAAAAATATCCATTATTATGCTATTCTGTTCAGAATTCTGATTGGGATATTGTTAAGCTATTCATAGAGAGTGATCTTAAAAATAACTATTTTGATCAACTTGATGATCAGCAAAGGTTGCGCTGCCTATACCATTCTATTTCTACTGGTAATTTAGGTATTACAAAATATTTTATTGAGCAGTTGATAAGAAAAGAAAAAATTAGTAGCATTAACATTTCTAATATTTGCGGAGAAACATTTTTACACCTTGCAGCTCAAGAAGGCAATTTTAATATAGTACAATACTTTGTAGATGAAAAAGGGGCTGACTTAGATGCTATTACTAATTGTGGGTCAACTCTTTTACACTTTGCCGTTCAAAATAATAAATTAGATGTAGTAAGATACCTTGTAGAAAAAGGTGTTAATATCTATCTTAGTGATAAGGATAATAAAACTCCAATAGGTATTGCTAGAGATAAAGGTTACATAAGCATAGTAGAGTTTTTAGAACAAACACAACAAAAAAAAATATTTGATGCTGCAAAGCAAGGTAACCTTAGTATAATCAAGAGTCTTGTTGATCAAGGTACTAAAGTTAATATTGAAAGTAATGGTGGTAGTGTTCCCTTGCTGCTGCAAATGGACATTTGAGTGTAGTAGAATATCTTATAGAGAAAGGAGCCGATTTTAACTCTCCTACTCTTATTCATCGGGCTGTTAGGTGTAATGACTTAGATTTAGTGAAGCTTCTCATGAAAAAAGGAGCTGATGTTAATAAAAAAGATCATGCAGGTATGACTTCTTTACGTAGCATTGCTGATTCCCCAAATACAAGTAATTTAGATATGGTAAGGTGCCTTGTAAGTGAAAATGCTAATGTTAATCTTTCTGGTGGCCATCTTGGTGGAACACCCCTACATTGGGCTGCTTATGACGGCAAACTTGGTGAAGTAAAATGTCTTGTTAGTAAAGGTGGTGCTGACGTTAATTTTCCTGATGATAAGGGCTTAACACCTATCCACTATGCCGCTAATCTTTATGGTAGCTTGAAAGTGATGATATATCTAAAGGATAAAGGAGCTGATGTTATTATTCGTGACAACGATGGTAAGATAATACCTCTGAGTTTAATAAGAACGCAAATTGCTAGTTTAACAACATATTTTCATTACCCTGATGATGGCCAAACTGCTCTACATTTGGCAATTAAAAGAAGAGGATTAAATGTAGTAAAAGATCTTGTAGATAAAGGAGCTAATGTTAATTCTACCGATAAGAATGGCCAGACTCCTTTGCATTTAGCCGCTCAAAAAGGTAGGCTAGATATAGTAAAATATCTTATAGATAAGGGAGCTAATGTTAATTCTGCAGGTAGAAATGGCCAGACTCCTTTGCATTTAGCTGCTTTTAATGGTAAGTTAAGTGTGGTTAAGTACCTTGTGGATAAGGGAGCTGATGTTGATGCTGTCTCTTTATATTTTCTATGTAGTGGTACTGCATTGAATTTAGCTGCTTTTAATGGTAAGTTAAGTGTGGTTAAGTACCTTGTGGATAAGGGAGCTGATGTTGATGCTGTCTCTTTATCTTTTCTATGTAGTGTTACTGCATTGCATTTAGCTGCTTTCGATGCCCAGTTAGATGTAGTACAATATTTTGTAAATGAGAAGAAGATTAACGTTAATGTCAAATATAAAGGTACTACTCCTTTACACTTAGCTGCCGATGAAGGCGAATTAGGTACTTTAAAATACCTAGTCGAACAAGGTGTGGATTTTAAAGTTACTGATAAAGATGGCAAAACTCCTATTCACATGGCTGCTTCTAATGGCGAATTAGGTACTTTAAAATACCTGATTCAACAAGATGATAACTTTGAAATCACTGGTAAAGGTGGTAAAACTCTTCTTCGCATAGCTGTTTCTAATGGTAAGTTGAACGTTTTAGAGCAGTTAATCTGGCAAGGCGCTGATTTTAAATCTACTTATAATAACAGAGATATTCTTTTACACTTTGCTGCTAGAAATAATGATACAGTTATAGTAAATTACCTAATAGATAAAGGAGCTAATCCCAATGCTAAAAATATTTTTGGTAGGAAGCCAATTGACCTTGCCAGAAGGCGAGGTTATACACATGTTGCAGATTTACCTTCTCCTTATGAACAGTCAGATCATAGACAGCAAAGTTGTTTTATACAATCAACAAACTCTAACAAAAAGCAACAAGAAAAGTTTTTGCATAGTATTTCTAATGCAGATGTAAGACAAGTAGGACAAGGTCTCTACCTACCATCTTTTGCAGTAAGGAATGTTAAAATTGATGGTAAGTGTACTACTATACTCGTGGATTAACTCAAGCTTTATTATTACAGAGTGACAAATCTTTCTTAGGTAATTTAGAAACTTCAGCAAAAATCTATGAGCGTATAGCACAGGGTAGACAAGTATCTAAAAGGAAAGAAAGAGAAGCTTTTGCTTTTAGTAAACTACTTGATGGTTTCGAACAGCAGCTAGATTCTTCTACAATCAGTCTACCTTCAAGCTTAATTTACAATAAGGACTACAAAACATTCAGTGGTTTATCAAATTATATAGCTGGAATTAAAGGTGATTTTGCTATTCATTTAGTGACGAGTAATCATGTTGTTGCAGTTTATAGAATTGGTGATAATTACGCCTATTTTGATAGCAATGCAGCATTTGTTTCTGGTTTAAAAAGCATTGATCAACTCATGAAAGTTGTAGAAAAAGGAGTGGAATATGCTGGCTATAAAGTGGGAGAAAAAGGTTTCCTTGTTGAACACTTCGATGTTGATAAAGCGAACAACTTACTTTCTGATGAAGATAGGCAAGTTCTGACAAGAGAAATCAAAACAGAGCGTCAACTTCTCGCAGAGCAAGATAAGGAGTTTGGTCTTATTAAGGTCAATGGTCGAGAACTATCCAGAGTACAATTATATGACTTTGGGGAACAAAAATTAATGTGGAAGGTGGCGTACTTATCAATGCTGGTATGAATTTAAGTAGCAAAAAGTTCCAAAATCACTTAGATAAGAAAGAAGTGAGTATCACAGCTAGGGAATATCTTGATAACTTGAAAAATAGCAAGAATGTAGAAGAAGTAGTGCAAGCAACTAAAGAAATTCCTTTTGAAGGTTCAAAACGTGAAATTGAAGAGGCAGAGCAAACACGGAAACCAAAACAATTTTTATTGGAACAATCGGTTAAAGGAGCAATAAATTTTATAGCCGGCAAGCTCACTACTGATTTTTTTTGCTGGTGTAACCCGGCCAGAAAACCATTTGTCAGAGAAAGCACCTGAAACTCATTTAAATGATCTAACAGTGGAAAGGCAACTACAAAGTTCATCAGGATATTAGCTCTTGGTTTTTTCATGGCCGATGATGATAGTCAAGAAAAAGCCATCTCTGAAGAAATATTCGATTTTTGAATGTGTTGATGAAAAACGACCTTCATAGATGAGCTGAGAATGGCATTGTATGCTTTAGACGTCCTTTGGGGTGCCACTTTAGATCACTGCCTCTGTAAACCCCATAAAAAGCCTGGGAAATGGATGCCATGAATTTAGCAGCTATAATAGCCATTAAATTTTTGTTCTAAATAGCCTCTAAAAATTCTATAATGCTTGTCATAGAGTTAGCATCGAATATACTAGTTTTCAACAAAGGTAACATATGCTAGCAAAATTTCTATCTAAAACTCCCAAGCAGTTAAAGGAGCATTGTGCATTATTAAGCAGTGAGGAGAAACAAGACCTTTATGGCGAGGTGCTAAATGAAGTTAAAAATACACCTAAAAATTCAAGAGACGGTATAGATAAGCTAAAGAAGTTGAGTGGCTGTTGCAATAGAAGAAACCACTGATAGTAAGCTACTAGAAAAGTTTAACGATGGTCATCCGCTAAGAGAAGTCAGTATTGCCTATGTTTCTGGAGAAGCTACAAACTATTTATTTAGCCTTAATGATTCATCAGAACTGTATGATTTGAGAGAGAATAGAGAAAAAGCAATTTATCAGGCAATTAGATCAAATGATAGAGAATTAGTGAAGCATCTTCTCCTTACATCTGATGAGATAGAGATTGAATTTTTTAAGGAATTAGAAATGTTGCTGTCAGGAGCATATGAAGAATTAAAGGAACAATTGTCACAGGACATAAAATATTACCTAGAAAAAAATATAGGTCTCAACCGTTTTTTGTGTGTGGTAATGTTGAGGTATTAATAGCAAAGCCTGTCAATGTACAAGAAATAATTAACCTATTTGTAGTTCAATTGGAGTAAATTATAAAATAGATGAGCTATTATTGACTAAAATGGCAGAAGGTTTAAAAGAAGGGGAATTACAAGTAAATCAGATGATAGAGACACTAAGAAAACAAGAGAGGTTTATAGAATTGGAATACAAAGTAAGAAGGTTAAAATCAGAACTAGCAAGTGGAAAGAGCAGATATTCAGATGAGGTTGTAAATTTTAATATAGAAGAACGAGAAAGAGAAATGAGAGAAATTGAAGACAAAACCGACCAAGTAATAAGTGAAAGGGAAAAATTATTATCAAGATTGAGCAACAATGCAAATAGAAGGCATTAGTGTGCAAAGAAACTTCATATTTCTGTAAATAACGCTAGTGACGATAGCCACTTTAGACTACAAAGTAGGGCAAAGGGTAAAATATTGGAGGTTAGAACGAGGGTATACTCAGAAGGATCTACCGAAAAAGATCGGGGTAAAATACTGGGTAATAATTCAATATGAGAAAGGAAAACGCAGAATACCAATCGAAAGGTTATATGACATAGCAGAGGCATTGTCAGTAAGTATTGTAGATCTAATTCCTATACAAAGAGTACCAAAAAATTGCCTCAAAGGCGAAGAGGAAGAGATATTAAATCTATAGTAAGAAATTATAAAAAGATTAACGATCAAGAATTGCGCAAGGTATTATATTTATTAATCAGATCTGGCCAGCTTAGTGAAAAAAGCAGTAGAAAAGCAGAGAGAATAAAAATAGATAAGAATGTAGTCAAAGCAGGAATTTCTGTTGATGTTGTCTCAAAAATAATGGGCTTATCTGTTGATGAATATAGCAAGAAAAAAACTGGTTCAGTATTCCACAAAATAGGGAAAAAGATAAAAGAATGGAGGCTGATACGGAAATGTACTCAGGAAGATTTAGCGAAGAAAATAGGTGTAACACGTCACAAAGTAAGCAAATACGAGCAAGGACAAACTGCACTTGACACATTATATGATATAGCAGAGGCAGTATCGATTAGTATTATAGATCTACTACCTGAATTAACGGAAAAGGTAGAAAATGAGCTACCGAGTTTAATCGAAGAATACAAAAAAATTGAGAATCAAGAATTACGCCAGGCACTAATAAAAACGTTGTTTGAAGGTATACGAATTTGCGAGGAAAAAGCGAGAAAAGCAGAGAGAGTCAAAGTTGCAAAGGATCTAGAGGAAGGAAGAATTTCTATTGATATTATTTTACAAACTATCCGTTTACGTAAGCCTTTATAATAAGATAGTTTTATGAAATCGAAATTCGTGAAAAAAAGTTGCAGTAAAATATTGGATTCTCTATGGTAAGGTTTGTTTCTATAAATATATGTTTGCTTCTGTAAGAAAAGTTAGCAATTCTCTAAGCTACGGGATAGGGCAAAAAATAGAAAATTGCAGGTTAATACAAGACAAGCAGAGTTTGCAAGTAAGATCGGCTTAACATACCAAGAAATAAACAACTATGAACTAGGATATATTCCAATTGAGCTATCGTATACAATAGCAGAAGAATTATCAGTTAGTGTTATAGAATTACTACCTGAACCAGTAGTAGTAAGGGAAGACAGTGACTGCGAGGATGAGGATAAAGCAATACTCTATTTATCAAGAATAGAAATCCAGGATCAAAAGTTGCGCAAGATAATGCTTCCGTTGATCATGTCTGTCTATGTTAGTGAAAAATTTAATCAAGAAGAAGCAAGAATAGATGTTGCAAAAAATCTAGTTAAAGAAGGAATTCCAGTCGATATTATTTCCCAAGCGACTCGCTTATCTATTTACGAATATGATAATGTAGAAAAAAAGGTTCGTACTGATTCTATACACTACAAAATAGGGCAAAGAATAAAAAAAATGGAGGCTGATAAGGGAATACTCTCAGAAAGATTTAGCGGATAAAGTTGGTTTAACACCTAAGGAAATACACGACTATGAAAGAGGTACACTGCCGTTGCATATGACAAATTATATGAAATAGCCGAGGCATTATCAGTAAACGTGAAGGCTCTACTGCCTAAAACAAAAAAAGATGAGGATAGTAAAAAGCTATTGAGTTTAATAAAAGCTCTGTTGCCTAAAATAACAAAATATGAAAATGAGGATAGCAAAAAGCTATTGGGTTTAATAAACGAGTACAGAGAAGGTGGGAATCAAGAATCACGAGATGTATTGAATGCGTTAGTAAAACCTTTATCTGAGGGTATGCAGAGTAACAAAGAAAAGGTTAAAAAAGCAGAAAAAATCAAGGTTGCAAAAACTCTAGTTAAGGCAGGTATTGCTATTGAAATCATCTCTCGAGCAACTAGCTTATCTGCTGAAGAATTTGCGTAACCAATTGAAACTTATAGCAAAAATTTCATATAGAGCTATCTGGTAAATTTTGAATATGTTGAACAAAAAATGACCTTCTCAGGAGATCTTAGAAAGGAGTTTGGGACTTTAAATGTAGTTTTAATCCTCTTTTTACGATCCCCTCTATAACCCCCCTTAAAAGGCCAGCAAATGAATCTGCTAATTTAGTAGCTTCCAAAATGCCAACTGTTGGCAGTCAAGGGTCTAGTTGAAAAAGGGATCTCTGCTGATATTATCTTACAAACAACTGGCTTATCTACTGAAGAATTTGTGTAACCAATTGAAACTTATAGCAAAAACTTCATATAGAGCTATCTGGTAAATTTTGAATATGTTGAACAAAAAATGACCTCCACAGAAGAGCTGAGAGAGGCGTTTAGGACCTCAGACGTCCTTTTTGGTCATCTTTTACAGTTACCACTATAATACAGCTTTAAAGCCTGTTAAGTGGGACATGGTAATTTTCCGCGTATTTATGCCATACATTTTTGATGTAAAACACTGTAGCTTTAATAAATGCAATCCAAAATAGCAAGTGGGCTATAAAGGCAAGCAGCGCCCCTATTCTTCTTCAGTTAAAATTTTAATACCCAGTTCTACGGCCTTTTTATACTTTGATCCAGGTCTTTCGCCTACAACCACAAAATCCGCTTCATTGGACACACTTGAGCTCACCCTGGCGCCTAAAGATTTAACTTTTGCTTGCGCTTCATTCCGTTCCATTGTTGATAAGGTCCCTGTGAAAACTATGATTTTGTTGCTAAAAATGGAACTGCTAACATTTGCAACGACAGGCAGAATGGTTAATTGATTAGCAAGATTCTCTACCATTTTAACATTATCATCATCAGAAAAAAACTCTCCCAAGGAAGCTATAATCCCCTCGCTTATACCTATTATGCTCATTAATTGACGGGAACTTCGCTCCAATAAGATAATTGAGCAATGGTTTCGTACCAACGCTCATAGGATTTATAACGGTCGGCTATTAATTTTGCCACATTTGGTCCGACGTGTAGAATCCCTAGAGAAGTTATAAATGTGTCGAGAGTTATGGTTCTTATACTATTGATCGAATCCAGTAAATTAGATATAGATTTTTCATCCCAGCCCTTTTGTTCACTTAAGTTGAAAATTTTGAGTATTTCTTCCAGAGTGAAAATGTCAGGTATCTTCTCTATCAAGCTGAGGTTACAAAGAGACTCTATCTGCTTATTGCCAAGACCTTTTATGTCAAAACCTTTTGCAAAATATTTTAGTCTTCCTATTTGCTGTGCTGGACAAACGTTTTCTCCTGAGCATCTAACTGTAACTCCCCAGCCATCAACATCGCTGCCACATTCTGGACAGGTATAAGGAAGTACGAACTTTGGTGCATTCCGAGAACGAGACCTTTTATCTACTTCGACAATGTAGGGAATAGCATCTCCTGCTCGCTTCACTACTACGGAATCACCCTCTCTGATATCTTTACGTTCGATATCATCTTGATTATACAAATTTGCTCTAGTAACAAGAACACCTCCTATATTTATCGGAACTAATTGAGCAATTGGAGTAAGTTGACCTGTGCGACCGACTTGTACTATTTTTTTTCTCTTTTAGTTTTTCCATGAGCTGCAGGGAATTCGTGTATTATTGCCCAACGTGGTGCATTGTTAGTGTTTCCAAGAAGTTCTTGTAATTGTAAGTTACTGATTTTATAGACTATTCCGTCGATATTATAACCTAACTCATGGCGATTATCATAGATTCTATTATAAGACTTCAGCATTTCGTCCACGTTTTTTGCTGAACATTGATGTTCATTTACACAGAATCCTAGCTTTTTCAGCTTATTCAATACTTAAGATTGGGTATTTGCTGTACCGTCAATTAAAGAGTATGCAAAATACTTTAGCGGTCTGCTAGCGGTAACTTCTGGGTCCAACTGTCTTAGTGAACCTGACGCTGTGTTGCGCGGATTTGAAAATTGATTATCCTTATTTAATTCAAAAAAATCATCGTTTCTTATATATGCCTCGCCCCTTACCTCGAGTCTGCCTGGTACATCTTGTAAAAATTCAGGAAAATCTTTTATAGTTGCGATATTTTTTTGTCACGTCTTCACCATGGTGGCAATCTCCACGAGGTGAACCCTTAATAAACACACCATTTTCATAAATTGCAGTGAACGATAACCCATCAATTTTTGGCTCACATATGATTTCCAACTCATGTACATTCAGAAGTTTTTTAACCCTAGCAAGAAACTCTTCAACTTCTTCTCGGTTATGAGCCTTGCCCAACGAGAGCATTGGCACAATATGTTCTACCTCTGAAAATCTTCTATCAGGAGCCGCACCAACAGTTTGAATACCTGCTTTTTTCACCAACTCATCGTACTCTGCATCAGTGATTTCTGGTTTGCTTTTTTGATGGTATAGTACATCGTGATACTCTATTTCTTTTTGTAGCTCTATTGCATTTTTACTCATACATTACCTCTCTATTACTATTCCAGTATACAGCGTCAATGGTAAATAAATTATTGACTATTATGCACTTTTGGCTAGTATTTTACAAGCTAACCACTAGCTACACTATTATTTTGCATTAAATATATAATATTTAAATAGAAATATAAAATTATTTAATTATTACATCTACATTAGAAAAGCCATAGTGGATAGCAAAATTTTAATAAAAACATTATATATACGTTTGTTTGTGTGAAACATGACCACTACTAGAAAGAGAATTGCTATCGACTATCTAAGCTACCAAATAGTTCAAGGAATAAAACACTTGAGATTATTAAAAGGATACTCTCAAGAGAGTTTAGCAAAAAAAGCTGGTTTATCAACGGCACAAGTGAGAGGATATGAACAAAGGAGAGATAATATTTCCCCTGAAAATGCAGAAAAGATGCTAGCAGCATTGTCGGCTAATTTTAAAGATCTATTTTCTCAGCCAACAGATTATATTAGTTACAAGGAAGAGACAATGCTGAGTATACTGCAAAATAAAAAAAAATTAAGGACTCAGAATTTCGCAGTACATTTTGTGTATTAGTCAAACTTCTATCAGGGAAAATTCAAATTGGAAAGGGTATAATAGTTGAAAAGTCTATAAAGTATAAGATTTAACGAGAAGCAAAAGATTAGAGATTCGTAAAAGGATATACTCAGTTAGAGTTAGCGAATAAAATCGGATTATCACAACAACAAATACACAGATATGAAAAAGGGGTAGATTGCATGTCATTTGCAAAGCTGTCGGAAGCAGAAAAAGCATTAATAGATCCTAAAGTTTTACTTCGTGAACTAACAGAAGAAAATTATTACGAAGATGAAGGTAGTGAAGGAGAAATAAGGATATTAAATATAATGAAAGAATGTCAAAAAATTGAAGATCAAAGATTACAAGATTTATTGAGTTCGTTTTTATCTGAGGTTGTAAAGCTTAATGAAGTAAAGCAATAAAATTGTGGAAGACAACAATCGACCTCTTCCCTTGTGTTTTCCTCGAATTGAAGACTGTGCCTTGACAAATAGCTCCCAATAGCCTTTTTCATTGCCTTCTTCCTCTATCAACCGTGCCAAACGCTGCATCAATTAATTATTGAGGATAGCCATTTTTGTCCACTTACCGATCGGTTTTACAAGACCTACGATTTTTAGATTTTCTCTATAAACATGAAGGTTATGTTCAAATTTCTCTTCACTCTCTTCTAGTGACACCTTTCTGACAGGGCTTTTATAAGCTCTTTTACTAAAAAAGGAAAATATTTTAATAGCAACTATTAGTATTATGCCGCATATAGAAATCTGCTCGTAGAACATAACCACTACCCCAATGTTATTCCATGAAGCAAAAATAGTTTTATATTTTTTTGTTTTTACCTGCTATAGCATTCTCTAGTGCTGTAAAACCTTTTTTAGAGTTAAAAAAACATCTCAGATAAACGTTTGCCTTCCTGTCTAATAATAACTCAACAATTTATTTATTGCCGTTTGCAAGAGCAAGGTGTAGCGGTGTGCAACCATCTCTTCCGATTGTGTTGATGTTGGCCCTATTTTGCAACAGAAGCTTCACGTGATCTTTTTCATTCAATGAAACTGCAAGAAGAAGAGGTGTGCTGCCTTCTTTGTTTTTCACTTCGAGAAACGCTCCTTTTTTATCAGCAATCCCAGCATTACTCGGTCAGCATATTGTATAGCCAAATGAAGTGGTGATTGACCTAGACCATTTAGGCAATTAATATCTGCACCAGATCGCAACAAAGTTTGCATAACTTCCAAATGCTTATACTTTATTGAAAAATGTAAAGGAGTATTGTCGTAAATGTTACTGACATTAATATTCTTAGTCCTTATTACAACAATGTCGACTATTTCTGTAAAGCCAAAGATAGAAGCGAGATGTGCAGTATCGTATTCCCTTCTTTGCCTGCAGCATCAACATTAGCACCATGTCGGACAAGGAATTCAATGGTACTATACGAGTTCGCTTCTGCACAAAGATGTAGAAACCAAATACCCAATCTGCTATTTATAATCCATTTGAAGATTGTACGAACTAATAAAGAGAAAATGCTAGGGTTGTTAAACGCCTCGACCTTTTTAGAAGCGTCTTGTAAGATTCCTTCGATTGTCATACATACCCCCACAAAAATGTGTTTGTATACCAGTATGCAGTGACAAACGTTTTTAAATTATTAACCGATATGCACTTTTGGCTAGTGTTTAACAAAGTAGCCACTAGCTGTACTATTATCTTTGCGCTAAAAAGATAATGTTTAAATAGAAATAGTGAAGTATTTAATTAGTCAAAATCTTTGGAAATTTGTTTTGGATCTCTATTCGCTTGCTCAACTGATACATCTTCCAGCTTCTCTGGCTCAGCTAAAGTTTTGGATTTCGCTTTGTGTTGTTTGTGAGATTTTGCAAGCATTCCTTGTCTTTATTTGATTTTTTTAGCAAGCGTCAGAAGTTGCTTTATTTGGAAATTCGCTCTGGATCTTTCTTGACTGACTCGATGGAGACATCTTGAATTTCTTCTTGCGGCTTTTCCGACTCAGCCACAGTTTTGGATTTCTCTTTGTGTTGTTTGATAACTTTCTTTAATGCTTTGACCACAACAAAGTTGATACTGAAAACACATGCAGAAGAGATAGCCAATGCTGGCAGAGGAGCTAAATTGAACATCGGCAAAATTTCCACAATCGTTCCAGCCGTTAGTAAAAATGCTAATTTCTTGCTTCCGATTATCTTGTTTTTCTTGGACTTTATTGGGTTTAATTTCCTTACTTTTCCCTTCAGCTTTTTGAAGCCATTTTTGAACATGTTGCCCTTTTTCTCTACGGGTTTCGTTTTTAATTCTTTTATTTTTTCCTTTGCCCACCCGAATCTTTTTTTTTTTTTTTTTAATCTTTTTTGACACCTTCTACTTTGGCAATCTTCTCCTCTATGGCAGGTTTCAGTGACTTTAGAGGCTGCTTTATGGAATGTAGTGGTTTTGGCTTAGCTTTGCGTGAAACTATATTCTTTAAGCCCTTTTTTGCTTTTTTACATAGCTTTTTTATTCTATTTGCCATTGTTGCATAATCTATCGATTACTTCCTGGTTCTCTTCTATCATCGCCTCTGCCTCCTGCTGCAGACATTTAATATTTTTAGGTGTTATGTTATCCATCTCAGCCGATGCTATTTTCAGTTGGGATTGTATCCTGATGTATCTGTCGTCCATTGCATTGCCTAGTTGATAATTTACTACATCAAGACTCGATGCAAACATCACATTTAATAGAGGCTTTATCCATGATAACCTAATTTCCTGTATTTTATTCGATTAGATAGTCTACCTGTACCAATTGATACCAGCACTATTTTTTTCGTTGGGAAAAAGTTTTTTACTATCCGCATATGCGCATGCCGCTGGGTTATTGGAAAATATTCCTCCGTCTACCAATACTCTTTTCTCTTGCTTAACTTCTAAATACTTAGGTGCAAAATATGTTGGTGCTGCTGTTGTAGCTCTGAGTATATCTTTTAATTTGAGAAAATTTCTGTCCTCTCTCCAGCTTTTTAGGAAAAATGGGCAGTTATTGTGAATATCATAACTTGTTATCAGTACCTTACTTAAAGTGTTTTTAAGGATATAATCGCCAAAATACTTCTCCAGTACTAACTCAATGTTTTTGTACGGGTATTGTGCGCAATTAAACCATGATAGTATTGATTGCCTAAAAAACGAAGACTTGAAAATATATGGTCCATATTCCTGGTAAAGCTCAACTAAGTCATTTGCAGAGTATTGAGGCTTGCCTTGGTCATCTTTTTTGCACAACCCAGCTACGACAATTCCTCCTGTTGAAGTGCCTGCCATTAGGTCAAATATTTCAGCTATAGGTTTGCTTGCTTTCTTTTCTATTTCTGCTAGTATTATGGCTGGTATGATGCCTCTTATGCCTCCGCCGTCCACTGAAAGGATGTATCTTGTCAGGGTGTGTTCAGAACATATTCAGTGGGAAAAAAGGCCCACCAGGATAAAAGTCGAAGTCCTGCAACTAGGATTACGGAAAACCAAGATAATGAAGCCTACCTACAACATTCAGGCTGTAACGAGAGCAAACGCCTCAATCACAATAATTTACTGATCTTCTTAATTGATATACCTTTTCTTCACTATTTAAGGGTAGCACTAAGTTAACATCTGCACCATTATTTAAAAGTAACTCTACCATTTCTGTTTGTCCTATTGCAATGGCTATCTTTAAAGGTGTCATCCAGTTACTATCTATAAAATTAACCTTTGCTCCACCACGTAAGAGCAATTTTGCTACTTCTACATGCCTATTCTAGATAGCTACATATAAGAGTGTTTCACCAATGCTATTTATACAGTTAACGTCGGCTCCATTATTTAAAAGTAGTTTTATTATTTCTGCATGTCCTTTCGAAACAGCAACGTATAAAAGTGTAATTCTCCCTTTATTTTGTGAAAAATTAACATTTGCTCCATTACTCAAAAGTAGCTTAACTACTTCCGCATGTCCATGTGAAAGACAGCTATAAGTAAAGGTGTCTTTTCATTGCTATTTACATAATTAACTTCTGCTCCATTATCTAAAAGCAATCTTGCCACTTCTGTATGTCCTTTAAAAGCAGCCTCTTCTAAAGGTGTATTTCCCTTACTGTTTTGAATGTTCGGGTCTACACCTTTCTCAAGCAGCAGTCTTACTTCTTTCGGATTGTTATCTTCTATAGCTAAAAATAACAACTCTTTCTTTGATTTAAATGTAAAGAGTAACGATATTAAACATACGATGCCAATAGATATTTTATAATCTTTCTCATAAGATGTATAATCCCAAAGTGTGATGGTATGATAAAATATGAGAACAAAATACCATCAAAGGAGGAACTATGGGACAAGTATTACATGGGTGCGCCAGAACAACAGAGGCAATTCGTAGAGCAATACAAGATAGTAAAATGAGCATAGCAAAACTCTCTAAATACTATAACCTCAACCCTAAAACTATTGTCAAGTGGAGAAAACGCTCATTTACCAAAGATGCTGATATGGGCCCAAAGCACCCAAGATCGACTATTTTAACTCTGGAAGAGGAAGCTCTAATTGTTGCAAGCATACGCTGCTACCATTAGATGATTGCCTTTATGCCTTACAGTCTACAATTCCACACTTAACTTGCTCTAGCTTACATCGTTCTTTACAAAGGCATAACATTAGCACACAGACTACCAGATGTCGATGGCGCAGTTAAACCAAAAAAGAAATTTAAGCAATATCCCATAGGTTACTTTCATGTTGACATCGCAGAAGTCAGAACAGAAGAGGGAAACTATATCTATTTGTTGCTATAGATAGAACATCCAAATTTTTACCTATGTTGAGTTACATAAAAGTGTTACAAAACCCATAGCTGCTGAGTTCCTACGTAATTTGATTAAAATTCTACCATATAAAATCCACACTGTTTTGACAGACAACGGTATACAATTTATCAACCAGAAACGCCATAAATACGCTTTCCAACACATATTTGATAGAGTTTGTGAAGAACATAACATTGAACATCGTCTAACAAAAATCAGCCATCCTTGGACGAATGAGCAAGTTGAACGTATGAACAAAACTTTAAAACTGTTAAAAATACTACTACCGATCACATCAGCAACTCACAAAGCATCTTTATGATTTTGTCATGGCTTACAATTATGCAAAGAGACTCAAAACTCTTAACGGTCTTACTCCTTTTGAATTTATATGTTCTCAGTGGACAAAATCTCCTGAACTATTTATACTAAACCCATACCATCACACTCTGGGACCATACATCTAAGATTTTCTGATTGGGTAATATATAGAATTTTTCCTTCCTCAAACTGCTCTTTTATCTTTTTAAGGCTCTCCAAAGCAACTGATGTCTTCCCACTACCAGCAGCTCCATCAACGACTAAAGGTAACTTACCTTTTCCAACATTCTCAATTACTTTCTCTTGCGTTGTACTGAAAGTAACAAATTTACCTACCCAACGAGCTTGTGGACCACTTCCAATCTCCACTGTATTTGCATCATCATAAACTTCTTCATTATTTCGATTTGTTATTTCTATCTTTTCCTTAATTTCACCTCTTAAAATTTTCGACTTGTGGTAATCATGATTCAGTATTACTTCTAAAATAACGAAAGCATCTTTGTTATTATGTTTTATACTCGTAAATAATATATATAGCCTGTCCTTATCACTTAACTTAGCTCTAAAACATTTAGTGCTCCCACTGCTTATTAACTTTATATTTCCCAGACTTGTATACTCATTTTCCTCTAAATCTTTAATTATTGAATTGAACTTTTCTCTTAAAGGACCTTTACCATTATCTAAATCAATGTCATTAAACTTTTTATAGTACAATACAGGCCAACCGACTCCTTTTCTAGCTCTTTCTTCGTTAACCGAAGAGTCAGATTCATTAATAGATGAAGCAGAAAGCGCAGCATCGTCTTGAGACGAGGACTGAGAAGATTCCAATCTCCTACTTAATTCAAGTTCGTCATTATCAACTTTTGCGTAGTTCCTAGGCTCGTTTGATTTTCTTGGATTACCGCTTTTCATATCATCTCATAATTGACTGTTCATTTTACCTTATTAGTAGTTAAGTAACGATTAAAATTGGCACTTGCTTTACTAATCTGCTCTTAAGTGTATACTGCTACCAATTTAATATTATATATTAATATCTTCAATGGCGCAACCATTCCCAGCACCCAAAACCAGTAATTGTGAGAAAAGTGTGTGTCGTAATCGCTCGGCCTATGACACCGTTCCTTTAAAAGAATGTAATTCTAAATTTTTTATGTTGCCTTTTTTGATATGGCAAATATAATCGAGAGAGCATGAATGAGGAATTTGCGCTATAGTGGGGTGTTTCTATGGAATTAGGAGGTAAGATGCTTTTTAGCAAACATGTGCGAGGTGAATTTCTTTCAGCTCCGTTACATAACAGCATAGATATAAATGAGCTGACAGATTTTTTTAAAAGTAACTCTAATATTACTGCACTTGACCTATGGGATGATAAAACCGATGATGAAGGTGCAAAGGCATTAGCTAGATTTACAAGTCTTACTCGTCTTAATTTGCCAGAAAACAATATTAGTGATGAAGTTACAGAAGAATTATTAGACAGTCTTGAAAGACTTACTTTATTTGACCTATTTGATAATAAAGATGAGGTAGAGCAACTTGTTGAATCTACTATACAAATTAGTGAGGTGGTTAACCTGCAAGATTTTCAAAAAAGATAGTCATATTAAGGATATCATGAATTTCAACAAACACGTAAAAGATAAAATTCTTTCATTAATATCATGTGGCACAATAAGTATAAATGAATTAGTAAGCTTTTTACAAAAAAAACCCAAATATTACTTCTCTTAGTTTAAGCGGGAAAAATATCGGTGATCAAAGTATAATAGCACTATCTAGGCTTAAAAACCTCACTTCGCTCACTTTATCGTCTAGTCACATTAGCGGTGGACGTGCAAAAGAGTTAGCTGTGTTTTCAGATAGTATTTCACTTGCTTTGGTGAAGAATAATATTAGTAATGAAGGTGCACAGGAGTTAGCTAAGCTTGAAAATATTAACATTTTGATAGGCAACACTGTTAGTGCTGAAGGTGCAAAACAATTAGATAAACTTAAAAATATTGGTGCTGAAGGTGCAAAAGAGTCAGCTAAACCTACATCAGTAGATTTTAATAAATATGTAAGAGGTAACATTCTTTCAGTACAATTATGTAGTACCATAAATATAAGCAAGCTGGTAAGCTTTTTACAAAATAAACCAAACATTACTTCTCTTAATTTAGCGGATTGTAATATTGGTAATAAAGGTATAAAAGAATTAGCTAAACTTAAAAGCCTTACTTTTCTTACCTTAGTGGGTAATAATATTAACGATGAAGGAGTAAAATCTTTAGCTAATCTTACAAATCTCACCAGCCTTGATTTATCTGATAATAATATCAGTAACGAAGGTGCAAAAGAGCTAGCCAAACTTACAAATCTCACCAGCCTTGATTTATCTGATAATAATATCAGTAACGAAGGTGCAAAAGAGCTAGCTAAACTTACAAATCTCACCAGCCTTGATTTATCTGATAATAATATCAGTAACGAAGGTGCAAAAGAGCTAGCCAAACTTACAAATCTCACCAGCCTTGATTTATCTCATAATAATATCAGTAACGAAGGCGCAAAAGAGCTAGCCAATCTTACAAATCTCACCAGCCTTGATTTATCTGATAATAATATCAGTAACGAAGGTGCAAAAGAGCTAGCCAAACTTACAAATCTCACCAGCCTTGATTTATCTGATAATAATATCAGTAACGAAGGTGCAAAAGAGCTAGCCAAACTTACAAATCTCACCAGCCTTGATATATCTGATAATAATATCAGTAACGAAGGTGCAAAAGAGCTAGCTAAACTTGAAAATCTTACTTATCTTGCTTTAGAAAGAAATAATGTTAGAAGATGTCTTGAAAGGAGTTAAGCAGCTAATTTAGTAAGCATAGAAGTAATCATATTAAATAATATATTGGTTTTTGAAGTAAGAGGAGAATGTTCGTAATCCTTGCTCATGCGTCTAAAATTGGAAAGCCAGGCAAAGGTTCGTTCTACAATCCAACGCTTGGGAATAACCTGAAACCCTGTATCAACTAAAGGTGATAACAAATACCTCAGGATGGAACTGAGTACAGTATATTCTGCGTCGTTCGTTGACAATTATCGCAATTGTTTGATTTATCACACCCGATAGTAAATCCTTGCGGTATAGTTTCAACACTGTCTGCATGGTTCATTAACACGCCCACTTCAGAATTAACGTCCCATGTATTCTTTATAATGGGAGATTCTTTTAATATCTTGATTTTAGTTTTGCCAAACTCTTGTTTGAACTCTTTCTTTACTCTTGCTCCAAAGTAATGACAAATAAGCTGCTGCCCATAGCATACCCCAAGCATAGGAACGTTTGTTGCATCATTAAGTTTTATAATTTCATGCACTATTCCACTCGCCTCAGAACAACCATCATGCACAGATTGTGGTCCTCCAGAGAGAATAAACCCATTGAATTGTGATATTGTCTCAAAACTGAAGTTGTTGGGGAATATCTCACAATAAACGCCCATTTCCCTAATTTGTCTTGCGATAAGCTGTGTAAATTGTGAACCAAAATCGATAATAGCAATTGCTGACAACCTATTCCTCCATATCATTTAAAGCAATATCTGATAATAAAGAAAATAGTGAAGTAAGTAAACTAAGACCTCCTCAAAAGCTTTAACATGTTGCTTAAATAATCTACTTTTGAGCTGAGAGGAATCTTGACCGGTGGTAGCCCAGAGTTCTTAGCCCTTCTTCAGGGTTAAGACATACTTTCAATTCTTCCCAACGACTATAGTTTCCACCGCCAGCCAATTCCATACACACTCTGGATAGAGATTTAGCCTTAATAACTTGTCCAGTTTTGTTGTCTACAAACCTTTCCACTCCCTCAACTTTAATTTCGTACTTCTGGCCATTCTTTGAGCGATCCCATATAAGTATTATTCCTATAAATAGAGCTTCGATGACCTCTCTGTTTTGCATTCTATTATACTCATTTTGAACTTCCCTTTTAGGCTTATCTGTTTTAGGTTTATCCACTTTGGATGTAGCTAGCGGTTTATTACCTAACATGTTATTTAACACCTTGTATGTTATATATGTTACAACTTCGTTTTTAACTTCTTCTGCTCTTTTATCTACATATTTTTCTACTTCACTACGCACGTGCCCTTTTAAGCTGTCAAGAAAGTCTTGTAAATCGAGTAAAGTTAATTCAGATGTTTCCATAAAACCCCCAGTTCTATTATTATCCCAATAATACATTTAGTATACTAAAATATCTTTAAGAGAGATGATCTAAACTCTTGCCACTTAGGTATATGGAATTGTACAACCTACACAGACTCAAGAAGCATCGCTAGAGGATTCTCAATATAATGCTTAAAAGCGTTTAAAAAATTTGCTCCCAATGCTCCATCAACTGTTCTATGGTCAACAGAAAGTGTTATCGTCATTACCTCTGCTATCTCTATTTTCTCATTAATAACATTAGGCTGTTTTTTAGATGTGCCAACGGCCATAATGCAAGATTGCGGCGGATTGATTATAGCGCCGAAAGCTTTTATACCAAACATCCCTAAGTTGGAGATAGTAAACCCTCCCCCTTGAAATTCTTCGGGCCTTAATTTTCCAGATCTTGCTCTGTTTACTAGATCTTTTACCTCTTTTGATATAGATAAAATACCCTTCTTATCAGCATTTTTTTTATTATAGGAGTAATTAGCCCATCTTCAAGTGCTACAGCAATTGAAATATCTACATTCACATATCTCAATATCTTATTATCTATCCACGAAGAATTTATGTCTGGGAATTTTTTCATACTAAAAGCTACAGCTTTTATCACTAAATCATTAATTGTCGCTCTATTGTTTTCATCTGCTGAGTTAATTTCATTTTTAATCGATATCAGCCTATCCACCTGGCAATCTACAGTTAAGTAAAAATGAGGAATATTTTGTTTGGATTCAATTAGGCGCTGCGCTATCACTCGGCGCATGTTACTTACTTCAATTACAATATCTTCACCGGATCTCTCGCAATTTTCGATTTGTATGTTACTATCTAAAAACTCTAACACGTCAGCTTTAATGATACGATCATACGGACCTGTACCTTTTAGTTGCGTTATATCAATACCTTCGTTTTGAGCTATTTTCTTAGCTAATGGACTTATTTTTACTCTACCTTCTGTTGTCTTGGTACCTTCTTCTTTTCTGGATCCCAGTGTCAAGCACTGGGATGACATCGAAGGGTTGAGTGACACTGAGGAGCTGGTTAATACTGAAGAGTTGGATGATGTTGAAGGGCTGGATGGTATTAAAGAGTTGTCTACAACTTCTTCCTTAGCTTCGATATTGGTAGTAGAAGCTGAAGCATAGTTATTAAGCACATTTCTATCTTCTCCTTCTTCCAGCATCAGGGCTATCGGCTGGTTCACAGGCACACCACTTACTCCTTCCGACACTAAAATTTTTGCTAAAACCCCCTCATCTACAGACTCAAACTCCATTATGGTTTTATCAGTCTCTATTTCAGCAATTACATCGCCTACTTCGACTCTGTCTTGTTCTTTCTTATGCCACTTTACAATTTTTCCTCCAGTTTTGCTCATCGTTGGCGAAAGAGCAGGCATTAATATTTCTATAGGCATTAACTTTACATTTAAAAATCTATTCAATTTTTAATTTACTCTTTATCTTATGTCAATCTAATCGTGAATTATGATGAACAAACCTCTCTCGTCATCTCAGTGCGTGACACTGGGATTTTGGTTCAGTACTATTATCCTATTTTTTTTTATTGTTTAGTACCGGCTTATTTGCTAGCAGCTTTGTTTCAATAAAATCAAACAGAGTCAACATGAGAACGGGACCAGGATTTCACTATCCTGTAAAATGGATATATACTTGCAAAAATCTGCCCCTCAAAGTTATGGAAGAGTTTGAAGATTGGAAAAAGGTTTGTGATATAAACGAGGACTGTGGATGGATAAAAAGCAATCTGCTTAGCAGTAAGCACTACGCGATAATAAAAGAAGATACTTATGGATATCAAAAACAGAGTACGGACAGCAAGATTATCATGAAAATAGATAAGTCCGTTATAATGGGAATGAAAAAGTGCAGTGAGAAATGGTGTTTGCTATCCTCCCCCAAACGTAAAGCGTGGGTACAGAAAGAATTTATATGGGGGAGTTCAGCCTAGTAATTCATCGTTGACGCTTGCATTTCCTTCAGCAGCCAAATCGGCAGTACTTCCTTTTTTCGGGCACACTATTTTCCTGTTCTGGAAAAATTTCCTCCTCTGCAGGACTATTACATTGCCCACAAAAACTCTTTAACGCCTCATCAGCAGATGAGTTTAAAATCTGTATAGTAGACTTTTCATTTTGTTCTCTTAACGATTGATCCATCTTAGAAATTAACTCAGAAAACTTGCTGCTTTCTTTTTCAGCTTCGCTTCTTATCTTACCTTCTATACTTGCAATATCGTTTTGGTCGATTTCCTCTTTTGTTACGTTAAATGAATTTGCAATATCTTGATACTTGATCTTGCAGTTACCATTACCAGTCATACAAAGAGCTATTGAATCAGATATTTCACTTGCAGCCCACTTGTGTATAGCGTAAGCCAAATAATTGGCATGGTATTTAACGTTGAACTGTTGTTCTATTAACTCAGAAATTTTATTCTTTATAGACATAAAATACCCCCTTATATTATAGCCGTACCTTTTTGTTAAGATACAGCAATTAAACTGAATAGCAAATTGATACGTGATTTGTTTTAATGAATTATTAATTTTCAGAGCTAAGATTTAGAATTTTTTTGCTATAACCCTAACAATTCTTTTCTAATTTCTTCTTTAATTGTGTCGATTATGTCGGGATCAAGCCAATTTATCAAAAGATCATCAATTGTAATATCTTTTAGATTGTCTACCATCTCATCAACAGCAGCGTTTATTTTACTTTCATCAATCTTGTCAAACATAGGTTTAATCTTCACATAACCAGGAGAGCCTTTACTATAAATTCCTTTGTTTTTATCAATGCAACCACCTGTGCCAGGTTTATTGCTTCTAAAACCACTGCCACACGTTATTGTTTTATGCTTGATCTCACCATCATCTATATATGCTATTTTATTATCTTCAGTAGAACTTAGCTTATCTCCTTTCGTAATTCCCTCTTCTAGCTTTAAATTTTGTTCATGAACTATTGTATCCTTATAACTACCGTATGTCCTATATTTACCTCCACCAGTAATTAATGGCTGGCAATCTTGCCTGTACGAATTACACATTTCTATCCAAGTTGGCCCTCCATCCTTATTTGATAGGTTATCTTCTTGTCCACCCCCCCTTCTGTCACTTTTACTTTAATTACAGGATGGCTAGGATCAACTTAGCTTCAATATAATCTCCTGGCATTCCTGGTCTACTTTCAGTAGACTTAGCTTTACTATCTATATGACCACCTCCCCATGCTTCTATTTCAACATAATTGTATTGCGATTTATTTATGCTTATGAGGTGATACAGCAGCGTATTTACAATTAGAGAGGAGACAAAATCAATTAAATCTAGAAAAAAGAAGTGAGGACATATCGGTCATTAAAGTCTGAGAGGCAAGGCCTTCAGCCAGTTCAGGGCTTCCGGGGTGACAGAATGGAGATTGTAGATTCCTCCATTGAATTTGTACAGCGGGCAGTCATCTAGTATATGGGACATTGATTGTGGGACGTTGCAGGCACAATTTGGATCTTTGGTGTAGCCCCATAACTTCATCAGCTCTGCACACCTTCCCTGACCTGTCCTAAAGCGGTTTAGAAGCACCCATTCTCGTCGAGGGAGGGAAAAACCTGGGATCTTGACACTTGGGCTTGTGATGAGGTTCTTGTTTGGGATATCGGAGCTGATCCAGGAATTTGTCCCTGCTTCTGAGATATTAAAATTTTGGGAGAAATATCGCATTAAATATTGCGATAAGTCATCTGTATAACCATCTCCAAGATCATAAGATCCTTGATCTTTCTCTTCAAGTTTCCGTTTCTTATTTTCCAATCGTGCTACCATTATCTCACGTAATCTATTTTTCAAACCTTTTAAATCAAACCCACATAATTTACCAGCATAAAATACCTCTGTTCTGTTTGCCTTAATTGGTTGATCTTTTAACTGTGAGCACTTTTGTGGTTGCCCTTTTTCGTCTCTTAACGTTCTACCATTTTTATCTCTACAATCCACTTTCTCATACTTTAAGTAAAATGGCTTATCACCTTTCAAATATTGTGTTGAACGACTACACACCTCATTAAAACAGAGGCAACCATCATCACCTTGATTACAATCTTTCTTCTCACGCTTTCCATCTAATAATTTATATACTACTTTCAGTCCTTTATCAGATTGAAATGCCTCATTTATTTTACTATTTTTATCCACACAGTAACTGCATTCTCCCTTCTTCTGCTCCTTCTCATTAGGAAAGAAAACATACCCTTGCTTATCGAATATTATGCCATTCAACTGATCTTGATCTTCTGTTAATGTGTCTACACCTCTTTTCTTTTTTTCTTTCTCTTCTTCTTTGCTTGGAAGGTAATAAAATTGATTTGATTCCTTTGAATAAACAGCATTGTATTTAGCATAGCTTGCTCCCATCAATTTTAGTGGTATTATCTCATTTTCTTTCTTAAGGACAGACTCTTCTGGTTCCGGTTGCCAACCGGAAAGACAAAGCATTTTACTTTTAGGATTTTCATCATACTTTGCTTCTATTTCTGGTCGTCCTAGGTTGTCCAATTTGCACTTACCTTGCGCATCGGATGCTTTACATTCTGTTTCAATATTAGGGACACAACCATATTCTCTCAGAATTTTAAATTGCGGATTACTTTCTAATATACCTTCTATGATGTCGTTAATATTACTTTTACTGCTATTATAGCAGCTTTTGCTACTATTGCCGGCTGTACCACTTTCAAAGACAGAGGGCCTATGTTCTTAGTATAATTAGTGATAACACTGAAAGTACAGAAGCCATTGCTGTAGGCCCCATACACTTTACAAGCGTTCTCACTCATCTCTATTTTTATTTTTAACGTATTTTCATTTACTACCTCCACTACTTCAGGCTCTGGAGCAGGTGGTGCCAGAAAACAACGAGCAGGGAATTGTACTTTTCTTTTAGATTCTTCTCTTTCAGTACCACGATATCCGACACAAAGTTGGTCCTTTTTTTCTGTAGGTCTTGAAGTAATGTGTAGTGCCGTCTTTGTCTAAAATATGGCGCCACTCAGTTTCATTTTCTCCATACTTTTTGGGAAAATCTAACTTTCTTTCAATTTTCCCGCCTTCTTCTCTTAGATCATCAATAATTACCTTAACACAAAGCAATAACGCGCCATCTATACATATAAAATAAAAGGATTTAAAAGCGCGAATGTTTCTTTTATACATAAAACGAACTTCTACTGTCCTTACTGCGATGAAAAAATATATTGGGAGGGCTTGGCTCATCAGTGGTGAACCCTCCCAGCGGTTTCGCCAATTTAATCCACCTGGGACCCGGAATGGCAACTACTCTCCCTCGTCATACCGCTGCAGTATGACGGTTTTTCAAATCGTCGGTAGCTATACATGTGAGAAGCACTCTCGTTTCACTTGAAAGCAGCAGAGCGCAGCAGTACTACAAGGCTACTTCCTCTTGGAGTTGTTCAATCTCATCTAGTGAAAGGCCGGTGATTTGAGCTATAACATCTATAGAGACACCGGCCTTGAGTGAATTCTTTGCGACTGCTATTTTAGCTTTCATTTCACCTTTTTCTTTGCCGATTAGGATACCCTTTTCTTCGCCGATTTGAATGCCCTCTTCTCTGCCTTTTTCATGGCCAATTTGGATGCCCCGTTCTTCGCCGATTTGGATGCCCTCTTCTCTGCCTTCATTAAATTTTTGGTTAAGACAAGATACATTGTCATCCTCACGTTTCTTAGCTCGTTCGTATATAGCCCGTTCTTCCTTAGTCCAACTATATTTATTCAACTCCTTATAAGCTCTACCTATAATCTCATCACTGCCTACTATTTTTTTTAGATCCTCTTCACTAGTCTTATTTGCGTACCGAAAAAAAATAGCACCATTTTTCAACTATATTTTCCGGTTGGTCCTCTTGTGTTTTTGGAAATTTCGGTAGTTCTATGAAAGTAAAACTAAAGTCCTTCAGGTCATGTTCGTAAGTTTTCGTATCAAGAATAACATGGTCAGATTTGTACCCTGGTTTATCAGGAAATAGAATAACATCAGTGATGGCGATAAAGATCACTTCTTTAAGATCTTCGTATTTGTCGCCTACATCAGCTTGATCTGAATAAGCTTTAGCTGCATAGTATTGTGCGCGTTTTTCGAAGCCAGTAGTTCTCGCAACCTGCATTTCAACAATCATTTGAACACCCGTGGTATCCCTGCATAACACGTCGACAATACTTTCCTTTTTGGCAGCGATTTTAGGGTTTTGAATGGGATTTAGGAACTGCACATCCTCTATTTTAGCTTCACCAGTAAGACCTAGAATGTCATTGAGAAAGTGAACAAGAATATCCTTATTTTTTTCAGTACCAAAGATGCGCCGAAAGGCTACATCATTCTTAGGATCTAAAAATTTAGATAAAGCCACAGCTAAAATGCTTAAAAACATTAATAAATATACACTATTTTTTACGAATACACAATCATATTTTTCTGAATGGCCATTTTACACCTTGCAGACTATGCCCAAATATTAAGAAATTTACTAAGCGAAAAAAAGGCAAAGAATCCCCCAGTAGCGAGTTTTGACCCTCTAATAATGTAAATTGGCGCTGTAATAATGTACTGACGCTTGATTTAAGCGCGATTTGGCTGCATGTGAAAAAATTTAAAAGACGTGCAGCCCTAATAATTTTATGTAGTCGGCCAATAAAGCTAATACATCATAATATTCTTTTTATTTCTGTTATAAATGCGCATGCGTAAGACTTATATAAATCAAAAGAAAGTTGGTAAACCAAACGTATTTATATATATTTTTATAACCACACCAAATATATATTTTTGAAAAAAATCTTAAATTAAGAAATAATTTAATTCTAACATACCACCATATTTATAAATATTTTTCGGTTTATTGAGTTTTTGAACTATAGCAGACGATGATGATGACCAAAATGGCGACTGCCTCGTGAAATATTTTCATCGTCTACTCCATAAAAATGACAAGACTTTTGGATCAATCTGCTGTCGCGTTAAGTGAACAATATTAAAGAAAAACCCCCTCCCCCCACCTTTAGAAAAATGAGAAATGGGTTCAATGGAAGGGTGATATATTGCCCTCGTTTAGAAAAATCGTCTGACAGTTTTTACCGGATTTCTTTGCAATATATATGGCAACGCTGATTTAAAAAAAAAATCTATATATTTTTTTAATTTCTGCTAATAAAGCAGATGTTGTGAAAAATATCATGGTTTATCCGTTTGTTATGATTTTTTTATTGTTTTAAAATATCGTTTGGGTTTAACCTGTAGAAATAAATATGAGTATATATGCAACTTTAGCATATATACCCATCAAAAATACCGCGTTTTAAATCTAGAATGTTGGGTTTATCCTACTCCGGTATATATATATCTTATAATATAAAAATGAATAGAGATTTCCTGCTTGAACTTAGATCATGTTGAGGATTATTGTAATGGTGGTTATCTTGAGAATTAAGCTATGGTGGTGCAGTCGTGGTTAAAATACTGAAAGAATAAAAATAGTTTTGATAAGATATTGCTTTAATTGAGCTAAGAAATATAAAAACATAATTGGATAAAAGTAATGCCTGTCTTAAGGCGTATAAATAAATAAAACAAAATATTATTTACATAATTACAAAAACTTTGGGTCGGCCAGCGGGGAAGAACAACAATCAGTTTATATAGTAGAAGCGTGACCTCTGGCGGTCAATTAAAACAGAGTATTTATATCTATGAAATTATAACTTTAAATAAAATAACATTTTAACATATAACATTTTTAAATAAAATATTTCAATATAACATTTCAAATAATATATTAATATAACATTTCTAAATAAAATATTTCAATATAACATTTCCCCCCTGTGAAGAGAATAATATAGGTTCAGAGAAAAGTGATAAAAAAATATTAAAAAAAAAAGATTAAATGATTAGAAAGAAAGGTGAGAGGTGATATTCACTTATCATATTGGTTTTAAATATGGCAACCAATAGACAGGAAAGTACAAAAGGTAAATGATAAAAATGTAAAGAGAGAAAAAAAAGTGTTCCATAATCGTATTGGCTTATTGTGAACCAATAGATTGGGAAAGACATTAAAAAATACACATATTATATTAAAAATGAGGAAGGAAAATAAAATGCATGAATTATTAAAATGTTTATGAATGAAAAATGAAGAAAACATTGAAAACAATATAAAATATAATTGGCAAAGATATATGGAAATACTAAAAACATTTGATGATTATAAGAAAAGGCATTTATAAAAAAAAAACAATAAGTTGAGACAAAGTTTATGTACAAAAGGCAAATGTAAAAACAGGTATGAACATGTAAGGATAAATGAAATTAATGGTAAGAATAAAAAATAGGCATTGAAAAAAATAATCAAGGTGAACAAAAACAAAAGTTAAAATTTACATATGTTGGTAGCGCTAAATTTACATATTAGTTTGGTACGCTTTGAGATATTAACACAGGGAAATAAGCAATGGGGTAAAAATGAAAAATTTTGAAAATCAAAACATTATGAAATGTGATTAAATAAGAAAATATCAAAAGTTAGGGCCTTTTAAATATAAATGTGAGGCTATAAGGAATTGTTGTTATATGATAAGCAATAGGGAATTCGGAACATATTGAAAAATAAATTGATAATATGAGAAACATTAAGGTTTAGCTAATTTTTTAATAAAGAAATGGAATGTGAGAAATATGTTAATTTGTTGTTGTTGTTGTCCTCCCAGCCGACTGTTTTACATATAGAATTATAAAAAAAAATGATATGGTGAAAAGGTTTAACTTAAATGCAAATGTTTAAAGGGTATATGGAATGGGAAATATATTTAGGAAAGATATAGAACTAATTATTTGAAGAAAATATGGCATTTTAAAATGATTCAAAGTAGTGGCACTATTTAAATGGAAAGAATATTTAAGAATGACATAAAAGGAATATATGTAACTATAAGCAAATAAACGATTGTAAACTATTGTAAACATGAGTGAGAATTAAAAGTTAAAATAAACTGCGAAAAATGGTTGATACAAAGTACCTTGAAAAGGATGATGCTGGCTGGAGTTGGCTGTAGATGGAGGTGACTGGTGTTGCAGTGGATGGGTGGAGTCGATTTTCGGAGATGGCTGTTTGCTTGTGGAGAATATGTTTTCCTGTGGAGATGACTAGGTTTGCTTGAAGATGGTTATGTTTGCTTGTATTGGGCTATGTCTTGTTATAGTAGGTTATTTTTGGTTTAAATGAGCTATTTTTGTTTGTAATGAGCTATTTTTGATTGGAAGATTTGCATATTTGAGTTTGAAAAATTTTTGCTTTTGGCATATAGAACAAACAGGTAAATATCCTGTCGGCTTATTCTTATAATATAAAAATGAATAGAGATTTCCTGCTTGAACTTAGATCATGTTGAGGATTATTGTAATGGTGGTTATCTTGAGAATTAAGCTATGGTGGTGCAGTCGTGGTTAAAATACTGAAAGAATAAAAATAGTTTTGATAAGATATTGCTTTAATTGAGCTAAGAAATATAAAAACATAATTGGATAAAAGTAATGCCTGTCTTAAGGCGTATAAATAAATAAAACAAAATATTATTTACATAATTACAAAAACTTTGGGTCGGCCAGCGGGGAAGAACAACAATCAGTTTATATAGTAGAAGCGTGACCTCTGGCGGTCAATTAAAACAGAGTATTTATATCTATGAAATTATAACTTTAAATAAAATAACATTTTAACATATAACATTTTTAAATAAAATATTTCAATATAACATTTCAAATAATATATTAATATAACATTTCTAAATAAAATATTTCAATATAACATATATATATATATGTTATAGATTAGAAATATTTTGTGTGTTTGATTGTTGAAAAGAGGTGCAGTCGTGGAAAAATAAAAATAATTATTTACCTTTCAAGCAGATTTTTATTTTGAATCTCTTGAAGTAAAAATATACATATAAAATTATTTATATCACAGGAATATAAAATTTATATAATGAATTCTATAATCGTGGATAAAAGATAGGTAGGGTTAAATATGCATATTTACAACAATAATAATTAAAAGTGATATTTTTTGAATATATGGTCAAAAATGCAGATCAGTCAATGAATGAAAAAATAAAATATATGTTTTTAAAAAAAATAAAATATTTGTATTTTAGATTATATAATATTTATATATATATATATATGGTAATATATTTCAATATATATATGTAATATAGTTGCAAATGTGATCCTGCCGACGTATGGATAAGCTGGCAGTCGTGTACGTTAGGCGAGTGTTGATGTTCTTCCCACACGCGGACAACAAGAAGCAGAGGCAGGGCTAGATGTTAGCACCGAGAGTGATCGGGGACTGCCCACGGGACCGAGGTAGAGGCCATGACACAAACTTGAATGCTTATCCCTGAGACATGGAGAGCCAGACTGAAGCGGACTGCCGAGAAACACACCCTAGAACCATCTTCTGCTGACCCCCTGCCAAAAACCTGTCCTGTTTACAGGGGTCGTCTATAAAGAGTTCCTGGGGACCCCACATGGGCTGGGCGTTGCCTTTTTCTTCCCCTCTGTTCCTGCCACCAGCTGACAGAACACTCTTTGGATCTTTATTTTGACGTTACCAATTTTAGTTTAAACACAAATAGGGGTTTACAGGTATTATTAATAAAGATATAGCATATATACAAAATATGGGGGTGGTAGCAAATAGAAACGGTGTACATTTTAATAGAAGGTAGGATCTTATAAGGTATCGGCTCTAACTAATTGGGAGATATGTGACATATACACTAAAAGTGTCATTATTATACAGTTTAAAATATACTATATACATATATCCCCCCATATGTAATATAGCTATAATGTGGTAAAGAGAGAAAATTCAAAGACAAAGAGGATAAGTTTCTTTTTATGAACATGCGTTCGAGCTTTCGGGCACAATGTCGCCCTTCAACAGGAATAAAACTACACAGAGAATCAAGATACGTCTATATATATACAGGTGATTAGCATAAACAAGAAAACTATTCGTATTTAGAGACATAAAATTTAAGTTTTATGCATGATATACAAATCAGGTAATAGGAGAAATGTGATTATGCTAATATATGGTTTAATCTGCTAGTTAAAGAATCTATAGGTTGTTGTGTGAACAGCTTATGTAAATATTTCATTATAAAGTTCCGGAATCTCAATGTGCCTATTGATGCTATTATATTTCAGAGATAGCAGCGCTTCGACATCCAATCTTTTATATTTATGTTGAATGTTAGAAAAATGCGAACGGGGTTCTATTGTATTAAAAGTATGTCCTGTATTTGAAATGTGTTGGGCTATGAGGGATCTAGGGTCATTATTTCTGATATTTCGGATATGTTCATCAATTCTGTCTTTTATGTGTCTACCAGTTTCTCCTATGTATAGGCTAGAGCAATTATTACATTTTAATGAGTAGACTGCATTATTGAAGTGTATGGGTTTTAGGGGGAAACTGTTTTTGGTGATAGGGTTTCTAAGTAATATGCCTAAATTAGGAGTATTGGAGTAGAAGGTGCGGATACCAAAGTGTTTTAGATAATTGGATATGTTGAGGCTCTGAGGGGAAAAAGGAATAGTGCAAATCGATTTATAACTATGATTAACGGCTATTTGTAAAGGGTTATGAAAGTGTCTCAAAATAAAGTTTTTTGGGTAGCCCAATGACAATAAATGCGATAATATGGTATTTGTTTCCTGCTGTTTTGATATTTCTGTGGTACAATGAGTAAATATGCGTTTAGTTAATGTTTTGACTGTATTAATTTTATGGCTAAGTGGGCAGTACGAAGAAAAATGTATGTATGATGGAAAAAATGACGGTTTGTAATAAACGCTTGTGGTGAATCTATTATCTATTTTCGTGATAAGTATATCTAAGAAAGCTAAAGTATTATTGGTCTCTATTTCAACTGTAAAACGTATATCATGGTATAGATTGTTTAATGTGGAGAAAATGTTATCAAGTGAACTGGTATTGACTATTGCAAAGATGTCGTCAATATATCTGTGCCATGATAAAATATCTATGTGGTATTGTTCAACTATATGCTTATCTATATGGCGCATGACTATTTCTGATAGTGGGGAAGATAGTGGGCTACCCATAGGTGTACCTTTTGTTTGTTTAAAGTATGCCTGATTAAAGTTAAATATACTGTTATCTAAACTAATTCTGATCAGGGATATTAATCTGGAAATGGTGTTAATGGACATACTTTTATTACAATAGAACCCCGTTCGCATTTTTCTAACATTCAACATAAATATAAAAGATTGGTTGTCGAAGCGCTGCTATCTCTGAAATATAATAGCATCAATAGGCACATTGAGATTCCGGAACTTTATAATGAAATATTTACATAAGCTGTTCACACAACAACCTATAGATTCTTTAACTAGCAGATTAAACCATATATTAGCATAATCACATTTCTCCTATTACCTGATTTGTATATCATGCATAAAACTTAAATTTTATGTCTCTAAATACGAATAGTTTTCTTGTTTATGCTAATCACCTGTATATATATAGACGTATCTTGATTCTCTGTGTAGTTTTATTCCTGTTGAAGGGCGACATTGTGCCCGAAAGCTCGAACGCATGTCCATAAAAAGAAACTTATCCTCTTTGTCTTTGAATTTTCTCTCTTTACCAAGTTACTCCAGAGGATTTTATCTTGTTTAAATAGTTATAATGTAACAACCAAAACTGTAGACACAATCCAACTCACCAGTTTTACCATCATGTAATACCAAACGGAATAATAAAATTAGATTGAGTGACAGCCGGCGCCCAGACAGGAGAAAGGACTCCGATTACACCGTCGGTCCGAAAAACATAGTCGAAATACAGACAGTTCCCCTCTGGTTCTAGAATATATCACACCCTCCACGATAGGCGCTGGCCACCTTCATCTCTCGCCCTCTCTGAGGTGACATCCAACATGCATCGTCCTTTTATGCTATCCCATTACACTTACACTACTGTGTATTAAATAGAGCAATTCATAAATAAACTTTTAATTAAAAAGACATATATTGAATCAAAATATAATTTATTTTTACCAATATTTCAGTTGGCTGAACGCCAACGTTTATCAAGGCATTATAACATATTTAATGTTTGTCAACAACAAACTAAGCGCCACATAACGTCAATAGAATTAAGTTTAAGAAATAATTTTGCTTATATTCAATGGAGAGAAAAATATATATATTGAAGCAGACGATACACAAATACACTTTTATGATGCCAAACGATACACATATAAGACGTTTCTTTAAGACGTTTATTTATCGATTATTACTCTATGATTTCTAAATATCAAATTTGAACAATAAAAAAAAACATCCAAAATTTTCTCTATACCTTTTATATATGTGTTGTACAATTATATATTTAAAAATAAAGAAGGCATCTCCCCTAACCAGGAGCACATGTGCTTTTTAGATGACAGAGCGCCATCTAGTGGAGCAAAAATAAACTAAACGTTTATTTAGTATATTTGACTCCGTGATATTTGGCTAACCCAATTTCTTGATAAATCAAGAAAAGCCATCCACGAATGCGTTTCGCGCTGTTGGCGCTCGTCAGCGTGGAGTAGACTGTACCACTGCGACTAAAAAGATTTTTGGTCCCAGAGGCTTCTTAAGAAACCAAGAAATGGGTATTAAAGGCCAAATTTGGGTAAATATACACTTAACACATGAAAAGACAATATTATAAAAGACAAGTATATATTTATCTCTCTAACAATAATTTGTTTAATAAAATACATTTATTAATAAAATACGTTAATAAAATACGCTTAGTTCTCGATTATTACTCTATGATTGCTAAATACCAATTTGTATTGAATAGGTAATAAATCTTCGTGGAAGTAGTATAGTAATATTTAAAATTTTCCAATTTGCAGTAATTTCATGGATTTTTAGACGTTCTTGTTCAATTTTTCGAAGAATTAGAAGTATTCGAGGTCTTGATTGTTATTCTTCGATTTTTTCATTTAACAATTGCAATTGCAGAATACACGCTATATCCACAAATCGGATATTTGCGTGTGAAATATATACATTAAAATGTAAAACAAAAAAAGAAAAAGTAGTTTAAAGAGATATATACATATCTACATATCAGTATGCAAATTGATTACATTATTAGTTACTTATTTAGTCAAGTACATTCTGCAGTCTTTGGTGTATGTCCTTAGTGTAGACCAGATGTTTGTTATGGGAAGTTGATTCAGTTCCCTAAGGTCAGCGGGCAGTCAGTTAATAAGTGTCTGGGGTTCTGTTCTTCGCCTCCACACGAGCATCCAGGTGATTCAGCTTTGCCAATTTTAAACAGGTATGAGCTGAAGTCGCCATGTCCAGTGAATGCTTTTTTCGATGGAAATATCAAACAAAACACAACTTGATCTCTGGAGGGCCCCAACCACTTCTAAAAACACATTCAAAATTTTCTCTATACCTTTTTAAATATGTATTGTACAATTATATATTTATCAAACTATAATAAGTTTGTCATTTTAATAAACAAAGTTTTGAATTCCCATATGGGAGAGTGAATCACTGTTTAATTCAACGTTGCCAGGGATTTCCGTTAATTATAGCAGATTTGAAATTTAATTTGATTTTCTGATTGGAATTTAGCAGACGACATAATGACGGCTTAACAATTCTTCCTTTTCCCCCGGGCCATGGCATTCTAGCACAAAAGGAGGAAAGTAAAAAAGGTAAAATCAACGAATTTCTTTACTAACCACTCTAAAAATATAGTTATATATATATAATAGAAGTATTTAAACATTAATATTTCTTTTAAACATAAAACAAACTTCTACTGTCCTTACTGCGATGGAAAAATATTGGGAGGGATTGGTTCATCAGTGGTGAACCCTCCCAGCAGTTTCACCAATTTAATCTACCAGACCGCTTCTTTAGAGCTCTAATACTGTATTGGATCATTCTGTTTATATATGTTACACTGAAGGGTGGAATCTTAGAAATGGTATTTAAGTAAACTATGGACATAAACTTTTAGGACAGTAGAATTACAAACCCTCCCAGCAGTTTCACCAATTTAATCTACCAGACCGCTTCTTTAGAGCTCTAATACTGTATTGGATCATTCTGTTTATATATGTTACACTGAAGGATGGAATCTTAGAAATGGTATTTAAGTAAACTATGGACATAAGCTTTTAGGACAGTAGAATTACAAACCCTCCCAGCAGTTTCACCAATTTAATCTACCAGACCTCTTCTTTAGAGCTCTAATACTGTATTGGATCATTCTGTTTATATATGTTACACTGAAGGATGGAACTTAGAAATGGTATTTAAGTAAACTATGGACATAAGCTTTTAGGACAGTAGAATTACAAACCCTCCCAGCGGTTTCACCAATTTAATCTACCAGACCGCTTCTTTAGAGCTCTAATACTGTATTGGATCATTCTGTTTATATATGTTACACTGAAGGGTGGAATCTTAGAAATGGTATTTAAGTAAACTATGGACATAAGCTTTTAGGACAGTAGAATTACAAACCCTCCCAGCGGTTTCACCAATTTAATATACCAGACCTCTTCTTTAGAGCTCTAATACTGTATTGGATCATTCTGTTTATATATGTTACACTGAAGGGTGGAATCTTAGAAATGGTATTTAAGTAAACTATGGACATAAGCTTTTAGGACAGTAGAATTACAAACCCTCCCAGCGGTTTCACCAATTTAATATACCAGACCGCTTCTTTAGAGCTCTAATACTGTATTGGATCATTCTGTTTATATATGTTACACTGAAGGGTGGAATCTTAGAAATGGTATTTAAGTAAACTATGGACATAAGCTTTTAGGACAGTAGAATTACAAACCCTCCCAGCGGTTTCACCAATTTAATATACCAGACCGCTTCTTTAGAGCTCTAATACTGTATTGGATCATTCTGTTTATATATGTTACACTGAAGGGTGGAATCTTAGAAATGGTATTTAAGTAAACTATGGACATAAGCTTTTAGGACAGTAGAATTACAAACCCTCCCAGCGGTTTCACCAATTTAATCTACCAGACCGCTTCTTTAGAGCTCTAATACTGTATTGGATCATTCTGTTTATATATGTTACACTGAAGGGTGAAATCTTAGAAATGGTATTTAAGTAAACTATGGACATAAGCTTTTAGGACAGTAGAATTACAAACCCTCCCAGCGGTTTCACCAATTTAATATACCAGACCGCTTCTTTAGAGCTCTAATACTGTATTGGATCATTCTGTTTATATATGTTACACTGAAGGGTGGAATCTTAGAAATGGTATTTAAGTAAACTATGGACATAAGATATTAGGACAGTAGAATTACATATAAATATTTACATCGAGCAATGTTTTTCCGCAAGCAATAAGTACAAGGGCAGTTAGGTATAATTAATATCTAGCCGCCATCTATATACTCCTGTATATAGGAAATGAAAACATTAAAGAATGAATGTTTATCTTTTAGAGATAAAACCAACTTCTACTGTCCTTACTGAGATGATATTGGGAGGGCTTGGCTCATCAGAGTTGCCAATACTACTCTCCATGATTATTTCTTCTACGTGTACACTAGGAATAATAATAAGTTTAAAAAATGTAAATTCTATGTTAATCGATCAAATTAAACCTTATGTCCATAGTTTACTTAAATACCATTTCTAAGATTCCACCCTTCAGTGTAACATATATAAACAGAATGATCCAATACAGTATTAGAGCTCTAAAGAAGCGGTCTGGTAGATTAAATCGGTGAAACCGCTGGGAGGGTTTGTAATTCTACTGTCCTAAAAGCTTATGTCCATAGTTTACTTAAATACCATTTCTAAGATTCCACCCTTCAGTGTAACATATATAAACAGAATGATCCAATACAGTATTAGAGCTCTAAAGAAGCGGTCTGGTAGATTAAATTGGTGAAACCGCTGGGAGGGTTTGTAATTCTACTGTCCTAAAAGCTTATGTCCATAGTTTACTTAAATACCATTTCTAAGATTCCACCCTTCAGTGTAACATATATAAACAGAATGATCCAATACAGTATTAGAGCTCTAAAGAAGCGGTCTGGTAGATTAAATTGGTGAAACCGCTGGGAGGGTTTGTAATTCTACTGTCCTAAAAGCTTATGTCCATAGTTTACTTAAATACCATTTCTAAGATTCCACCCTTCAGTGTAACATATATAAACAGAATGATCCAATACAGTATTAGAGCTCTAAAGAAGCAGTCTGGTAGATTAAATTGGCGAAACTGCTGGGAGGGTTTGTAATTCTACTGTCCTAAAAGCTTATGTCCATAGTTTACTTAAATACCATTTCTAAGATTCCACCCTTCAGTGTAACATATATAAACAGAATGATCCAATACAGTATTAGAGCTCTAAAGAAGCGGTCTGGTATATTAAATTGGTGAAACCGCTGGGAGGGTTTGTAATTCTACTGTCCTAAAAGCTTATGTCCATAGTTTACTTAAATACCATTTCTAAGATTCCACCCTTCAGTGTAACATATATAAACAGAATGATCCAATACAGTATTAGAGCTCTAAAGAAGCAGTCTGGTAGATTAAATTGGCGAAACTGCTGGTAATTCTACTGTCCTAAAAGCTTATGTCCATAGTTTACTTAAATACCATTTCTAAGATTCCACCCTTCAGTGTAACATATATAAACAGAATGATCCAATACAGTATTAGAGCTCTAAAGAAGCGGTCTGGTAGATTAAATTGGCGAAACTGCTGGTAATTCTACTGTCCTAAAAGCTTATGTCCATAGTTTACTTAAATACCATTTCTAAGATTCCACCCTTCAGTGTAACATATATAAACAGAATGATCCAATACAGTATTAGAGCTCTAAAGAAGCGGTCTGGTAGATTAAATTGGCGAAACTGCTGGTAATTCTACTGTCCTAAAAGCTTATGTCCATAGTTTACTTAAATACCATTTCTAAGATTCCACCCTTCAGTGTAACATATATAAACAGAATGATCCAATACAGTATTAGAGCTCTAAAGAAGCAGTCTGGTAGATTAAATTGGCGAAACTGCTGGTAATTCTACTGTCCTAAAAGCTTATGTCCATAGTTTACTTAAATACCATTTCTAAGATTCCACCCTTCAGTGTAACATATATAAACAGAATGATCCAATACAGTATTAGAGCTCTAAAGAAGCGGTCTGGTAGATTAAATTGGCGAAACTGCTGGTAATTCTACTGTCCTAAAAGCTTATGTCCATAGTTTACTTAAATACCATTTCTAAGATTCCACCCTTCAGTGTAACATATATAAACAGAATGATCCAATACAGTATTAGAGCTCTAAAGAAGCAGTCTGGTAGATTAAATTGGCGAAACTGCTGGTAATTCTACTGTCCTAAAAGCTTATGTCCATAGTTTACTTAAATACCATTTCTAAGATTCCACCCTTCAGTGTAACATATATAAACAGAATGATCCAATACAGTATTAGAGCTCTAAAGAAGCGGTCTGGTAGATTAAATTGGTGAAACCGCTGGGAGGGTTTGTAATTCTACTGTCCTAAAAGCTTATGTCCATAGTTTACTTAAATACCATTTCTAAGATTCCACCCTTCAGTGTAACATATATAAACAGAATGATCCAATACAGTATTAGAGCTCTAAAGAAGAGGTCTGGTAGATTAAATTGGTGAAACTGCTGGTAATTCTACTGTCCTAAAAGCTTATGTCCATAGTTTACTTAAATACCATTTCTAAGATTCCACCCTTCAGTGTAACATATATAAACAGAATGATCCAATACAGTATTAGAGCTCTAAAGAAACGGTCTGGTAGATTAAATTGGCGAAACTGCTGGTAATTCTACTGTCCTAAAAGCTTATGTCCATAGTTTACTTAAATACCATTTCTAAGATTCCATCCTTCAGTGTAACATATATAAACAGAATGATCCAATACAGTATTAGAGCTCTAAAGAAGCGGTCTGGTAGATTAAATTGGCGAAACTGCTGGTAATTCTACTGTCCTAAAAGCTTATGTCCATAGTTTACTTAAATACCATTTCTAAGATTCCACCCTTCAGTGTAACATATATAAACAGAATGATCCAATACAGTATTAGAGCTCTAAAGAAACGGTCTGGTAGATTAAATTGGCGAAACTGCTGGTAATTCTACTGTCCTAAAAGCTTATGTCCATAGTTTACTTAAATACCATTTCTAAGATTCCACCCTTCAGTGTAACATATATAAACAGAATGATCCAATACAGTATTAGAGCTCTAAAGAAGCAGTCTGGTAGATTAAATTGGCGAAACTGCTGGTAATTCTACTGTCCTAAAAGCTTATGTCCATAGTTTACTTAAATACCATTTCTAAGATTCCATCCTTCAGTGTAACATATATAAACAGAATGATCCAATACAGTATTAGAGCTCTAAAGAAGCGGTCTGGTAGATTAAATTGGTGAAACTGCTGGTAATTCTACTTTCCTAAAAGCTTATGTCCATAGTTTACTTAAATACCATTTCTAAGATTCCACCCTTCAGTGTAACATATATAAACAGAATGATCCAATACAGTATTAGAGCTCTAAAGAAGCGGTCTGGTAGATTAAATTGGTGAAACCGCTGGAAGGGTTCACCACTGATGAACCAAGTCCTCCCAATATTATTCCATCGCAGTAAGGACAGTAGAAGTTTGTTTTATGTTTAAAAGCAACATTCGTGATTTTATGTTTACATTTGTTATATAGAGATGACACGTTATAATTAATTATAAACGATAAAATACTACAAAAATGATACTAGGAATAGATGAATAAATTAAGATAAAAAGGTATCTGTATAGATGGATATCTTGCCGGGGGAGGATATTGATCTAAAGAGACAAGGGTCTCTATGATGGCGTCTGGTTTTGACGTCTATTTTAACGAGAGAGGCGACTCTTGTCACTTTAGTTAAAAGGCATCTGATCATGCAAATTAATGTTGCTGATGTCATGAGAAATCATCGAATGATATTGTATCTGTTGGAATAATTAACAATCAAGGATTAGTTGATATTTATTCCGATAGATGGCGCAAGCCATCAGCAGCTTTTATTTTAACGAATAAGAGATGTCTTAATATAGTCAAGTTTTGTGTCTACATTTTCTAATACACACACAACAGACACAAACGCCTTTATAGGGACTTGCCCCATACAGATTCTCCCAATTGGGTAAGGTAATAATTGTGTTATTTACATAGAAATTGAACTGGCTTTACTCTTCGTCTCAAAGTCATTCACTTGTTGACTGGTCCTTACATAATGATGATCTAAAAAATGTATAGTAAGCTATTGCCTTAGATTTGTTTGCTGATATTTTTGAAAGCAATACGTAGGGTGAAGTGTTGGTACATTTAATTTGTTGATATAGGGCCTTCCTCTCTGCATCAAGGGCTGTACAATTAAGCAGGTAATGGGGAAGTTCTTCAGTAATTTCCTTGTCACACAGTGTACATATTAAGTTTTTTTGTAATTTTTTAAATACTCTAGTAGATTTTAAAATATTGAGATATGTTTGGTCGTTGAGGTACAGCTTGCAACACGCTGAAGTGGACCAACAACCGGAAACGCGTATGTGGTTAGCTTTTTCTAGATTAATCAAGAATGGCTATTTGGCCAATTCTGGAATAATTAAAAATCAACGAGTAGTTGATATTTATTCTGATAGATGGAGCAAGCCATCAGCAACTTTCAGTTACACAATAAGGAGATGTCATAATTTATCCACCAGATCACAGTACAATATCACATTGCTTTTTTCTTTGACTTAATTAAACTCTTCGAATAGAAATAGCAAAATATAAACAATGATTGAAGAGGTTTGTCTCATATGAATTTTATTCACAAGCTTTCGGACGTATGCGTTTTTCTACAGGCTTTACAATGACAAAAAGAAAGAAATATGAGTTTTAATAGAACAAGATATTTTTGAGAAAATATAGTATTTGTTGTGTTGTGCCCGTTGTTTTGTCAATAATCCACTCTGAGTCGTCGGAGCTCCCTTGGTACAGGTTTTATTTATAACCAGTCCCGGAACATAAGGAGAACACCACACACAGCCAGACGCCGAGATACTCCCCCGCTCGCAGCCAAAACCGAAACCAAACCGCCTGGTTCAAGTCTCGGACGGTTCCCGCCGCCAGGTGCGAAGTGGCATTAGGATTCTCGCCTGAACTCTCAACAATATTTATAAATATAAATTAGATAATAAAAAGACATATATTGGATTGAATAAAAGATTTATTTTGCTAATATTTCGGCTGGCTGAACGCCAACCTTTATCAAGGCATTACATTTTTGTATACACACACTCTAAAAAAAAAATGTAATGCCTTGATAAAGGTTGGCATTCAGCCAACCGAAATATTGGCAAAATAAATCTTTTATTAAATCCAATATATGCCTTTTATTATCTAATGAATGGATTGCTCTATTTTCAAAATAGATATAAATGAAAATGTAAATTTTATATATACAGAATTAATATGCGAAAATGTACTGAGAAAGTTAAATTTATGAAATTAAAAACATTTTTTTACTATTAAACCTTCAATCCATTAAAGATAATGCCAAATAAACAACTGAGGATAATTCTATAGATAAAAATAGCTAAAAAGATTTAGAATGTGTGTGACTACTTACAGAAGGAGTCGTATATTTCAAGGGATATCTATTTTCCTGTTTATACTGTTACTAGCCGAATGACCCGGGCAACGCCCGTGTTTTACCCGATTGAATGTTTTTATTCAAATACTATTTGTTACAATTATAAATTGGCGCCTTAAATAAATGCATATGTTAGTTAATAACTATAGCCTATGTGCTTTATCTGTCTATGTACTGTTGGCTTCCGTAGGCGTCTCTTACTGGGAAAAAGAAAGAGAGGACTCCATTTTGTTATTAACTAATATATGCATTTATTTAAGGAGCGACCCGCTCCAACACAATAGTTACAAAAACGAAAAAGCGAGTGGGAGGGGGGGGGGGGGGCAAAGGTGGCGTGATCGTAGCCAACCAATAGGAGAGCGCCATTCCAAAAAAAAAAAAAAAGCAAACGGTGACAGAGATGAAAAATTATTAAGAACGCATGACGCTCGTAACTGTATAATCTATACTTATATTCATTGTCGCGTAATATTTTTAGATATTTGTATATTTTGAAGATTGAGCAATCCATAATTAAAATTATATTTTAAAAAATGCATATATTGGATTTATAATTGTTTTAGTGTTCCAATATTTCGAGGGGCAACTCGCCTCTCTTTATCGAGGATGTTTGTGTTTTTTTTTTTACTGAAACATGCGCGCACGTGTACACCACACTCGTTGTATTATTTATTTAAGTAACCCAGGTTCCTGGAGCGTACAGAAGTCGCCAACTACCCGGGATGTCCTTCTGACCTAAGTCTTCTTGGATTTATATACAATGCCAGTGGAAGTCCAATTAATGAGGTGTCGCCAGGCAGATTTCTTTCTTGGGAGATTTTCTAGGGATGCTGGACATATGTTGGTGATACCTAGGAGAGTGGCTGTCTGGAATCTTTGGTATTTGAAGGTTGGGCAAGTGAAGAGGAGGTGATCTACGGTTTGGTCTTCATCTTGGCAGTGGGGGCAAGTTGGGTCTTCTTTCGATACCGTTGCAAGGTCTGCCTGAATGTAACCATGGCCGGTCAAGATTGTTGTGGAGGTAGATCCATGCTTGATGTTTCGAAGCATTTGGAGGAGTAGTTTCGGGGTAGCAGCAAATCTTCGTAGATTTCTGGTGGAGTAATCTTGGATGTAGGGGTCTGTCCACATTTTGGGGGCTATCTGTTCTTTTTTACCGCGCGCGACGCTCTTTGGGAGGGTGGTAAAGGATAGTGGCAGATTAGAATGTGCCGCAGCCTTTGCCGCCTGATCCGCCAGTTCATTTCCTGGAATACCGCTGTGGCCTTTGATCCAGCAGAGTTGCACATTTGGTGAAAAATGCAGGTTGTAGATTATTTCCGCAATTATTTGTGTTCTTGGGGGCCAAGACACTCGTTGTATCTATCTCTCTTTCACACACAAAGTATGGACAAAATAATAATAATGGTGTTGTAATATTAAATATAATTGTTAGCTGTATATACACTGAATGTAATATTTAAATCAAAGATACAATTCTTTCATTGGCCTTGTAGAATGAGAGTGGTGTACGTGTGCCAGCATGTTTTAGTAAAAAACACAAAGATCCTCGATAAAGAGAGGCGAGTTGCCCCTCGAAATATTGGAACAATGAAATAATTAGAAATCCAATATATGCATCTTTTTAAAAAAATATATATATACTTAAAATAAATATTAGAGTCTCTTTTGATTACTTGTACTTGTGAAAATTCGAAACTATTATAGACGCGTATGATTCTTTTTTAAAATTAAACAATTTCTACTGTCCTTACTGCAATGGAAAAATTAATGGGAGAGCCTGGCTCATCAATGGTGAACCCTCCCAGCGGTTTTGCCAGTTTAATCTACCATACCGCTGTTATATTGCATTTTTCGATCTTCCCTTTATAGTGATACTGATGCTAGACTCTTGGAATGGGGTATTTTAGATGAACTATGGATATAAGCTGTGTGAGGACAGTAGAATTACATACATTTATAAATATAGAAGCATAAGGCGCCTCTCCCGTCAAAATAAACGCCAAAACCTGACGCCAACTATTGACTGTCGCCGCAACTAGCGGCCTCAGGTCGGTGACAAAGCCACAACACCAACTTTGGCAAACTGATAAGTGTCCACCTAGAGACCATGGTTTCTGTCTAATGGCCCTCGTCAGTCTAGGGCGTACTTTATTCCATGAGATCCACACGGGATCTAATGGAATCTTCACAATCTACCAAAGAGGTGTTTAGCTGGCAAAGTGGCTAGGCCAAATCTATGGCTAGAATATAGGTGGAAAATTTGCCGGGAGGAAATTGATCCATAGAAGCATAGGGCACCTCTCCCGTGAAAATATAATATGCTTCGTCAATATATAAAATGTTTCGAGCAATCGTTCTTGTACTTGTAAAGAGTTGCATTTATATAAGAATTTAAAACTATTAAAACCACCATTTTATACTCAAATATTCAACCAGACGATTTAAATGAGAGCTCGTTTGGTATAAATATTTGTACAGGTAAATCATCAAACTGTTTGTTGATTACTATGCTAATTGCTTCTCCCCCATTTTCAATTAATTACGGAACAAATTAGAATGAAAATTATTATAATGCTTTATTGCCCTCAGAGGATAGCCAGAGGAAAAATCTACCAGGAATGCCAGGCGGCTTTATTTCCCCTCAATGATCTATGAATATTTGATCACTGAATAAAATGTGTAAATATTTAAAATACCTCAAATATTTCAAATATATTTATACATCTAATTTACAGGGTTAAATATATTTAAAAGAAAATTATATATATGTCGTAAAAAAAGATGTATTTTAGGTACGTTACCAATTCATTCATGCAGTCGTGGATTGAAGTGAAATGATAACTTTTATATCCAAAATTGAATTTATTTTAATGATTATATTTTTAAGAACAAACAGTTTTGCATACATACAATTCTATATGATATTCTAAGTATATACAAAAAACAATCTTGCGTTGTACTCCTTTTGTTAAGGATTTTAAAAAATTAACTCTGTGTTAATTCTATGATTATTTAAATTATAATTATATTAATGAATAATAAAAATATGATTTTTATTATGTCATTTCTTCCCTCCAAGGATAAAAATTAGGGAGTAATTTTCAAAGTAAAAAAAAAGTATCATTATTATTTACATAGATTATCAGTTAAGATGGAGGATACCAATTGAAACTATATCAATGATTCTCTTTATTCATTCTACATATTCTTATTTGTACCTTTGTTTGACAGTAGCTGAAAACTATCCAATCTTATTTGAATTTATAGGTGTCTCCTTCCTATAATTCATAAGGGGATTTACCTCATGAATTGAGTAGGCCTTCTCAGGCTCTCAAGATTCAAAAGGTATTTTGCCACATGCCAAAAAAAATATATATCTTTGAAAATCACAAATTTATTTCTCATAATGACGAGTGGTATCCAACATCTTGTTTCACATTTATTTGGTTTGATCAGAATAAAAACATAAAATAATGGGTTATTTACTTCCACATAATGAAAAATATTTACACATGAAGTTTTATTATTTACATTAAAAAAAAAAGAATGTTCGAATATGAAATGTTCCATATAAAATTTGTGAGGGAAAAATATATAGAATCATATGAGTGAATTTCTCAACAAATAAAATCAAAATGTAAAATATTTACAACAACATTAATTAAAAGTGGTATGTTTTTAAAATAAAATAAAATATTTGCATTTTTAGATTATATAATATTTCCCCCCTGTGAAAAAGATTTTTAAAAAGTTAAAATTTGAAAATAAAAATGGCTATTACAAAAATAATTAATTAAACGAAATCAAAATGTCTATAAAATAATTACAAATTAAACAATAAAAATCAATGTCTATATTTTTTCAAAATAAACAAAAGAAAGTTTGTTTATAAATAATTTATATAAATATGAAATTAAAATAAAACTATATATAAGAAATAATAATGATAGATTAATATAAAAATTTATATGAAGCCAAAAAAGGTATTTAAAATATGAATAATTATGTCGTTATGCCTGCTGTATTTCAAAATATTAAATGGCAGTAGAAATGTTTATTTTTACACAAATATAATTTAAAATGAGTTTTTCCTAAAATATAAACATTTAAATGCATGTAAATAATATATAAAAGTATTTTTCAATAAAATGGATGAATAATTAAATGATTATAAAGAGATATTTGTTCTCCATTGTCCATATCCAAAATATGGCCTTTCTGTAAAAAACATGGTTTATCATCAATATCTATTAACTTTGTGTTAGAAATTTGGTTTACTATTAAGTCATTTTCTAAATTAGTGCTATTTTGAAGTAAAAAATCTGATTCTGGGTAAAATAATTTAAGTTTATTTGAGTGTATAATTTCTGTTTGTTTTCTTTGAGGTATAAGGGGTTTATTTATTTCATATGTGACTGGAGAAAGTTGTTTTAAAATTTTAAATGGGCCTATATATCTTTGTGTTAATTTACCAGTGTTTGGATAAATAAAGGTTTTCACTAATACCTGATCTCCTTCTTTAAAAATGGGTTCTGGGTGTTTAATATCATAAAGCTGTTTGCTGTGTTCATGGGATTTTATGGTTCTCTCATTGGTTAATTTTATTGCTTTTTCTATTGGTGTATGTGTTTCTGTGTCATGTTCTATATACTGTGGTTGTATTCCATAGTATAAGAACCTAGGTGTAAAGCCTGTTATAGTATGTACTGTATCATTATAACTTTTAGTAATATTAGGAATATATTTTGTCCAAGGGATCTTTAAATTATGATTATATTCACATCTTAACCTATTTATGATAGTGGAATTTAATCTTTCTACTTTTGCATTTGTTTCTGGGTGATGGGCACTGGTGAGTAGATGCTTAACATTATTTTTTCCTAAAAATTGTTTAAATTTATTGCTAAGAAAAGCTGCATTTCTGTCAGTTATTAATATTTCAGGTTTGTTAATTTGGAATAAATTTTTTAAACAAGTTATATATGAATCAGTGGATACAGATTTTGTAGGAAAGGTCCAAAGGAATCTACTGTGATGATCTACTATCATATGGATACTGTGTTTGGTTGTCCCATAATTATGTAAGCCTCCCATTGTGTCTAAAGAAAAAATATGATTTGGGTGTGTAGCTATTGGCATCTGTTGTAGTGGTCCATCAACAAAATGAGCTATGGGGTATCTGCTGAGAAAATCAGCTTCTTTATTTTCCTTAATTAATTTAATTAAATCAGATTTTTCATATGGTGAAAGTTTTTCATCAAATTCTACACTATTAAAATTTCTAAAATCATTTTCATTAGGAGGAATAATAGATTTAAATAAAGGAATTACATTATGATGTGTATAATCATTATTATTAGGGTTATGGTAATTAACATTAAGAAATCTACCAAATTGAGTAATTGTAAAACTTTGAAAATCAATGTCTAATTTAAATAATCTTATATGGTGTAAAGAAAGCAATACATATGGCAAATCAATATCAGAGGAATAAAAATCAATATCTCTAGTAATAGATCCTATAGTTGTATTAACATTAATTTTTGAATTTATATTTAGCATACCGGATGTCTGTTTAATAAGAGGTAAATTATTAAAAGCAACATAGTTTGGTTGAATCTTATCTAACATGTGTTGAGGAATTATCGAGAAGGTACAGCCAGTATCTATGAGAGCTACAATACTGTTATTATTCACATTTAGATTTATATACAGACCTTGGCGTCAGGAGTGTTGAGGCGGAGCTGGTCGGCATTCGCTCGAAGGGGCTGTTGTCTGCGTCAAGGTGTGGATCGAGACGGCACGGACATGAAGCTTGCAGCGGGGGGGGGCTTGCACGGCCCTCTCGCGAAACCAGCACCTATTCTCAGGATGGAAGCGTCCGGCATGTCCCCGGTTCAGGCAAATTCGGCAAGGACGTCTTTTAGAACTATAGTCCATAGGGCTTCTACCTGGATGTCCCCATTGCTTTGGTTGTACATCCATTCTTGGGGCTGTTTCCCTTTTAATAGATGACTCCTCCACATTTGCATCTTTATTTGGCAAATTCTGCAAGCTTTTTGCGTGAATTTCTAGAAATTCCATTAAATCCTTAATTGAAGGCACAACCCTTGGGTTGTTCTGCAATTCCCACTGTTTTCTTGTGGTTTTATCAAGCTTATCTTGTATGATCTTGACGAGAAACACATCAGATAAACTATCGATTTGGTAACCTAATACCTTCACTGTTCTTACTATCTCGTTGCAACTATCTAGAAGTTTAAACATTGACTTATGGTTGTCATCGGCTAACTTTGGTAATCTTAATGCATTATCTATTTGGGTGAAAATCAGATCCTTTGGATTATCATATCTTGTTAATAAGGTTTGCCAAACCTCAACATAATTATCGGCTGTAATTGGAAATGCGTTTACCAGTCTTAGGGCTTCGCCTCTCAGTTGGCCTTTTAAATATTGTAACTTTTCAATATTAGGTATTTGTGAGTTAGAACCAACCGCAGAAAAAAATAGATCCTTAAATGAAAGCCATGATTCTAATCTACCATCGAAAGTTGGCAATTCAAGTTTAGGCATTTTAACATGTAAATTTACCCCTTTCTCAGATGTTTCTTGCCCATTATGCCTTAAATCCAATTCACACTTTAATCTTATACACTTATCTATGCAATTTTCCACTTCGTCATTCAATTCATCATCTTCAAGTTTCTGCAAGAAAATATCACTCATTTTCATCAAATCATTATTTGCATACTCTAGTTTGCATTTCGTTGCATTTACATCTACCATAGACACAATGGATTCGATATTTTCTTCAATGCCTTTTATACTTTTTTTTATCCTTTTTAATTTCTTAATTAAAGTTTCGACTTCCATAATTGATATTCTTTTATCTATATCTTTTTCCAAATATCTTAGTTGCAATATATGGCTTTGAAATCTATTGGAATTCTTCTCGTACAGGGTTAAAATACATCCTGTCGACTATTAATAAAGGTGTCGTAAAAAAAGATGTATTTTAGGTACGTTACCAATTCATTCATGCAGTCGTGGATTGAAGTGAAATGATAACTTTTATATCCAAAATTGAATTTATTTTAATGATTATATTTTTAAGAACAAACAGTTTTGCATACATACAATTCTATATGATATTCTAAGTATATACAAAAAACAATCTTGCGTTGTACTCCTTTTGTTAAGGATTTTAAAAAATTAACTCTGTGTTAATTCTATGATTATTTAAATTATAATTATATTAATGAATAATAAAAATATGATTTTTATTATGTCATATATTTTTAAAGGAATATAATTATTTTTTTCGTTTCTATGAAATTACAAGTTTTTTTTTTATTGAGAATCAAACGAAAATGTATCTGCCATGATACGACAATATATAAGAATAACAATTTATTTCGATCGAACAATTCATTCTTATTTTAAATAAAATAAAAAACAGACGAAATGGGAAATATTTTCTAAGTAACAAAATAACAAAATTAATACTCTGCGGATAAAATATAATAAATATATTGTTTTATAATATAAATATATGTTAAATCAATAATAATAACAAAAATATTTGTCGTTTTATCTTCAACTATTGTAAGAAAAAAGAAAATGAGAAAAAACATTATTTAAAATAACTTATTTTTACATTTATTTGTTTCTTTTTTTTTTTTGAAAATAGGGTTAAGCCCCTAAAAAAACTTTTAAAAATAAGTTTGTTTGGTCAAATAGAAAATTTAGAAAAAAAAAAAAAGAATTTATATGGATAATAACAATATTTCGACTTTGTATATATATTGTTAAACAGGGAGTTTGTCAGTATACATTTTATTTTATATATTAATTACAAATATATTCTCACAATGAGTATCTTTTTTATTTAAAAAACGCTAGCTTTCAAGCGTTAATTGCTCTTCAACGGGCTTACTATAATATCGACTTTAATATTTATTTAAGTAACCCAGGTTCCTGGAGCGTACAGAAGTCGATCGACTTTATCCCACCAGAAATATTTACAAAAACAAACGCACGCAGCGTGGATTTTCAGTTATCCACGCTGCGCGCGTTTGTTTTTGTAAATATTTCTGGTGGGTCGATATTATAGTAAGCCCGTTGAAGAGCGATTAACGCTTGAAAGCTAGCGTTTTTTAAAATAAAAAAGATACTCATTGTGAGAATATATTTGTAATATAAATACTTTTTAAACAATTTTATCATGAATATTAATTTCAATTTGCCTAACTTAAAATTAATGTCTTTGATAACTTATTCACTTTTTTACATATATGTCATCTTATTTTTCATTATAAATATCATTTTCATATACTAATATTAGTTTAGTCTTTTCCTCGACTTGTTCAGTGAACAGGTGTTACCTGAAGGTATAATGTCTGGGAAAAAAGGGAACATCAATAAAAATCATGAAGAAAAAGAAGAATATTTTGACATGAAGAACAAAGGATGATCTTTAATTTTTAAATAATCTTTTGTATTTAGATATATAATCTTTTGCATTTAATCATTTCTTACTTTTATAATGTTGTGCTAAATATATAAGCCAATAAATATATTTTTATATCGAAATGTTCCAACTCTTCAATCGAAAATGAACAACATTACCTAAAAATAAACCTTTATTGTCTGTTGTCTTCATTTTTCATCGCGGAGTCCCAAACGTAATCGCAACAAAACAACTTTTTCATTTGTTTAAAGAAATTAATCTTTTGGTAATATATAGGGTCATTACAATTCGAAACTATTTTAAACGCATAATATTCTTTTTGTTTTAAATTTCTTTAATTTTTCTATTGCAGTAAGGGCAGTAGAAATTGTTTAATATTCAAAAAGAATCTTACGCGTTTAAAATAGTTTCGAATTTTGATAACAGATGGCGCGCTAGTGCATCATAATATAAATGTTCTAATAAAAGACTCAATTTGATATTTGCGGAAGAGCGATTGCTCGAAGCATATTATATATTTATAATTGTATGTAATTCTACTGTCCTCAAAGCTTATATCCATAGTTTATCTAAAATACCCATTCCAAGAGTCTAGTAACAGTATCAATATAAAAGGAAGTTCCAAAAATGCAATATAACAGCGGTATGGTAGATTAAACTGGCGAAACCGCTGTGAGGGTTCACCACTAATGAGCCAGGCCCTCCCTTTAATCGCTAGTGCATTATATAGAGGCATTAAAAACGATTTTAACAATATATTGTTGTATCAGGTTTCAATCTGGCATATTTGTCAGTTTGATTTTCTTCTCAGACATGTCTTGTATCTTTCCTGAGCGGTTTTCAATTAAGGGATTTTTATCAACAATTGGAGCGGTTGAGGATCTAGCTGTCACTGTGACAAGGAAATCCAGGACTCGAGACATCTAGTGCTGGAATGTCCACTCTTCTTAACCACTAAACAACAGACAATAAACGATGTTGTAAATCAATTTGTAAATAGCAGAGAGAATTATCATAGATTTAACTATTTTTGTAAATATATTTATGATTACCTTTCTAACCCGAAAGGATCAGGTTCCTAATACATCTTATTGTTTCTTTCTTTTTGTTTTTGAATTTATTTATTTTTTGTATAATATGTTTATAACTGCCATCTATCATTATAATTTTACACAAATAAATTTACTGGCAATGCGTTTCTTTTAAATATCATCAAATATTATCTCTACAGACCTTACTGCAATGATATGAGTTATTGAATGAGAGGGTTTGGCTCATCAGTAGTGAACCCTCTCAGCGGTTTCGCCAAATTAATCTACAGACCGCTCTACTATTGTAATCCAATACAAACCAATCCAATACAATAATAGAGCGGTCTAGAGATTAATTTGGCGAAACCGCTGAGAGGGTTCACTGCTGATGAGCCAAGCCCTCTCATTCAATAACTCATATCATTGCAGTAAGGTCTGTAGAGATAATATTTGATGATATTTAAAAGAAGCGCATTGCCAGTAAATTTATATGTTTATAACTGTTTCTGTTTATAAGTGTAAATCGACGCATTTATCACTAGCCGGGATATCGCGTTTTGTATGTTGAAAAAAAAACTTAGGTATTTAAATAATCAGACAACTATAATTTGAGATGTTTTTTTATCCCCCAGGTATAATAATTATATTTATCACATCAATCTTTAAAGATTAGGCCAAAGGAAAAAACAAATGTCAGTATTTGATGCTGATGCTTTGGAAAAATACAAGATAATTCAACAAAAAAATGAGAAAAGATCAAATATGTGAAATAAACTCTGAGAGAAGAATTACAGAAACAATCACAAGATTCAGAACGAAACACTATAAAGGAATGACAATACATCCAGATGGCACAAGAACCTATAGGACATGTAACAATTGCCCTGGTGTGGAACTAACACCCACCCACATATTCTCATGCCCAGCAATGGCCGCAAATTGTAGAAAATTGACATGGACCCAGAACAGCAGCTTTACACACCCAAGAACATTGCGACTGCTGTGATAGAGATGTATGGAGACATCTGAGGCTCTTCATTGGGCACGACAACAACAACAACAGAAAATTGACCCAGAACAACAGCTTTACACACCCAAGAACATTACGACTGCTGTGATAGAGATGTATGGAGACATCTGAGGCTTTTCATTGGACACGACAACAACAGAAAATTGACCCAGAACAGCAGCTTTACACACCCAAGAACATTACGACTGCTGTGATAGAGATGTATGGAGACATCTGAGGCTCTTCATTGGGCACGACAACAACAACAACAGAAAATTGACCCAGAACAGCAGATATACACACCCAAGAACATTACGACTGCTGTGATAGAGATGTACGGAGACATCTGAGGCTCTTCATTGGACACGACAACAACAGATATTTGACCCAGAGCAGCAGCTTTACACACCCAAGAACATTGCGACTGCTGTGATAGAGATGTATGGAGACATCTGAGGCTCTTCATTGGACACGACAACAACAGATATTTGACCCAGAGCAGCAGCTTTACACACCCAAGAACATTGCGACTGCTGTAATAGAGATGTATGGAGACATCTGAGGCTCTTCATTAGACATGACAACAAAAACAATCTTTAAAGAGGTATGTACTCATAATGTTTGAAAAGTGACAAAATGATTAAATAATACATAATATGTTTATAAAAATAAATAAATATAAAATTGAAATTATTATTTCAAATATTTAAAAATAAAACTTCAGAAATTATTTATAAAAATAGCAGCATTTCTAGAAGACTGATGATATGTTATGAATTCTATGGAATAGAAATATTTCAACACACGATGATTTCAATATAAACATTCATTTTTCATTTTCTTCAAAGAAAAATACAGAGTTTAATAAAATAAATTACAAGAAATGAAAAAGTCCTTTGATGAATGTGTTTACTTTAGAGTAAAATAAATGTTTAATTTGTTCTTTAAACGAAAGTAAAGCAATTTTAGATAATATTTGTTTTAAAAATGATATATGAAACATTTCGTTTGGTATTTAAAAAAAAAGCGTGATGAAAACAAATAAATTTTCCCGCCAAAACAGAAAAAAAAAATTGAATAGTCAATATTGACCATGAATACGAAACTATCTTCTTTAAATAAACACAGAAACTTCATTAGAATCACCAATTAGTTTTATCCATCAGTACAAACTTTATTTTTCTTGGATTGCTTCATTAGAAATCAGACGAGAACAAATTTGTTGACCCATTTGTCCAAGTTTTAATTGGCCACTATCATTTCTTCAAAAGCAACTTTTCTCTAACTTTTGAACTTAAAAAAAAAAGCAAAATAATCATCTTTAATTAACTTTCCCGCGTATTTCCCAGTAATTTAGGCTTAAGTTAGACAAATACCGTGGATTTCCTACTGACATATGGCTGTGTTAAGCTCTGTAATTAGCAAAGTTCATTTGTTTTATGTCCTTTTTTTTCAATAAGGTTGGATTTATACGGACGATTATTTTTCATCAAAGGAATTATTTTTCTTTAAAACTTATTTCACTTTTTTTTCTCTCTTTCTCTGTATATATTTTTATATATATGTATATTTATCAATTATTTTATATATTTATATCTTTTTATTCATATATAATCTTATTTATATATTTAATTAATTATTTTATATATAACCTTATATAATCTTATATTCTGAATATAGAGCAATCCATAATACATTTATATTCTAAAATAAGGCCTATTTTGGATTTTAATACGATTATTTATTAATCCGATATTTCGATGGATCAATCTTCCATCTTTTACGAGGTGTTTTTACTGTGAAGCACGCAGCAGGTCGCGTGCCCCAGGTGAGCCACTAGACGTCTTCCAAGCTTATTGGGCGATAAATCATATAATATATACATTCTAAACAGAGTAAATATAATCAAAAGAAAAAAGTGATATATGTATATAACTATTGAAAATTAAGAGATATCGAATTAATTAAACAAATAAAATATCATAAAAATTGAAATAACTGTGAAATAAATATACAAATAATAGTAATAAATATCCGATTAAAAATGAAATAAAATAAACATGTAAATAGCATAATCATCTAAGAGGTTCTAAACTGAGTATATACATCTGGCAAGTCAATCTTTCTATTGATACTATTTTTATTTTCTAATGAGCTCCAGCTTTCTAAAAATAAACGGCAATGTTTTTCTTTGATGTTTTGATGTATTATAGATGTGTGATCGAAGTCTGGAGTGTGACTATTGTTGAATGCATGATCTACCAGTAGGGATGTCGGGTTATGGTGCTTTAGTGTGGATTTGTGCTGGTTAATTCTTTCAGATAAAGGTTTGATGGTTTCTCCTATGTATATTGCCCGGCAGGATTTGCATGGTATTTTATAAATCACATTCGCTCTATCTTCTGGCTTGTAGATTTGTTTTGTATCAGGGTGACGGAAGATGCTTCTTAAATTCTGGTTGGGTTGATATCTGGTTGTAATATTGTGTTTTTTAAACTTCTGGCTATTCTTTCACAGCCATAGCTGTAAGGTAGGGAGCAAAACATGTTCGGGGTTGAGATCTGTCTATTGTTCGTGGATGGAATTTTTGGTGCATATAATTGCTTTTTGATGAATTCTTTAGGATAATTATTGCTTTGTAGTTCTTGAAATAATCTATCTCTTTCAATTTTTTCATCAGTTTTATCCGTAAAATGTGTAGTCAACCTCTTGGAAAGTGTTCAAGGGACTTCCAATGGGAAATCCTATATCATCTGCATTAGCCAATGTCTTCATGGATAAAATTGATAAGTTAATCGTTGAATCTCCACACAACTACAAATTTTAATGTGGAAACGCTACATTGATGATGTATTATGCATCACAGAGGTGGATGTTTCCATAAATATAAATTTTCTAAATAGTCTTAGACCCTTTCTGAAATTCACTTATGAATTAGAGAAAATGGGTCTCTACCATTTTTGGACTTACAACTGACCAGAAATCAAAATAAAATTGAAACGAAAATTTATCAAAAACCAACCCACACAGGAAGTTACCTGAACTTCAATTCTTTTGGTCCTATCTGTCATAAGGTTGCGGTGGTCAAAACACTTTCCAAGAGGTTGACTACACATTTTACGGATAAAACTTATGAAAAAATTGAAAGAGATAGATTATTTCAAGAACTACAAAGCAATAATTATCCTAAAGAATTCATCAAAAAGCAATTATATGCACCAAAAATTCCATCCACGAACAATAGACAGATCTCAACCCCGAACATGTTTTGCTCCCTACCTTACAGCTATGGCTGTGAAAGAATAGCCAGAAGTTTAAAAAAACACAATAATACAACCAGATATCAACCCAACCAGAATTTAAGAAGCATCTTCCGTCACCCTGATACAAAACAAATCTACAAGCCAGAAGATAGAGCGAATGTGGTTTATAAAATACCATGCAAATCCTGCCAGGCAATATACATAGGAGAAACCAGCAAACCTTTATCTGAAAGAATTAACCAGCACAAATCCGCACTAAAGCACCATAACCCGACATCCCTACTGGTAGATCATGCATTCAACAATAGTCACACTCCAGACTTCGATCACACATCTATAATACATCAAAACATCAAAGAAAAACATTGCCGTTTATTTTTAGAAAGCTGGAGCTCATTAGAAAATAAAAATAGTATCAATAGAAAGATTGACTTGCCAGATGTATATGTGGTATAAGGGAAAAGGATCCTGAGAATCTTGTCGACTCTCTATATTAAAGTGCTTTGTCCTGAGAATCCTCGGGAGTGGATGGGGTTTTGTATGTTTGGGCAGTCGTTATCAATGGCGGTGGATGAAAAAATCGGCACACTATATCGATTAATGAATCACAAAACACCTCGGAATATTAATCATTGGCGGCTCGGGAGAGGAGATGGAAGGATTTTCGCGATTAAATTGGATTGAGATGACTCACATCTTGGACCTCGAGGCACTACTTTTAGAAGATGCACACACACGTCTTGACACACACGTTACCGACCGAACTCTGGTTGCCCCGCCCCCTGGCTTGGGTCATGTGGGACCCTGCTTGACCTTTGATTGGTCCCTGTCTCTGTCGGCCATGATGGTAAATTTGGTCGGGAAGAAGCTTTGCCTAACATCCCAATCTCTCAGGACATTCAACTCTGGAATATGAGGGCCTCTTTGTTCTAAGTGACCTAGATACACGACTTGGATCTGTCGTTCTTTTCTCTTCTACTTCTTCCATCTCCTCTTCCTTTGACTGCCATCTTTATTTGAATCCATACAGAATACATTATATCCAACATGGTACATAATTATTTATTAGACAATATTCTTTATAATATTACAGATGCGCCCCCTATGAATAAGAATTTTAAAAGGGATCTGTATTAAATTCTGAAAAAAAGAAAAATATTTTTTTTGGGAAAGAAAAAAAATAAAATTTTTTTTTAAAATAGTGAGTGGTTAGATACAATTGGGGAGAAAGTAAATGATGGAAATAAGTAATAAAAAGAAATTTGAGTAGATAGGGGTGCTTGCTAAACTAGGAAAAAATATGATAATTTTTTGGAGGAAAAAAAAAAAAATCTTGCCTGCATAGGTGTTCAATCTTGCTGTGTGGAAACCCACAGCAAGGGAAACTCTATGAGGTGCAATCCAAACAAAACATATAAGACATTAACAGAAATAAAAAGAAAACTATAGACAATAAATTTTGGTGATGGAGGGAAAAAAAAAGAAAAAGAAATCTGATTAGCCTTTGGGGCGGTGAAAAAATATAGACAAAACATAAAAAAAAGAAATCAAAGCTCCTGTATGATAAACTGAAGGCTGATACATGAGAAGTATTGCGTCAGGTCAGTTGTTCATTCAGTTAGGACAAAACAAGGTTTAAACAATAAAAGGAAAAAATAAACTTGAGGTGATTAAGAAACTGAAAGGGTGATAGACATGGATGGTGGGAATAAAAAAAATAAAAATAAAAAAAAAATAAAAGTGCTGGTTGTGTACAAGTCCTTTAAAATTGGTTAACAAAAATATACACAAAAGAAGAATATTTTTTTACATAACAATGTCCAATCTTTGTTTATTATAGGGTCGTAGGTCATAAGGTTGCCAAAACTATATAGGTGCGTGAATGTATGCGAGTGTGTGTGAGTGTATGTTCCAGAAAGTAACTTTAAGTGTGGTGACACGCGAAAAGTGACGGCGGGTTTGTTTACATTCCGCAGGGAGGATGTGACGTCGGTCACGTGATCGGAAAGGACGTGACGTCGGCGCGGCGGAAGGTTTCTGTAAAGTGGACGCCAGCTGACAGCGGGGTGATCGACGAGTGTTTGTAAAGGTGGGGAGATTGCTATTCGACTTGGCGCGCTCTAAAGAGGGTTTGGAAAATCTCTCCTATGATTTCACCTATTAGAGCGACCAAGGCATGACTGTGGACAAGGATGGTCCATAACTCCGGGAGAATTATTCCTATGGTTCGATGGATTAGTTCCACTACGGCGATGGTTATTTCGAATAGGGCTTCCTGTAGTTGGAAGAGACGGTTGGGCTGCAGTGTATAGACACTGACATACAGTAGGGTGGCCATGGGTAATAGTACAGTGGGTAGGATGAAAAGGTTGATGAGGTATAGGAGGTGGAACAAGGGGAAGGTTTTCACGTTACGAAAAAACCTTGCCTGTAAGGGAATTGGTTTGGGATCAGCCCTAACTGTAGGGATTGGGGTTTTAACTTTGGTTATATGGGTTGGACGGGATATTGCAGGTTGGGGAATATCGCGTTGGGCGATAATGTTACATTGTGGGTCAACAGGGGTGGTAGTGGTACAATTGCCTATTGTAGGAGCAAAGCGCTCAACTGTAAAGAGGTCTGGGGTGAGGTGCTCGAACAGTGGTGGTAGCGTCCTAGATTGGGGTTTAGCAGGGTGTGGTATCAGAGTGGGAGGTGCGATATAACGAATATTTTCGTTATAGTACTGTAATTTATTTACATGGACTGTGTCGGTATTCCGATTTAGAGGTTGGTTGGGTCGGTTTATTCTCACCACGTTGGGAGAGATGATCTCTAAGATCTCGTAGGAACCCGTGAAATACGGAGCCAGTTTGCCTGTGTTGGGGTGATGGTAAACTTTTACCAACACGAGATCTCCGGGTTCAAAATGGGGTGTCTTATGTTGTTGGTCGTAGGCATGTTTGTCTTTGAGGTGCTTGGCCTGGGTACGTTCATGGGCTATCCGTCGGGCTGTGGTTAAAACGGGGTAGGGGTTTACATGCTCAGTGAGCTCGGGAGGTAGAACGCCGAACATCAGGTAGCCAGGTGGGAACCCGGTAACTGAGTGGGGCGTGTTGTTATACACCACAGTAACGCGCTTCGCCAGCTTAGTCCATGCGGCTTTGGGGTTTTCCAAATGGAGTAACCTTAGTTTGCCTGTTAAGGTAGCGTTCAGGCGCTCGCATAGACCATTAGCTTGGGGGTTGTTACTGGTGGTGAGCAGGGGATGGATGTTCCTGTTAATCAGGAACTTCCTGAACTTTGGTGAGGTGAACGCAGGCGCTCTATCCGTGAGTAGGCGTTTCGGAGAGCCGTCCTGCAACACTCGCTTTATCACCTGTTGATAGGTGGTGAGGCTGGTAGATTTTGAGGGGAAGGTCCACGTGTAGCGCGAAAAGTGATCCACCACAACGTGGAGGTAAGCTTTGGCGTTACCATATTTGGCAAGTCCAGCTATGGTGTCGAGGGCGACCAGATCAAAAGGCTGAGTGGCCACAGGAAGTTGTCCTAGTTCCCCAAACGTGGGACCTCGAGGGGGTTTTGTTGACTGACAGATGGCGCAGGCTTTGGTGGTTTTGGAGATGTCTTCTGACATCCCCTTCCAGTAGTACTGGGGAGAGATGAGCCTGGTCATCTGGGATATGCCCGGGTGGTTGTACCGACTGTGCACCTTTGTTAGTAGGTCGGGAACGAGGGCGTCAGGGACGACAATTTTGGTTACACCTCTACGCTTTAGGGTTTGCAGTCCGTTTCGATCAATGGTCAGTTTAGATTCTCCCGAAGGAGTGAGTTGGTGGTTCTTAATGATGGCGGCGTCTAAGAATCCACAAAACGGGTTACGGGATAGGAGGTCCGCTTCATGTTGTAGTGATCCTTTTATGTAGCGGACTTCGTATTCGTAACACGATAACCTCAAACTCCATCGGAATAATCTGCCTGACGGGTTTTTGATCGTCTTCAGCCACTGCAGTGCGTGATGGTCAGAAAATATGGTGAATTTTCTGCCCATTAGATACACACGGAACTTCTCCACGCTCTCGACAATGGCGAGGCATTCTAGTTCGGAGATGGTGTAGTTCCGCTCGTGTACACGCAGAGCGCGGCTGAAATATTGGACTGGGTAGGCCTTCCCAGCGGAGTGGACTTGTTTGAGGACGCCTGCAATGCCAAGTGTTGATGCATCGCAATATACCTGGCATGGTAGTTCATCCTTGTAGAGGTGCAATACGGGGTGTTGTGTGAGGCTTTCCTTCAGGCTGGTGAACGCCTTTTGGCATTTGTCATCCCAGTCCCACGTCACATCCTTCTTGAGAAGGTTGTTGAGTGGGGTCCGCAAACGGGCATAGTCCGGGATGAACTTATTATAGACGTTCACGGCGCCTAAGAAGGATTGCAGCGTTTTGCGATTGTTCGGGGGTGGGATAGCGTGGATTACGTCGGTATTGCGGATAAGTGGGGTGGTGGTACCAGCGGTGATTGTGTATCCCAGAAATTCGATGGTCTGCCTAAAAAACTCGCATTTGGTGAGGTTGAGTTGCAAGTTCTCCGCGTCGCAGAACGCGAAAAACCTGCGCAGGTGTTCTTGGTGTTCCTCCAGTGTCTCCGAATATATGACAAAGTCGTCAAAATAGTGCGCCACACAATCAAGTCCGTGCCCCTGCAGGACCTGATTGATTGCCCTTTCATAGATCTGTGGACTGGTCTTAAGTCCGAAAGGCAATCGGGTGGGCTGATACAACCCGTCTATCGTGGCGAAGGCCAACAGTGGTCGAGAATCAGGGTGTATCGGCACTTGCCAATATGCGGAGGAGACGTCGGCAGTCGAGAAATACTTGGCCCGCGCGAGACGGTCCAGTATATCTTCGATCCTCGGGAGTGGATGGACATCGGAGCTTATGACCTCGTTCACCTTCCTATAGTCGATACAAAACCTTTTGGTCTTGTCTCGCTTGGTCACTAGGGTGACCGGGCTAGAGAAAGGGGAGTAGGACGGCTCAATGATGTCATTATCCAACATCTGTCGGATCTGACTGCGTATTTCCCGTTGGTCGCATATCGGTACCCTATATGGGCGGATGGTGACGACTTTGTCGGAGTTGGTGGCGATTCTTACTGGGGGAACCTTTAGGCATGGGACCGCGAATTTGTTCCGGGAGAACACGTGTTGGTATTGGCGCAATAGCGCCGGGAATTGAGGTGGATACGGTGGCTGCGGTTGATTGTCTATGGGGATCCCTGGGAGGTGTTCTGGTGATGTTGGGTGGTGTGTGTGGTACATGGAATGGTGTGTGGAATGGGGATGTTAGGGTGTATGGTGAAGGTGGTCCGTTTGGACCTTGGTGGGGTGTGAGAGGTTGGCATTGGGTGGTTGTTCTGGTACCTTGACCCTATAATAAGAGCAGTTGGCTCTAAAAAAGTTCTTTGATTGGACATGGTGCGGTGGTTGGGTGAGTCCCTGGGTTGTGGACGTGTTGTCCGAAAAATGCGCATATTGGGTATTGTTGGCGGAAGGCGGAAAAATAGTGTGGGCCTTGCATAGGTCCGCCTGGCATTCCCAATATGTGCACCTTTCGGGCAACACAGCAAAGTGGTAGGTCAGGGGCGACAAAGGTGCATCGAGTTGGTACATAGTGCCATGTGCAAAATCGATTTTTAATTTGAATTTACGGAGGGTATTAATACCAAGTATTCCAAATGGTAGAGGGGCGTCCACCACGTGGAATACTTCGTTTTGGGTTATGGCATGAATGGATAGGGGGAAGGTAATCTGGCCTATTGTTGGCACGTGGCCATCTATTGTCTGTAAATTTATTATTTTTTTAGTTATTAAATTTAGGTCAGGGAAATTATTCTTTAAATTTTTATATATGGCACATGACACTAGGTTAACGGACGCACCCGTGTCTATCAGGAATGGTAGGGACAGTCCATGGGAGATTGGCAATCTAATTGTCAGGTTGACGAAAGGCCTGGTCAGTAGGCCTACCTGCTGGCTGCTGGTCTGGGGCTCCCTTGGTTATCCCAGTGGCTTGTGCGCGTGACGCTTGGTGATGGGGCTGGGCTCGCGGCCGTTGTTCCGCTAGTTGCGCGGAGCGCGCTGCTCGTGCGCCTCCGGAGGCACGGGGCAACTGCGGGGCTTGTCTGAGACGACACTCAGAGTACCAGTGTAGTCCACCACAAAAACGGCAGTCTGTTGGCGGGGTCGACCTGGTTGGCACTGTTCTTGGACTAGGTCGCACCTGTGCGTAGGGGCCCAGTAGGGGTGGTGCGTGCTCGTCTGGGTGCCTGGGAGATGGTGCGCCGCTGCCGCGGATCCGCTGCACCAGCCGGAACCATGCACCTAGGTTCTCTGGCGGCACAATGCGGACGAGGCGCTGGTCGGAGGGTGGCAGCCCCTCGGTGAGCGTCTCCAAGGTGACCTCTTGTGGGAGGCCCAGTTGTAGACCCAGCGCGGTCTTATTCCGATAGTATTCTTCCAGGTTGGGCTGTCCGGCCAGCTTCATGGAGAAGTATTGGGCATACGTGGCCTCATTGGTCTCCGGATAGAGATCCAGGAAGGTCTGTCTCACCTGGATGTAATGTTGGGTCTCCATCCGAAGCCTCCTGAAGTGTTCTAGCGGTTTGTTGTTCAGGTAACGGGGTAGGCGGAGCACTTTTTCCGTGTTGGTGAGACCATCCCAGTCTGTTTTCTGGTCATATGTCCGAAAGAACTGGGCGGCTGGGTAGGTCCCGTCGAAGCTCTGGACTTCTATCTCCGTCCGATGGGTCACGCGGTCGCTGGTGGTCTGAAGGGTAGATAAACACGCCGCGAGGCGTGCCAAGACGGCCGGCAACTCTGCCGACGGAGGGGGTGGTTCTATTTTGGGAGCACTTACGGCGGGGTTGTTTTCTCCCTCTGCGGTGTATTCCTCCGCGTCTTGCGTTTCGTTTTTCTCGTCCATCCTGTCGACTCTCTGTGGTATAAGGGAAAAGGATCCTGAGAATCTTGTCGACTCTCTATATTAAAGTGCTTTGTCCTGAGAATCCTCGGGAGTGGATGGGGTTTTGTATGTTTGGGCAGTCGTTATCAATGGCGGTGGATGAAAAAATCGGCACACTATATCGATTAATGAATCACAAAATACCTCGGAATATTAATCATTGGCGGCTCGGGAGAGGAGATGGAAGGATTTTCGCGATTAAATTGGATTGAGATGACTCACATCTTGGACCTCGAGGCACTACTTTTAGAAGATGCACACACACGTCTTGACACACACGTTACCGACCGAACTCTGGTTGCCCCGCCCCCTGGCTTGGGTCATGTGGGACCCTGCTTGACCTTTGATTGGTCCCTGTCTCTGTCGGCCATGATGGTAAATTTGGTCGGGAAGAAGCTTTGCCTAACATCCCAATCTCTCAGGACATTCAACTCTGGAATATGAGGGCCTCTTTGTTCTAAGTGACCTAGATACACGACTTGGATCTGTCGTTCTTTTCTCTTCTACTTCTTCCATCTCCTCTTCCTTTGACTGCCATCTTTATTTGAATCCATACAGAATACATTATATCCAACATGGTACATAATTATTTATTAGACAATATTCTTTATAATATTACATATATACTCAGTTTAGAACCTCTTAGATGATTATGCTATTTACATGTTTATTTTATTTCATTTTTACTCGGATATTTATTACTATTATTTGTATATTTATTTCACAGTTATTTCAATTTTTATGATATTTTATTTGTTTAATTAATTCGATATCTCTTAATTTTCAATAGTTATATACATATATCACTTTTTTCTTTTGATTATATTTACTCTGTTTAGAATGTATATATTATATGATTTATCGCCCAATAAGCTTGGAAGACGTCTAGTGGCTCATCTGGGGCACGCGACCTGCTGCGTGCTTCACGGCAAAACACCTCGTAAAAGATGGAAGATTGATCCATCGAAATATCGGATTAATAAATAATCGTATTAAAATCCCAAATAGGCCTTATTTTAAAATATAATCTTATATGTGAAGGTATAATGTCTGTGAAAAAAGGAACATATAAAAATCACGAAGAAAAAAAAAGAATGTTTTGACATGAAGAACAAAGGATGATCTTTAATTTTTAAATAACCTTTTGTATTAAGATATATAATCTTTTAATCATTTGTTACTTTTATAATGTTGTGCTAAGTATATAAGCCTATAAATATATTTTATATCGAAATGCCCCAACTCTTCAATCGAAAATTAACAACAATGAGAAAACGATTAATAGATCAGTTTCAATTTCAATCTCTCTTTCTCCTTCTTTATGTCTCTTTTAATATATATAACATTTTAAATATTTTTTTAAAATCTTAATTTAGCCCCTTAAATAAATTTCGTATATTGGATTACTTCAAGCTAAAATGTGTTATATAATGTGTTCTATAAGTATTAAGATCATCAATTGGTATGTTATTGTGTGCTTTGTTGTAAAAAGAAAGAATTCGATGTGCCCTGTAAAAGTTATCTAATAAAAATAACTAAAAATTATATTGGCCTCATTTATTAATAAAATATTAATAATCAAAAGGAACACCAAAAATAATACAAAATGTAACGTTGAAATTCTATAATACCAGCGCATTTATTTGTATTTATTAAAAAAAAATCTTAAATATAATTTAAAGAAACTTATGAATAAGCACGTTGATTTGTATTTCAAGCACTGCTTAATATTATCTAATCACTATTAAATATGACATTTCTCTAGAAATAGGTCTAATAAGTTACACCCAATATATAATAATTTAAATAATTTCATTAGAAGAAATTTGATTAAAAACTTGATTTTTAGCATTATAAAAATATATAATATATAATAAACAAAATTATACATTTTCTAAGTTACACAAAAATATTATACAAAATTATTGAGAATATTTTAAATTTCTGTTGGGAATCTCTATGGTTCAGACAATGAAATAACAAGTTTACTTACAGCTGAAGTGGTTTTAAAGAATTAGGCAATTTTACCTTTTAGGAAATTATTTTAAATTTATTATTTTCAAAGAGAGAGAGAGAGAAAAGAACATTTAACAATTTACATTACAATTACTAATTTTGTAAACAAAACCAACACTCCTTTGTTCTTGTTGGAAAAGAAGACGTCCGAAGCAGCCAATGGGAGGCCGGCGGAGGCAGCTACGGGGATGCAGCGGCAAAAATGAGGAAACAATAGAGGAAGAACTTGTAAACAACTTTTTCGAACGCTAGAATTTGCCCTGATCTCCGATTCTTTTTTAGTGTAAATGTTTAAATAATACTTTACTTATTTTCTTAAATTGTAATAAATATAATTTTCCCTCCTGTTTTCGTCGTATATTTTAAAAGTGTTATAAACAACGACGCCTTAACTTTGAACCTTCAACCCCGCCGACCAAGAATAGAGGTGAGTGACTACCTCTATAGAATTTAGATCGTCGTCACAACACAGAGTGGCGGTGAAATCGCAATATTTTTGGCATCCCAGCCGGGACTGTTGAAGGTAAATTCTAGAAGAAAAAAGGAAGCATTTTGAGCTGACCATTTTGGAACTCGCTAGCTAACCCTACTTGCCGCTTTGTTTACAAGATGGCGGAAGAATTAATTCTACGTTTAAAAAAGAAGCGTGCTGTTAACAGATCATATTTAACGAAAACATGCAATAAGATTGAAAGTGGACTTGACACGCTAATGAGAATTGAACTTGAAGAATTATTAGAACAATTGAATGAATCATTTAACGAACTTAAAGTAGTGGATCACGAAATAGAAACGCTTCTTGAAACTGACGATTTAGAGAAGGAATTACAGGGCGTAGAGGAATATCGAGAGAAATATATTACTTGGAGATTTAGGGCAAATAAAAAGATTCGCCAATCAGATTTTCAGGGCGAAAATATACCGAATTCGAACTCACGAATAGACGAAAACGAAATGAGACATTATGTACCTTCCTGCACGACTGTGAAACTTCCGAAATTGATGATATCGAAATTTTATGGAAACTTTAGTGAATGGCTGACGTTCTGGAATTCTTTTGATGCAGCTATACACCAGAACAACTCACTGAACCCGATCGATAAATTTAACTATCTGAAGTCACATCTCGGCGGAACTGCACTAAACACAGTCGAAGGTTTCGCTTTATCTGCGGACAATTATGAGAAAGCTATAAAATTGCTTAAAGACAGATTTGGGCGAGAAGACATTTTGATTAGCCGACATATGAACAATTTGTTGTCAATGAGACCACTCAAAACATCAAGCGATGTAAGAACCTTCCGCGAACTTTTTGACAACCTTTCTGTTCATATAAGAAGTCTCGAGTCACTAAACGTGTCCATTGATGTTTACGGACAACTGTTGTGCCCGATAATAATAAAGCTTCTACCTGCAGACCTTAATTTGGAATTGAACAAAGAACTCCCGACAGGTTATGTAATTAATGACTTGATTACCTTTCTGGAAAGACAATTAACTGCACGGGAGAAGAGTTTTAGAAACGAAATCGGTACCGGGAATGAATCAACTTCTAAACCTAATTTGGTAAACAAACATCCAAAGACAAGATTCTACAATGAAAAACCAATTGCGACAGCTTCAGAACTTTTGAATTCAGTTCACAAATCGAATGAATGTGTATTTTGTGGTAAAGACAACCATGGAAGCCCTAAGTGTGACTTTGCAGCTAATATTAGTTTAAACGAAAAGAGATCACTCATGAAGAAAAAAGGCGTTTGTTATAAATGTCTTCGGCCTTCTCATTTAAGTAAATTTTGCAGAAATGTAGTCCGTTGTTCGATCTGCAACATGTCTTCCCACCTGGATGTCATGTGCACAAAACTGATTTTAGATAGAGGTGGATCTTCCAAGTCTCCAACGGTGCAAGATGAAACTCTCGCCAACTTATCAACCTCCCCAGACGTCTTGTTACCTACTTTGAGAGTGACCCTCAAAGGGAACAGAACGGAGAAGACGGCACGGGCTATAATAGACACCGGATCCCAAAGATCGTATATTTTACATAGCACAGCAATGGAAATGGAATACGAACAATCTAGGAGAGAGTTCTTCCGGCATTCCTTGTTTGGAGGATCGAGTACCGACGTAATTGAACATGAGGTCTATACCATTCATTTATCTGACATCAATAATTCCTATCGCTGTGAGTTTGAAGCACTAGGTCAACCCCTTATCTGTGGAAGCATACCTCCGGTGTGTCCTAGATCATTTTTAGAAGGGAGTGAAGAACTCGACGTGTCAGATTTGATGAGAGACCGTATAGAAGTCCTTATAGGGGCGGACATCGCCGGCAGATTGCTAACTGATGATCAGAGAAGAATCTCATCTGGACTGGTGGCAATCCGTACCAAACTAGGATGGACTGTGATGGGAAAGATTCCTCCAACGGAGGTGAGAGATGACACCAGCTCCCTTTGCGTGACCACACTTCTATCTTTTGATCTAGAAAACTTGTGGAAATTAGATGCAGTTGGAGTCTCTGACGCGGAGGTTGAGAAGAAGACTCAGTCATTACAAGCTGAAATGGAGGAAGATTTCGCCCACACCACGACGCGAGATATTGAGGGGCGCTATGAGGTAGCTCTACCCTTGGTGCAAGACAAGGAAAGGATTCCTTCGAATAGAGACCTAGCCGAAAACCAACAAAGTTCTGTAAGAATAAAACTTGAAGAAGTTGCAAACATGAATGAGTATGGACAAATCTTTGAAGAATGGAGGAAACAGGGGATAATCGAGTATGCCAGAGAGGATAAACTAGATGGTGTACACTACCTACCACATCGACCAGTGTATAAAAGGAACAGTCAAACTTCTAGAATACGGCCAGTATTTAATGCGTCGGCCCGGAAGAGAGGTAAACTTTCCCTGAATGACTGTCTGGATAAGGGACCCAATTTGATAGAAATTATACCAAGACTTTTAAATAAATTCCGGAAATATGAAGTTGGTGTCTCTTCCGATATTGAGAAAGCATTTTTACAAATTGGAATAAAAGAAGAAGACCGAGATTATTTACGATTCCTGTGGCACACAGAAGACGGAAGATTAATCACGTATCGACATAAAAGGGTTGTTTTTGGAATTACCACTAGTCCGTATCTTTTAAAGGCTACCTTATCTCTCCACTTAGATAAGGCTCCTGAACATTTAAAAATCACAACTGAACAGTTGAAATCATCCTTTTATGTTGACAATTGTTTATCCAGTTTTCAGAATGTTGAAGAAACGGAGAAATTCGTGAAAGAATCTACTGAACTGCTCTCTACAGCTTGTTTCAATCTCCGAGATTGGGTGAGTAACGTTACAGACTTTTCTCTTATGAACCAACTGAATAAGGAAGTGAACATTTTAGGAATAACATGGAATACTGATAGAGACACACTGACAATTGGTTTGGAAGATTTTGAATTAATTGGACCAACCATCAAGAGAAAAGTACTTTCAATAGCGAGCAAGATATTTGATCCATTAGGAGTTGCTTGTCCTGTGACTTTAATTCCCAAGCTGATATTACAGGAAACTTGGATACAGAAGTTGACATGGGACGAAGTCCTACCTGGATGTTTAGTACAAAGATTTTGGAAGTGGTTTAGCAAACTGAAACACTTGCCTAACATAGAAATTCCTAGATGGCTTTGTTTTAAGGACTCCTATGTAGAGAAAACCACTCTCCACATCTTTTGCGACGCCAGTCAGTTTGCCTATGCAACCTGTATTTTCCTCCGCATTGAAAAGGAAGATAGAGTGGACATCCAATTGATACAGGCTCGAACACGAGTAGCTCCACTGAAGAAACTCACCATCCCAAGATTGGAGCTTTTGGCTTGTCTGATTGGAGCTCGTTTGGCAGCTAACGTCATACAAGATCTGGAATTTGAGGAAATTCCAAGATTTTATTGGACCGATTCGACCAATGCTCTCTGTTGGATCCAAAGGGAAGACAACTGGGCAGCCTTTGTGATGAACCGTGTTAAGGAAATTCATAATCTTAGCTCCCCCGAATCTTGGCGCCACATACCAGGCCGATTAAACCCGGCAGACCTCCCATCTCGGGGATGTTCAGCAGAATCACTTAAGGAGACAAGATGGTGGGAGGGACCTGCATGGTTAAAGGTATCCCAAGAAGAGTGGCCCAAATCAACCATTATCCCTGATTTGAAGATTGTTTATTCTGAAAGGCGCAAGACCATCCTGAACACCTTGTGTACGACCAGAGAAAATGAAAATTTATTTGGACGTTATTCCCATATTTTGAGAATAGTACGAATCACCGCCTGGATATACAGATTCTTCAACAACGCCAAGATTGATAGAAGAAAGATAATTTCAGAAGATCTCAGTACAGAGGAAATCACTAAGTCAGAAATAATACTGATAAGACTTATCCAGAGAGAATCGTTTTCAGGGCATGAAGATAAGAAACTACAAGGCTTTAAGTTGCTAGTAGACTCTTCAGGGATTTTGAGAATAAAAACTAAAATTTGCAGAAGAGAAGATTTTGCTAATTTTAGAATGCCCATTTTATTGCCCTCAGATCACTTTTTGGTTTCTTTGCTCATCAGGTGGAACCATGAAACCCACGGGCACGCCGGTCTACAAACTCTCCTCGGTATTCTGAGAGAAAACTATTGGATACTAAGATCCAGGAAAACCGTCAAGAAGATCATCAATCAATGCATTCGCTGTAAACGATTCACCGCGACACCAGCTACCGTCGAGTCAACATCATTACCAGAAGACAGAGTACGAGATGCTGCAGTTTTCGAAATAGTAGGAGTTGATCTAACTGGACATCTTATCTTAAAGAATAAGAAGAAAGCATGGATTGTCATCTTCACATGTGCAGTGTATAGAGGAGTTCATCTGGAACTTGTGACATCTTTGTCTATGGAAGCCTTCCTCCAAGCTTTCCGCCGATTTATTGCTCGAAGAGGCCGACCATTGATTGTGTATTCAGATAATGGGACTAATTTCAAAGGTATAGCTAATGCTTTAAAGAAGATTGATTTTTCGAGATTAAAATGTGATCCCACATTGAAAAACATCACCTGGAAATTCATACCGCCTGGTGCTCCTTGGTGGGGTGGATGGTGGGAGCGTTTGATTGGAATGATGAAACAATTGCTCTTTAGGATTCTCGGTCAAACCTCCTTGGGATATGAAGAACTTTCCACGGTAATGTGTGACGTCGAAAGCTTGATGAACACACGCCCACTGACCTACCTAACTGAAGAAAGTGAGGATCTCGCTCCATTGACACCTTCGTTGTTCTTACATGAGGTCAGAGAGGTTGGCGTTCCAGACCTGGACTTGATTGATAGCCAGACCCTCTCCCGCAAATATCAATATATCAAACGTGTACGAGAAGATCTTAGAGAACGATTTCGTATCGAATATTTTGGATTCCTGAGACAAGAAACGAGACGCCTGAAGACTACCATACCACTCAAGGTGGGAGACATGGTACTCATTGGACAAGAGAGTTTAAAGAGACTACACTGGCCGTTAGCCAGAATAATCCAACTCTATCCAGGAAAAGACGGACTTGTGAGGGTTGCGAAAGTGAAAACTTCATCAGGTGACAAAATACGACCTATTCAAAAACTCTACAATTTAGAGATAACGCCCGAGATAAGATGTCGAGACCCTCTAACGGAGCGATCTCCCACACAAGAAGTTCGATTGACAACTGAAGAGGACCCTTTGACTTCACAACAAGAGCAACATCACATTGATACCCCGAATGTTGTGTCAAGTTACGGACGGCCCATCAAGAGACCCAACCGATTGGATCTACTGAACTTTTCCTTCCCATGTTTGAGTCGTCGAGACGCCAACTCAAAGGTGGGAGAAATGTTGGAAAAGAAGACGTCCGAAGCAGCCAATGGGAGGCCGGCGGAGGCAGCTACGGGGATGCAGCGGCAAAAATGAGGAAACAATAGAGGAAGAACTTGTAAACAACTTTTTCGAACGCTAGAATTTGCCCTGATCTCCGATTCTTTTTTAGTGTAAATGTTTAAATAATACTTTACTTATTTTCTTAAATTGTAATAAATATAATTTTCCCTCCTGTTTTCGTCGTATATTTTAAAAGTGTTATAAACAACGACGCCTTAACTTTGAACCTTCAACCCCGCCGACCAAGAATAGAGGTGAGTGACTACCTCTATAGAATTTAGATCGTCGTCACAACACAGAGTGGCGGTGAAATCGCAATAGTTCTCGTTTTCATATTACAGTGTTGTCAGTCTAAAAGTATTCAAGATCATTGATTTACTATTCTTATTTCTTTCCCAACATTCCCTCTTAAATCAGTGATCTATCACATTCAGCAGTTTCTTCACTTGACTTATGTTTTAAATGGTTGTCATAAGAAGGGATTTGAATTTGTCAAACTTTGGTCTGGCTAGAGGTTTTGTTAGGATGTGTGCAATTTGGTGTTCTGTTGGACAATATATCAGGTTAAACATTTGAGCTTGATCTTTCACAAAATGATATTTGACATCAATATGTTTAGTTTTAGTAGTGAATTGGCCTGATTTTCTAATTTTTATAGTGCTTTGGTTATCAACATAGAGATTTATATCAAAATTATCTGGAATTAATTCTTCTAATAGGGATCTTATGTATGACACTTCTTTGCATGCATCTGCTGCAGCAATGAACTCTGCCTCAGTGCTGGAAAGGGCAATTACAGGTTGCTTTCTGGAGCACCAACTTATGGGACCTCCACATAAGTAAACTACATATCCTGTGGTACTTTTTCTAGTTTTAATATCTCCAGCAAAGTCAGAATCACAATACACATTTTATTCAAATGGCATCTCTCCATCATATGATATGCCTAAATTGGTGGTGTGATTTAAATATCTTAGGGTTCTTTTGATGTTTATAATATCTTGAGTTGTAGGATCATGCACTGACCTGCTTTCAAAATTTGTGGCAAAGGTCATGTCTGGTCTAGTTTTGTTTGTCAAATATAAAAGACTTCCAATTGCTTGTCTGTAGGGAAATTTGTTATCATTTGATATTTCCAAGTTTTTGTCTATATAATTCTTTTACTACATCTGTAATGGGAGTGGGTACTGGTTTTGAGTTTTGCATATTATATCTTTCAAGAACTGATTTTGCATAATTTTCTCGTGAAAGTAAAATTTTATTTTTTTCCTCAAAGCACAGATTTATTCCCAAAAAAGTTCTTGGATCATTGTTTATTTTAACTTCACACACACAACCTCTTGGGATAGTTTTTCTAAAATATTATTTAATTCTTCTTCATTATCTCCCATTAAGATACCATCATCTACATATATTGCAAGGTACATATTTCCTTTGTTGGTTTTAAAAAGACATGGCTCTGATTTTAGTTGTATGAAATCTTTGGATTTGAGAAAGGTTTTTAATCTTTCATTCCATTTTAATGGGGCTTGCTTTAAACCATACAATGCCTTTCTTAACCTGCATATATTCCCTTTATAACCTTCTGGCAATTGAACATATATTTCTTCATCCAAAAACCCATATAGAAAAGCTGTTTTTATGTCAAATGTTTTAAAAACAAACCTTTTCTTAGCCATTAGAGCAAAGTATATCCTTAAGGAGACAGTGCTTATAACTGGACTGAATGTCTCATCATAATCAATGCCTGCTTCTTGTTCAAAGCCTCTTACAACTAGTCTTGCTTTGTAGCGGCCATCTTCTTTCACTTTAAAGAGCCATTTAGAGGTCAGAATCTTCTTGTTTGACGCTTCCTTTTCTTTTACTATTTCCCAAACTTCATTTTTGGCAAGAGACTCTTTTTCTTATTTTATTGCCTTTTTCCATTTTTCTTGATTTGGACCAGATATAGCTTCCGAGTAAGTTAGAAATGCTGATTCTGTTGTTCCGTGTCGTTCTAAATAGAAGTCTTCATATCTTGATGGTGTTTGTAAACTACTTCTTGGTCTAAGATTATATTTTGAAGTACTTGGTTTTGTAGGGATATCTTCTTTGTCTTCAGAGACTTCTGGTAGACTTGGTTCTTCATTTAATTCTAGTTGATCTTCAGATTCTTCTTCTGGTTCGACAATAGGTATTTTTCTTTTTTATTTATACATCCTTTATCTAAAAAAATTACATCTCTAGCTGTAAAGATTTGTTTGCTTTGTTCAGCCCAAAGGCGATAACTATTTGGTGCATAACCTATAAAGGTATATTTTTTACTTCTGTCTTCCAATTTCTTTACGTGTTTTAGGGTTTTGACATAAGCTTCACAACCAAAAAGTTGTAAGTTTGACAAATTTGGTCTTTGTTGAACCAAAGTTCTGCAGGGGCTTTCTCTAATTCTTGAGTAGGGCTTCGGTTCAGCAAATAGGCTGAAACCCTTACAGCCTCTCCCCACATGTATTTTTCTACACCAGAATCAATTAAAAGAGCTTTAGTTTTCTCCATCGGGTTCTATTTAATCTTTCGGCTTTGCCGTTTAGCTGAGGTGAGTGAGGTATGGTGAGATCCATAATGATTCCTTTAGCTTTGCACCAGGATTTTATATCTTCATTTACATCTTCTCCGCCATTGTCACATCTTATTTTTGAAACCTTTAGATACATTTGGTTTTCTGCTTCTGTAATAAATTCTTTTAGATATCCTTTTACTTCAAATTTATTTTGTAACAAATACACATGACAAAAATGTGTGTAGTCATCAATAAATGTTAGAAAATAGTTTTTGTTGTCATGGGTAGTGGGATCTAAAGGTCCACATACATCTGTATGGATTATTTCTAAAGGCATTTTTGATTTTGTTCTAATGGAATTGAATGGCTTTCTTACCTGTTTAGCTTTTATGCATGTTTCACAAATTTCATCTTGACTTATTTTTCTATGTTTAGTCCATTTACCATAGATTTTAATTGTTTTAAGCTTGAAAAACCTATGTGACCCATTTTTCTGTGCCATTTTAGCATTTCTTCATTTTGGTTAGCTGTTAGGTGAGATTCTTCAATTTCGGGATTTTCTGTTTCTATATTTATTGTATAGAGTCCATTTTCCTGTTTTTCTCCTTCTAAAACTTTTTTCCATTTTTACGACAAATACCTTTTCATTTTCAAAGACGACTTTGCCTTTATTTTTGGTAATGGCACTTACAGATAGTAAATTATTTGTCAAGTTTGGTACAAACATCACCTCCTTGAGATCACATTTCTTCCCTTGAATTTTTCCGACTGATTTTGCTATTAGAGTTTCTTCCTTTTTTACTATTGATATTTTTGAGTTGCGATCTACTTAATCTAGTAAAAACATTTACTATTTATCATATGGCTTGTTGAGCCACTGTCTACAATGAATTCTAGCAATTCCTCATTTTTACATTTTAAAGTCTCTCCTGCAAAAAAGGACAATTTTTCTTCATTTTTGTTTCTGAAAAAGCAATCCTTTTCTTTATGATTTGTCTTTTTACAAATTCGGCAAGGAATATTTTCCTGGAATTTATTTTGAGATTTCTTAAAGAAGCATTGGTCTTGAGTATGATTTGTCTTTTTACAGATGGTACAGCATTTTTTATTTAGTCTACAGTATTTTGCTAAGTGCCCGCTCTTTTTGCAGTTAAAGCACTGCTTTACTTTAGTAGAACTCATGGCTATTCCCTCTTCAGGCTTTACTTTTTGTTTAGTTTCTTAAAGTGATAGTCTTGATATTAAGTTTGTTAACGTTTTCTCACTTTTTGGTGTCGAGTCCCATGCTGTGTTGAAGTAATTAAAGTAGTCTGGCAAAATGCTCAATATTTTAGAAATTACAAAGCTTTCCTCAATTTCTTGTTTTACATCATTTAGTTTTAATACTAAATTGTGCATTCTGCTTATATTTGTTGTCATATCTGTATTTTTGTCAAATTTGAATCCATGAAATTCTTGTAGTAATTTGCATTTTAATTGCTCATCTTCTCTTTGATAAATGGCTACTAGTTTTCATACATTTCTTTTGAAGTTTTGCAATTTAGAATATGTGTTAAAACATTCTTTTCAATGGTTAACATTATGTATTTTGTGCTTTGGCATCTTTTAGGCTCCATTTATCTTTTCCAGTTTTATCTTTCAAGTCTTCAAACAACGATTTTCCATTTACAATATCTAGAAGGCCATTTGCTTTGAAAATAATTGTTATCTGAAAATTCCATAAATCAAAATTTTCAGGATTTTTAAGCCTCACAATATTTGCGATATCTTCGCTGACAGCTATTTTTTTATTTATATTTTATCCTATATTTTATATATATTTTACCGCGATTCAAAAACCACGCTCTGCTACCATGTTGGGAATCTCTTATGGTTCAGACAATGAAACAACAAATAACAAGTTTACTTACAGCTGAAGTGGTTTTTAAGAATTAGGCAATTTTACCTTTTGAGAAAGTATTTTAAATTTATTATTTTCAAAGAGAGAGAGAAAAGAACATTTAACAATTTACATTACAATTACTAATTTTGTAAAACAAAACAAAACCACTCCTTTGTTCTCGTTTTTATATTACAGTGTTGTCAGTCTAAAAATATTTCAAGATCATTGATTTACTATTCTTATTTTTTTCCAACAATAATAATGATATTTTATATACTATATTATATTTTAACAGAAGTAATAGTAAAAATAACGACACTAAATAAATAATATAATTTTAAAAATTCAAATATATTTCTTAAAATGAGTTTCTTCTTATTACAAAATGTCGGCTTTTTCAAGTGATAATCGCTCTTCAACGGGCTTAATTAAAACATGGACGTACAAGAAATATTTATAAATATATGCGCCGTTTATTTTAAATGTTAAATATTATGGTTTAAACTATTTTTTTAAAAAGATATATTTGAATGCATAAATCCGCCAAAAGTTTAATTAATAATGATTTTTAAAAAAAGGGTTCCCTGGTTTTGTCTTAAATCGAGAATCGACTGAACTTGGTATAGAAATTTTTACCAAGTGTAAACACGCCTTTGTCTCCTTCAAAAAAAAAAAAAAAAGATGACCAGCGACATCTAACATTTTCCACTTTATTAAGTTTTGACCATGAGTGTATTTAACTTGCTTTTTTTTAAAATAAAATTTAAACACACATCAAGATGATAGAATAATGTAACTGCATATATTATGCAAATTTCTCGCATTATGCACTTTAAGAAAAAACAGCGTCTTTTATAGAATAGAGAGATACCCATCTACTGTAAGCTACCTACCAAGAGATGGAGTAGTACACAGCTGTGCCTCCCTCAAGTCTTGTCAACTGCTTCAGCATGTCAGGAAGGTGACAGGACAGTTTGTCTTGTATTCATGGTAGGGCCACCATGAAGGCTGCTGTCCTACTAAGCCCAGTTAAATGTCAACAGTCGTATTCCCACCTTTATCTGCTTCAGTTGTTCCTATCAATAGGAAACTCGTCCAAAACCACAATAGGAAGCATCCCCGGATATCATTGCTAAGAAAAGACCAAAGGTAAATGTGACAAATTTCATTATTGAAGATAGATATAAGCTTGGTGAGAGCTTTCAGACAATAATGTTCTTCAACAGTCGGTAATACGAATACAAGAAACTGAAGGAGAAATTATATATATATATATATATATATATATATATATATATATAATTTCTCCTTATATTTCCACACTTATGTAAATAACTACATATATATATATATATATATATATATATATATATATATATATATATATATATATATATATATGTAGTTATTTACATAAGTGTGGAAATATACATAAATATCCTACATGTATATATGCGGTAATATGTGGTGGGGAAGAGAAATAAGAACATCAGAATTTGAAAGAGGGCCCAAGACAACCAGAAGAGAGAGACGGGCCTGCCACCGCTGACCGGCCGTTCGTGCCGCACACAATCCCCAACTGTCTTAAAAGTCTCTAGGTGTTAACTGACGGATCCCCGTAATCGCCCCTTGGAATGTCGCTGGTGTTTCAAGTGACTGTACTTTATCTTCCCATCTCTCTCTGGATTTATTGTAGGTTGGCTTTATTATTCCTGGAAGAGTATATATTATGATATATATATATATATATATATATATATATATATATATAATAAATAGTTATTTAATTTTATAGTCCAGTTTTGTATTAAGATTATCTTCACTATTATGATCATTTAAATTCAAATTATAAAATTTGTAAAATGTTATTAATTTGTAGATAGAGAGAGAAAAAAAAATCCTTTACTTCTAATACATCCTCAAGTTAATTATATATTTATAATTAATAACAATAAAAATTAACAACGTAACGTCTATTACATCGGCTTTTACACGTCATTTAGACATACTCTAATCCTATATATAGAATAATCGAAGAGAGAATATATATAATAGTTAGAAAAAAGAGAGAAAGACAGAACCATGCACTTTTAATCAAACTAATAATAAGGAAAAAAAAAGTTTTGTAAAGAAGGTAGATAAGATTGTTAGTATATATATATATATATTTTTATAATTTTATATTTTATCCTTTTTTTTTAAAAGATTTTTAAAGGTTTTTTTATTTTATAATATGATTATAAATAGTTGTATTTAGTAATATATCTATAGTATGAATTAACATTTGTTATAAGTTTGGATATTATGTTTTGAAACCCTAATGGTAGACCAGACATACACAAAAAACTTTAAATTGAAATAAATTGGAAAAAGAGATCTGCTGGACCGGGGATCTTCAGATAAAAGCCCAACGACATTTCACCCCTTCTTTATTATGTCATAGATCTCTTTTAAACCGGATTTTATGTGTTAATATTAAGTTGTTTCAGTGAAATATTTAAATGAACATATATAACAGATACAAGTGTTAACAAATTCAAACTGTAAACCTACCTCGACCGCGGCGTCCTCCATTGTGAATATATATTTCTGGCTGACACATGTTGCGGGGGGGGGACATTTCAAATTTAGACCATTTATTCAGAATTTTTTTGAACAACAAGAAAATTAAAGAAGAAAGGAAAAATAGTTAAGGGAAGAAAGCTGAATTTCATAATCTTTACAGCTAGTTATATCAAAATAACTGATTCAACACTTATTCATCTTTTAATATTCCTTTAAAAAGGCAAATTATAAGAGTTTAATAAAGCTAATAATTGTGCAAATTCACCTTTATTTAACTTCCATTTTCCTCCCCAGAAATTGGAGATTAAACAAAATGAACTATATACTATAACACTTTAAAAATCTTGTGAAAAAATCTTTTAATCAGTTATTTAATCAAAGTTTAATTAACTGTTAAAGATTATAAATTTGTATTAGTTATTATTAAGAGAAATTATAGAAAGTTGATTTCATAAATGGATATTTCCATTTATTTTTTTTCAAATATTTTATAATTGATATACTGTTGAAATATTTTACTTGTTTGATACTAAATTTGTTTTTAATAAATTCCATGTTTAAATTTTTAACATCTTCTATGAAATTATCTAATATATTATTTATTCTATAAAATCTTAGAAACTGACCATAATATATACCTTTACAGCAATTTAATGATATATTAGAATTCATATTACAGTATTTTATAATATTGAAATTATAATTACTCTTTTTATTATAAACTCTAACAGCACTATTTGTAAGGTCTATATTCAAGTCTAAAAAGTTAACTTTTTTGTTTCTATAAATTTTTTCATTGTTCTTAAGTTTCAAGTATTTAGGATATATTTCAGGTATTAATTTTTTAAACTGTGGATTATTAAATATTATTATGTCATCTACATATCGGAATATTTGCCAATTAATATTATTTTGTAGAAAGTATTCTCATATATATATATATATATATATATCAGGGGTATAAGATTGGCCAGCTTTCGGGCAATAACCTCCTTCAACATGCTGTAATACGAATACAAGAAAATAGAGGATAAAGAAATTATATATATTAATAGTATATATGTATATTTACACTTATGCAAATTATTATCTATTTATCATTTCTTTCTCCTTTAGTTTCTTGTATTCGTATTACAGCCTGTCGAAGGAGGTTATTGTCCGAAAGCTTTCCAAGCTTATATCTCTTTAATAAAAAAACTCATCGCTTTTATCTTTGGTCTCTTCTTAGAAAACTTACCCACAATTACTACGTATAAATTGTACTCTTCTAATCTAGAGGAGAATGGAACTCCGCCTTTGCCCGTCCCAAGCCCGGATAAAAAAGGAGGAGGGGGAGCAGTAACAAGCTTGCTAAACAACCTGGGCTCAGCTGGCCATGCTGATAGTACCCTGTAAGGACTCCAGGGATACAGGATGTATTCCATGTTGGCTGTACATGGTGCCTGTTCCTCATGTCACCATTACATATTGGAGCTAAGTCAGTGGCCTGCTACTGAGTAGTGATCCCAGTCTTAATGACAAAGGGGATACAGGATGTACTCCATGTTGGCTGTACATGGTGTCTGTTCCTCATGTCACTATTTCATATTGGAGCTAAGTCAGTGGCCTGCTACTGAGTAGTGCTCCCAGTCTTAATGACAAAGGGGATACAGGATGTACTCCATGTAGCTGTACATGGTGTCTGTTCCTCATGTCACCATTACATATTGGAGCTAAGTCAGTTTTGATGACATTCTACTTCACCCAGTCATGGTGGTTGTCAAATCTAAAAGCTTTATAACCTAATATGATTGAATGAAGATAAGAAAGAAGAAGAAGAGAGGAGAATTGACATGGAGACATGGCTATATAAGGGAATAAGCACTATCACATAGATAATAGGCCTATAAAACACAATACACAGTTCCGATAACATTTCTCTAAATGGTATCCTACACTAATTAACTGCGACGTCCTCTGCCAAACACACAAGCAGCTTTAATTATTTATAGTTAGTTAAGGGTTAAATAATGGCGGGAGAGTCTCTTTAAACAATCGGCTGCTGAATAAATAGTAGGCCTAATTGTTTACATCCTGGGATTGGCTGGGAGGTCTGTCACGTGACCTGATCGCTGATTCCCCTCCCTCCCTCCCATCCCATTATCAAATAAATATGCAAATGATGGCCGTGTGTTTTCTAAATTGCTCTCTCTCTGTGATCTTACCTGGCAGTGAGAAAACGATATGCAAATATAGCTCTCGTTGGTGGGTAGATTTCTGAGCTATGTTATTAACACGGGTCTTTTTAAACGCTTGTCTCTCCATACAGTACACACAGTAGAGGCTCCATACAGTACACACAGTAGAGGCTCCATACAGTACACACAGTAGAGGCTCCATACAGTACACACAGTAGAGGCTCCATACAGTACACACAGTAGAGGCTCCATACAGTACACACAGTAGAGGCTCCATACAGTACACACAGTAGAGGCTCCATACAGTACACACAGTAGAGGCTCCATACAGTACACACAGTAGAGGCTCCATACAGTACACACAGTAGAGGCTCCATACAGTACACACAGTAGAGGCTTCATACAGTACACACAGTAGAGGCTCCATACAGTACACACAGTAGAGGCTCCATACAGTACACACAGTAGAGGCTCCATACAGTACACACAGTAGAGGCTCCATACAGTACACACAGTAGAGGCTCCATACAGTACACACAGTAGAGGCTCCATACAGTACACACAGTAGAGGCTCCATACAGTACACACAGTAGAGGCTCCATACAGTACACACAGTAGAGGCTCCATACAGTACACACAGTAGAGGCTCCATACAGTACACACAGTAGAGGCTCCATACAGTACACACAGTAGAGGCTCCATACAGTACACACAGTAGAGGCTCCATACAGTACACACAGTAGAGGCTCCATACAGTACACACAGTAGAGGCTCCATACAGTACACACAGTAGAGGCTCCATACAGTGCACACAGTAGAGGCTCCATACAGTACACACAGTAGAGGCTCCATACAGTACACACAGTAGAGGCTCCATACAGTACACACAGTAGAGGCTCCATACAGTACACACAGTAGAGGCTCCATACAGTACACACAGTAGAGGCTCCATACAGTACACACAGTAGAGGCTCCATACAGTACACACAGTAGAGGCTCCATACAGTACACACAGTAGAGGCTCCATACAGTACACACAGTAGAGGCTCCATACAGTACACACAGTAGAGGCTCCATACAGTACACACAGTAGAGGCTCCATACAGTACACACAGTAGAGGCTCCATAGAGTACACACAGTAGAGGCTCCATACAGTACACACAGTAGAGGGATACATGGATAAATCTGGTCTCTCTGGAGATTGTCTTTTATCAGCCTCAGGTGAAGTTATTAAGTTTTTCAACCGAAGCAGTGTATCTGAGTCCGGGTCAAAATACCGACCTGACAAAATATCGATAACCCAAAATATCCTTACACCTTCAAAATCCTGACAGACGAAATTCAGAAAACCCAAAATCCCGCCAACCCTTTTCGGAAGAGAGTGACGAAAGAAAAAGTGACATAAGTACTTTTTAAAAATTGAGGTTGGAATTATTCAAACAGATAGTTCTTATATTTTTATTATCACTGGTACTCGTGGTACAAGCCATGATGGTAATCATGGTGGGTAGAAGTTAGCGACTACTTTTACTGTAAGTACACCACATGTCTACACATGGTACAGGCCATGATAATCATAGTGGGTAGTTAGCGACTGCTTTTACTGTAAGTACACCACATGTCTACACATGGTACAGGCCATGACAATCATGGTGGGTAGAAGTTAGCGACTACTTTTACTGTAAGTACACCACATGTCTACACATGGTACAGGCCATGATAATCATGGTGGGTAGTTATAGCGACTGTCTTTTACTGTAAGTACACCACATGTCTACACATGTGTAAAGCGCAGTTCGACTTTTGCACTTACAGGTGTACCAGAGCCCTGTTTGGTTACTTACACTCGCAGATAGGAATTATACAAGAATCGGGGGCCATTGGAGCATTAGTATTTTTAATTAGAAAAAAGTGTCCAATGCGGGATTCGATCCTCGGTCCTAGCGGTCCCAACAGTTTACACCATTTGTCCATCATAGTTCTTTCAATTTTTAAAAGAAAATATATAATACACATTTTTTTACAAGTCGTAAAATGAATTGATAGTGTCACAGGCAAATCGTGATGATAATGCGAGTTTGAAAAAATAATGAATTTTGTTCGAACACATCTTTTAAATTAAAAGTTGATTTTTGTTCCACCAGATGGCGCTCTGCCTTCTGTAAAGCACATGTGCTCCTGGTCAGGATATGCTTTCTTTATTTTTAATATTAACACCTGGCCCACTTATTATTATTATTTTTTTTCTATTGTTTTTTCATCTTTTTATAGGTGTGTGTCTTGTTACGTGTGTGTTATCTTGAAGCATATCGCACTATATGTTGTGTTTGGTATCGGATAAAAGTCATTTCTCCCGTCAAAATAGACATCAAAACTAGACGTAATCTATTTGCCATCTCCACAAACAGGTCGATGACAAAGCCACAACACCAGTTTTGGTAAACTGAGAAGTGTCCACCTAGAGACCATGGTTTCTGGCTAATGGCTCTCGTCAGTTCAGGGCTGACTTTATTCCATGAGAATGACACGAGATCAAATGTAAAATTTTCACAATCTATTGTCTAGCTCGCAAAGTGTCTAAACCAAATCTATGGCCAAAATGGCGCCTAGTTTTTGACGTCTATTTTGACGGGAGAGGTGACTTTTATTTTTATAGATAGGGGGGATGTAAACATTGACGAATTTCTCAGTTCGTTGATATAGATTTTGAGAATGAGTAAAGGTATGATAACAGAAAGCCTTTTGCATCTCCTTAAATATGCAAATCGCTACACCAGCACGTAAAAAATAAAAAAACATAATATCTTATTTATTAAAATTCTCGAAAGATAAAAATACAGATTGATGTAAATAAGTAGATATACGTAGTCATATATATATCAGAAGAGATATGCAAATTTTCTACGATTTTATATATTTTAATAGGTTTAAATGATAAAATTTGAAAGGATGCCAAGGTATGCCACGTGTATTGAAATTATATATTATTAAAGGCAGAAAAAAAAAGAATAAATTGTTTAATTTATAAAGATATCATTCGAACAGTACAACTGCAAACTATGCAAATTTTAAATCCAACGTTATATATGTAAATAGATGCAATTGCCTCGCGGTGCAGAAGGAAGAATAGCACTATGCCTGACTGTCAGGATATGGAACCTCTCGAGGAGAAGCGAGAGAAACCTCCAAAAGATGAGCAAGATATGCAAATGGGGGAAGGCAGTTACGAAAATAACGATAAGGAAAAACGTAAAAAATCTCTTTTTAAGAAAATTAGGAAAAAGTTGAACTTTTTCTCGAAAAATGATAAAGATGACCCGAAGAATTTAGCTGCAGATATTACAAAACTATTCGAGGGCTCCAAAGATTCTCTAGAGATGCAGCAACCTCACAGAGAGTCCAAACGAACCATTACACCACCGGAAGATCTTATAACGGATATAGCTGTCGAAGCTGTCCCATCCAATGAACGAACCCAAGTTGAAGAAGAACTCTTACATTCAAACTCTCTACTCGAAAAAAGGGAAATTCATTTAAAAATGGCGATTGATTCTCTTTGGAAAATAATGGGAAAACAAGTCGAAAGTGTTACAGAAAAGTTTGTTGGCCAACACTATGAAAACACTCTTACTTCATTGAGTGAGGAACAGAAACTTTCTCTACTGAAAGATATCAATCTACAAAATTACCAAAGAATTGGTTTAAAAACCAGTATTATGAATACCAATGCTATTCTAGCTAGTTTACCAATGGTATTAGAAACAGAAATAAAAAATTGCGAATTCGACGAATTCGACGAATTAAACGAACTTTTTGTAACCACAAAAGACACTTTCAATTTAGTCAGTTCTCAATTGTACCATTTGGAAGAATTTTTGAATGTAGTTGACACTATAAACATAATAAAGAGTAATATCTACCAGGAATACAGCCCATATGTCGTTATCTACTTAAATTGTCTAAGAAGAAAGTTGGGACTCGGGAAAGAACATACAAGCGTAATGGAACTAGCTGAAAACTGGGGGGATTACATAATCTATCAAGCGACAATCAGAAATATCCTGAAGGAATATACGAAACGAGAGACAAATTTCCCTATTACAGCTGTCATACATCTAAAACAAATGCTAATATATCAAGATAAGAGAATTAACGTGGACCTAGTAAAGCTAAAAGATAAATGTCTATCAATAGGTCTGAATGCAGATGGCATATATACCATCTTGGCGAAATACCTAAAGTACTGGAAAACATACAATCATTTTGCTTTACGCCATTTATTGGAGTCCTAGTACCCTCTCCCTCTATTTTTGTTGATGTAGCGGTTGTTTGTGAAACTTAAAATAAAAGTTGTTAATCCATACCGTTTCCTATAGTTTTGATTTAGCAATGATACCATTTGGATGAGGAAAGTGAAGACTAGAACACGGCTGATTCCACACTAGCCTGTTAAGTGATTCGCTAACCATGACGTATGTACGAAGGAACGTATGGCCATTGGACATATGTCGGACCTGTAGGCTGTTGTTGGGTGCTGCGCTGCCTGGAGTATAGGAACTCCATCTATTATTTCTTACTGTAGTGATTCTGTATAAGACCGCTGGTCTTATTAAAGCTTTGTGTGTGTTAGATTTAGTAATGATATTGTAGCGTAGAAATTGTCTTTGTATATCTGCAGACGTAAAAGTATTGATGACGTGTTTATACACTCATGGACAACACTTAAGGAAGTTGTACCTTTTACCATGTATATCGGGATTGAGACAACTCTGAAAGATAATACAGTGACCTTTATTGAAGACACACGAGATAACCAAGTGTGTATACACTCATGGACAACACTTAAGGAAGTTGTACCTTTTACCATGTATATCGGGATTGAGACAACTCTGAAAGATAATACAGTGACCTTTATTGAAGATACACGAGATAACCAAGTGTGTATACACTCATGGACAACACTTAAGGAAGTTTTACCTTTTAGCATGTATATCGGGATTGAGACAATAACTCTGAAAGATATCACAGTGACCTTTATTGAAGACACACGAGATAACCAAGTGTGTATACACTCATGGACAAAACTTAAGGAAGTTGTACCTTTTAGCATGTATATCGGGATTGAGACAATAATTCTGAAAGATATTACAGTGACCTTTATAGAAGACACACGAGATAACCAAGTGTGTATACACTCATGGACAAAACTTAAGGAAGTTGTACCTTTTAGCATGTATATCGGGATTGAGACAATAACTCTGAAAGATATTACAGTGACCTTTATTGAAGACACACGAGATAACCAAGTGTGTTTACACTCATGGACAAAACTTAAGGAAGTTGTACTTTTTAGCATGTATATCGGGATTGAGACAATAACTCTGAAAGATATTACAGTGACCTTTATTGAAGACACACGAGATAACCAAGTGTGTTTACACTCATGGACAAAACTTAAGGAAGTTGTACCTTTTAGCATGTATATCGGGATTGAGACAATAACTTTGAAAGATATTACAGTGACCTTTATTGAAGACACACGAGATAACCAAGTGTGTATACACTCATGGACAAAACTTAAGGAAGTTATACCTTTCAGCATGTATATCGGGATTGAGACAATAACTCTGAAAGATATTACAGTGACCTTTATTGAAAACACACGAGATAACCAAGTGTGTATACACTCATGGACAAAACTTAAGGAAGTTGTACCTTTTACCATGTATATCGGGATTGAGACAATAACTCTGAAAGATATTACAGTGACCTTTATTGAAGACACACGAGATAACCAAGTGTGTATACACTCATGGACAAAACTTAAGGAAGTTGTACCTTTTAGCATGTATATCGGGATTGAGACAATAACTCTGAAAGCTATTACAGTGACCTTTATTGAAAACACACGAGATAACCAAGTGTGTATACACTCATGGACAAAACTTAAGGAAGTTGTACCTTTTACCATGTATATCGGGATTGAGACAATAACTCTGAAAGATATTACAGTGACCTTTATTGAAGACACACGAGATAACCAAGTGTGTATACACTCATGGACAAAACTTAAGGAAGTTGTACCTTTTAGCATGTATATCGGGATTGAGACAATAACTCTGAAAGATATTACAGTGACCTTTATTGAAGACACACGAGATAACCAAGTGTGTATACATTCATGGACAAAACTTAAGGAAGTTGTACCTTTTAGCATGTATATCGGGATTGAGACAATAACTCTGAAAGAATTTACAGTGACCTTTATTGAAAACACACGAGATAACCAAGTGTGTATACACTCATGGACAAAACTTAAGGAAGTTGTACCTTTTACCATGTATATCGGGATTGAGACAATAACTCTGAAAGATATTACAGTGACCTTTATTGAAGACACACGAGATAACCAAGTGTGTATACACTCATGGAGACAAATCTTAAGGAAGTTGTACCTTTTAGCATGTATATCGGGATTGAGACAAGTGTGAACAACCTCTATCTCCTTAAAAAAAAAAAAAAAGACGACCAGCGATATCAAAGACTTTCCACCCAAGTGTAGTATATGAGCGTAGATGTGGTTAAGTAAAATCCCCTAAAGAGAACGTCAGTATCTACAAATCACCTACCATCTACAGACCTTAAGAGTATTTGCAAGGGTTTTCCCATTATAAACCAAGTGTAACAACCAGTACATTCCATAGAATCATAGGGCGCCTCTCCCGTCAAAATAAACGTCAAAACCTGACCCCATCTATTGACCGTCGCCGCAACTAGCGGCCTCGGGTCGGTGACAAAGCCACAACCAGTTCAGTGTAATATAAAGAGCAACAACGCGCCATCTATATATAGAAAATGAAACCATTAAAACACGAATATTTTCTTTTCTACATAAATCAACATTCTACTGTCCTTACTGCGATGAACAATATTGAGAAGGCTAACTCATCAGTGATGAACCCTCCCAGCAGTTTCACCAATTTAATCTACCAGACTGCTTATATAGAGCTCTAATACTGTATTGGATCATTCTGTTTATATATGTTACACTGAAGGGTGGAATCTTAGAAATGGTATTTAAGTAAACTATGGACATAAGCTTTTAGATTATAGATTTCATTCTCTAGTTAGCGCATACATAGTAATTTAATGCTGGCAAGGTGGCTGGGCCAAATATATGACCAGACTATAGATGGAAAAACAGCAAAACACCTCTATGGTAGATTGTGAAGATTCCATTAGATCCCGTGTGGATCTCATGGAATAAAGTCCGACCTAGACTGACGAGGGCCATTAGCCAGAAACCATGGTCTCTAGGTGGACGCTTTTCAGTTTGCCAACGCTGGTGTTGTGGCTTTGTCACCGACCCGAGGCCGCTAGTTTGCGGCGACGGTCAAAAGATGGCGTATGGTTTTGATGTTTATTTTGACGAGAGAGGCGCCCTATGCTTCTATATATACATATCATACTATGTACAAAGAACATGGCGCCTCTGCCAGCGCTGTAGAGGTTGGTGGAGAATCACCAGCGGATCTCCAGCGACCCCTCAGTGACTCCGTGTTGAAGGAAATGTTAGCCCCAAACCGCGAGATATAAAATAATTGAAAAAAGAAAATCTTGATTTCTAATTAATTTAGTAAAATATAAATAATATTACAACGTAGTATCAGATAACTAGACAGATAAAAAATATAAGATATTTATGACTTCAGAATGACTATGTAACTATAATTAAAATTAACAAATTATAACAATTATTATTTATTTAGTTAACACACCCAGTAGGTTCCTGGAGCTACATACAGAAGTTACCCAGGCTGTTCTTTGTTTTATTTACAATGTAACAGTCCTGAGGTGGACAGATTTATGGAGATTTTATAGGAATTAGGTTGGTGATTTCTAGGAGGTTTGAAGTCAACGGTCAAATAAATAGAAAGTTACACCATAAATTCCCCTAGCAACCATTATACAGTCCTCTAATTGGAATGAACTCTATCCACTAGGAAGTAGAAATGGTCAAATTGTTATTTATTTTGTTAACCCAGTAGGTTCCTGGAGTCATATACAGAAGTAACCTCTGATACCTATGTTTTATTGGTTTTATTTACAATGTTAGTGGAGTGTACTGAGGTGGGCTAAGGATGATGTACTAAGATTGGCGATCCCCAGACCGTCAGGTGGTATTGGAAGGTTGGGCAGGTTCAGTAGAGACAGGTTTACAGCTAGAGAATATTCAACAACAAAGCTATAAAACATATATGAAGATCAAAAGAGACAAAGGTCGCCTCTCCCGTCAAAATAGACGTCAAAACCTGACGCCATCTATGCCGCCAGTTGTGGCTTTGTCACCGACCCGAGACCGCTAGTTTGCGGCTACGGTCAATATATGGTGTCAGGTTTTGGCGTCTATTTTGACGGGGGAGGCGACCTTAGTCTCTTTTGATCAATATCCTCCAGTCAAAATTTACATATATATGAAGATATCATAAATACAGAGTTATTCTGTATTTTATTTTTATTAATTAAAAATAATAAAATAATTTCTACGCCACAATATGAAAACGATATAAGAGGTTGAATTTTTCAAATTCGCAAGAGATTGAATTAGCTCACTTTCTTCAATATTCAAATTAACGATTAAGACGCAGTAACTATGTAAATATGCCAATATATTTCCTAATGTGTAAATATGCAAATATTTAGTATTGGGTATATATACGAGCCGGTGAGTTGCATTTTTTCGCAGTCGGTTAGCTTTCAGCAAAGAGTGAACTCGCAACCATAAGGTGAAAGAAACAAACGGCAATGTCACGTCCCCGTAGACGATGTATACCTGGCCTGGAGGAAAGTGACTCGGAGGATGAAGAGGAGTCTTCTTCAGAAGGTGTCTACGTCGGCAGAACTTCCGTGTCGACACAACCAACCAACCTTGAAAGGGGGGAAACTCCACGCCGCTATGACCAATATAGAATCGTCAGAGATTTGCTGGACCATCTTCCAAAGGCCGAGAAATATGGTTCTCATAGACCTTCAGGAATGATAGAATCTACAATGGAGGGTATGAAGGCCAGTTTCCCTGTTCCTACAAAGCCAAGAACCTCTCCAATGCCAAGATCCGCCATTCCTTCAATGCCAAGACCCAATCTTCCTTTGGAAATAAGAGCTTTTTCCACTGAACCAAAACCCAATCTACCTTCGGAATTAATACCTACTCCCTTTGAATCAAAACCCCTTATTCCTGAGACGAGTGATTCTACAAGCGACACTCTTAAAAAGAGTGATGACAAAGTTTCTAAAAAAAATTCCGACAGCGAAGAAAGTGACGAATACAAAAAAGCTGTTGTACACGATCCAGTCAGTGTTGTTATACCGCTAGGCCGAAATAAGAAAAATGAATCCTATTTACCAACATCGGGCAATGGAATCCAAGCTAAAAAGGGGGAAAATAAAGGGCAAAAAAACGGTCACGCTAAAAACCAAGGTCAACCCAGTAACCAAGGTCAACCCAGTAACCAAGGTCAACCCAGTAACCCAGGTCAACGCGGAAACCAAGGTCAACGCGGAAACCAAGGTCAAGGCGGCGGACCTCCAGGTCAAGGCGGCGGACCTCCAGGTCAAGGCGGCGGACCTCCAGGTGGCGGACCTCCAGGTGGCGGACCTCCAGGTGGCGAACCTCCAGGTGGAGACCCAGGTCAAGGTGGCGGACCTCCAGGTGGAGACCCAGGTCAAGGTGGCGGACCTCCAGGTGGAGACCCAGGTCAAGGCGGCGGACCTCCAGGTGGCGAACTTCCAGGTGGAGACCCAGGTCAAGGTGGCGGACCTCCAGGTCAAGGTGGCGGACCTCCAGGTGGAGACCCAGGTCAAGGTGGCGGACCTCCAGGTGGAGACCCAGGTCAAGGCGGCGGACATCCAGGTGGCGAACCTCCAGGTGGAGACCCAGGTCAAGGTGGCGGACCTCCAGGTGGCGAACCTCCAGGTGGAGACCCAGGTCAAGGTGGCGGACCTCCAGGTGGCGAACCTCCAGGTGGAGACCCAGGTCAAGGTGGCGGACCTCCAGGTGGAGACCCAGGTCAAGGCGGCGGACATCCAGGTGGCGAACCTCCAGGTGGAGACCCAGGTCAAGGTGGCGGACCTCCAGGTGGAGACCCAGGTCAAGGTGGCGGACCTCCAGGTGGAGACCCAGGTCAAGGTGGCGGACCTCCAGGGGGAAAAGGACCCCCAGGTAATGATGATCCAGGAAGCGACAAACCGATCTACAAATATAAATTGAGCAGAAATGAACCTGATCTAGACGGTTACTACGAGGTAATGCGTGCACATCACGTAGACTACCTAAATGAATGTGTTATTGAGATTGCCAAACTGTTCATGCCTCTGCCCACTTCGTACGAGAATGAATCCCAGATGAGTCCATTGAATACATATTTCTCTAATCTTTTCCAACACACGGATACAGACGTCTATGAACTGTACCACGTTGAGTACAACACGGCGCTACAAGCTCTTCCAGAGGCAATCAAAAATCACGGAGAAGAGGCTGTATTAAGGGTCGCTCAAGCCAGATTAAAATTACTTTCTCAAATGACTTCCAATTACCCTTTCGTTTCAAAGAGTATCGAATTTGAAAGTGAAGTATCTATTCTTAATATTCATTCATGGAATACCTTTTTTGAAAATGTTTCGAAAGAGTACTATCTAAGAATACTATACGCAGCATATGATTATCTCTATGCGGTTCTTGCTCAGGAAAACATAAACGATACGATTATCGATCAAGTTATGAAAGTAGAAAACGAGCTCAAAGTTTCCCAGGAATATTTTGATAAGCTCGACATTGAACATGATTTTTGTCAACGTGATAAGATAATTTCACTCCTAGAATCTAATTATTCCTATACCCACCAGATCAAAGCGATAACCAAATACCTTCATGCAATCAAACGGATGAAATCCCTAATTGAAGATATAAAGAAACAATTTCCAGAAGCTCATTATGGGAATAGATATCATCCGGATTCAAGTAGACACTCGAAAGACCGCCATCTACATAGTGTCTATACCTATTTACATACCTGTCTGATAGACCAACATATAACATACACAGACTGGAACGGAATTGGCATATTTAACAAAATTAGAGAAATATCAATGACTCAACCAAAACCAAATAATAAGGAAAAAATCTACACTAACTTGATGGACGCCTTTGTCACTGCTACGATGGAATTTGAACAGCCAACTCTACCTATCCAGAATTGATATCTTGTTGTTGTTTTTCTCCAAAGTTATTGGAAAATAAAATTTTTCTCCTGTTTATTTCTTTAAAATATAATATTTAAGATTTGTCGTGTTTTTCTACCTACTGGTTGACTCAAATCTGACACTATTAAAAGATAGGTTTTATTTTTGACAAATTCAAATCTCATCACCACCATATATATATATATGTAACATCATGTTTGTGTATCAAAAATAGTATATCGCATTCCATGCAAATCATCCCCTGCAACCTACATAGGAGAAACAGGTAAAACTTTTGAAGAAAGAGTAAATTAACACAAAACAGCTTTTAAAAACCATAGCCTATTATTACCTTTAGTAGATCACGCACTCAAACAGGACTATATACCAAATTTTGAAAATTTAGATATTATATACAAAAAATTCAGGATAAACACTCAAGACTCTTTTTAGAAAGTTGGACCTCAATGAAAGATACCAACAGTATTAATAGAAAAATTGACATCCCTCCGTTATATTTACAGTTCAAATCTATTTAATATTCTTTTATTATACTTATTAGGAATCATATTTTTTATTTTTATAAATGTATAAATATAGTCTATTCTTATTTATATTTGTGTGTATATATTTTAAATTTTAGCCCCAGAGTTGTAAATTTATTATATATCGTCGCGTGAAGGCATTACGTGATAACCAAATCAGTTCAAAAACAAGAAAATCCCTGACGAAGTTAGGCGTATAGTCTATTGAAATATTGCTATTTGTAATATATAAAATGTTTTATTTTTGATCCAAAATATGCCATTTAATTAATATATATCTTGACTGAACGCCAAATCTTTATCAAGGTTTTACATTTTTGCATATCATATAATTTACAAGATACACATTTATCATATACAAAAATGTAATGCCTTGATAAAGGTTTGACGTTCAGCCAACCGAAATATTGGCAAATAAATATTTTATTAAATCCAATATATGCCTTATTATCTAATGATTTGAATACGGATTGCTCTAACTAACATCTACCCACATATTCTCATGTCTAGCAATAGCCGCAGTCTTGCAGAAAATTGACATGGACCCAGAACAGCAGCTTTTACACACCCAAGATAGTGGACATTGCTGCTGCTGTGATAGAGATGTATGGAGCGATCCGAGGCTCTTCATTGGACCCGACAACAACATTGATTGCTCTATTTACATAATTGTTCTCTCTTATGCAACATATTTACATATTAACTGTATTGTTGTTCTTAAGAACAAATCGATAGAATCAATACTATAGGGGGCGATAAAGAGCCAGGTGGTAATGGTCCAGGTAACATCAGATGAGATCGAGGTTTTGACACAGCTAATGCTACATGTTCATTCCTGCCTTTATAATTTAATCGCCAATCCAGGGTAAAGTTTCTTTATTTCATTCTAGCTTTCGGGCCAACATGTCCTTCAACAGGAGAACTAGAAGTATGACTTCCAGCTAACTGTACATGTCTTTTTATTTCTCTAGCTTTCGGCCAACATGTCCTTCAACAGGAGAACTAGAACTTCCAGCTAACTATACACATCTTTTTATTTCTCTAGCTTTCGGGCCAACATGTCCTTCAACAGGAGAACTAGAAGTATGACTTCCAGCTAACTATACATGTCTTTTTATTTCTCTAGCTTTCGGCCAACATGTGCTTCAACAGGAGAACTAGAACTTCCAGCTAACTATACACATCTTTTTATTTCTCTAGCTTTCGGCCAACATGTGCTTCAACAGGAGAACTAGAACTTCCAGCTAACTATACACGTCTTTGTATTTCTCTAGCTGTCGGGCCAACATGTCCTTCAACAGGAGAACTAGAAGTATGACTTCCAGCTAACTATACACGTCTTTGTATTTCTCTAGCTGTCGGGCCAACATGTCCTTCAACAGGAGAACTAGAAGTATGACTTCCAGCTCACTATACATGTCTTTTTATATCTCTAGCTTTCGGGCCAACATGTCCTTCAACAGGAGAACTAGAAGTATGACTTCCAGCTCACTATACACGTCTTTTTATTTCTCTAGCTTTCGGGCCAACATGTCCTTCAACAGGAGAACTAGAAGTATGACTTCCAGCTAACTATACACGTCTTTTTATTTCTCTAGCTTTCGGGCCAACATGTCCTTCAACAGGAGAACTAGAAGTATGACTTCCAGCTAACTATACACGTCTTTTTATTTCTCTAGCTTTCGGGCCAACATGTCCTTCAACAGGAGAACTAGAAGTATGACTTCCAGCTAACTATACACGTCTTTGTATTTCTCTAGCTGTCGGGCCAACATGTCCTTCAACAGGAGAACTAGAAGTATGACTTCCAGCTAACTATACATGTCTTTGTATTTCTCTAGCTGTCGGGCCAATATTCCCTTCAAAAGGGGAAGGCGCCATCTACACTCATGGATAAAACTTAAGTGGAAAGTCCTTGGCCGGTCGTTTGCTTTTTTGAAGGAGACGGAGATTGTTTACACTTGATTATCTCGTGTGTCTTCAATAAAGGTTACTGTAATATCTTTCAGAGTTATTGTCTCAATCCCGATATACATGCTAAAAGGTACAACTTCCTTAAGTTTTGTCAATGAGTGTTTGTTTCAATTTTTGTGACAAACATATGTCTTTAGAACCTATTCTAAAGTTCTTGGCCAAACCAATAAAAAAACATCCCATTTAAAAGCTCTGTCACAGTACAGCATCTTCCAGTATTACATCATCTAGTAAAAAAATTATATAGACACAAAAGAAAGGTTATCCATACTTTTAAAACCAGTTTTTCCACCCAAGAACCTCTTCTAAAGTTATTGTAAAACGACGTTTGACAAGTTTTATCGCAAATGTTTCTTTTGAAGGAAAAATCGTAATTTTTATTTTAAGGAGAAATATAACGACTATTTATATCCTTAGGGATGAAGTATGAAAGGATGAATTGTGAAGGGTAATGATGAACGGAAAGGTGTCCAGGAATGGGAATTCCCTGTAAAGGATAACATTTATTTACTGAGTCAAAGTGTCTTTTAGGGAGAGGTGTCCTCTTACTGGAGAGTTGCTAAATACAGTAGAACTACCTCTCTGTAAAAGACAACACCTCGTTACAGAGCCAAAGTGTCTTTTGGGGGAGAGGTGTCCTCTTACTGGAGAGTTGCTAATAGAGTAGAACTACTTCTCTGTAAAGGACAACACCTAGTTACAGAGCCAAAGTGTCTTTTGGGGGAGATGTGTCCTTTTACTGGAGTTGCTAAATAAAGTAGAACTAATTCTCTGTAAAGGACAACACCTAGGTACAGAGCCAAAGTGTCTTTTGGGGGACGTGTCCACTTACCGGAAAATTGCTCTCTGTAAAGGACAAGTTAAAGAGACACAAAGTGTTCTTTAGAGAGAGGTGTCCTCTTACTGGAGAGTTGCTAAATTATAAAAATGGTAATTTTGCCAATGGAAACTGTCTTTTATAGAGAGGTGTCCACTAAAGGGAGGTTCTACTGTACAAACACTCTAAGTTCGATGCATTAGTAGTATCATGCATTTCAAACTCTATTTCCTATTTGCATATACTTCGAATTCTCCTCAGTTATTTAGTTAATCCATCATATCAACAGATATTATTGGAAATTTTCAATCTTATGCAAATATCGATTCACAAATATTTTTATAACTACAATATGGTTCCTAGAGTACATTATAGAAAAAAATTTAAGCACTAGGTAAAAACAAAAAAAAATGTAATTTAAGTAAATTTTATTTTTAAAATATTTCACGAGATTAGCTTACACTCTTCAATAATTCAGATTGTCGACTAAGATGCAAATATATAACTACAATGTGTGAATATGTAAATTTAATAATTGAGTGTTACAAGAGCACCTGTCGTGAGATGCATTTTGCAGTCGGTTAGTTTTCAGCAGAGTGAACTCGCTTACATAAGGTGAGAGAAACAAAGAGATTACGGCAATGTCACGTCCCCGTAGACGGTGTATACCTGGTCTGGAGGAAAGTGACTCGGAGGATGAAGAGGAGTCTTCTTCAGAAGGTGTCTACGTCGGCAGAACTTCCGTGTCGATACTACCAACAAGCCTTGAGAAGGGGAAAACTCCCAGCCTCTATGACCCAAATAAAATCTACAGAGATTCGTTGCTGGACGATCTTCCAAAGGCCGAGAAAGATGGTTCTCATAGAACTTCAGGATTGCTAGAATCTACAATGGAGGGTAGGAAGGCCAGTTTCCCTGTTCCTACAATGACAAGAACCTCTGTTCCTACAATGCCAAGAACCTCTCCAATTCCAAGAACCCTCGTTCCTTCAGAGCCAAGAAGCCCCGTTCCTTCAGAGCCAAGAAGCCGTGTTCCACCAGAGCCAAGAAGCCGTGTTCCATCAGAGCAAATAAGCCGTGTTCCACCAGAGCCAAGAAGCCCTGTTCCATCAGAGCCAAGATACCGTGTTCCATCAGAGCCAAGAAGCCGTGTTCCATCAGAACCAAGAAGCCGTGTTCCATCAGAGCCAAGAAGCCCTGTTCCATCAAAGCCAAGAAGCCCTCTTCCATCAGAATCAAGAAACCCTGTCCATCAGAGCCAAGAAGCCCTGTTCCATCAGAGCCAAGAAGCCCTGTTCCATCAGAGCCAAGAAGCCCTGTTCCATCAGAGCCAAGAAGCCCTGTTCCATCAGAGCCAAGATACCGTGTTCCATCAGAGCCAAGAAGCCGTGTTCCATCAGAACCAAGAAGCCGTGTTCCATCAGAGCCAAGAAGCCCTGTTCCATCAGAGCCAAGAAGCCCTGTTCCATCAGAGCCAAGAAGCCCTCTTCCATCAGAATCAAGAAGCCCTGTTCCATCAGAGCCAAGAAGCCCTGTTCCATCAGAGCCAAGAAGCCCTGTTCCATCAGAGCCAAGAAGCCCTGTTCCATCAGAGCCAAGAAGCCCTGTTCCACCAGAACCAAGAAGCCCTGTTCCACCAGAGCCAAGAATCCCTGTTCCATCAGAGCCAAGAAGCTCTATTCCATCAGAGCCAAGAAGCCCTGTTCCGTCAGAGCCAAGAAGCCCTGTTCCATCAGAGCCAAGAAGCCCTGTTCCATCAGAGCCAAGAAGCCCTGTTCCATCAGAGCCAAGAAGCCCTGTTCCATCAGAGCCAAGAAGCCCTGTTCCATCAGAGCCAAGAAGCCCAGTTCCACCAGAGCCAAGAAGCCCAGTTCCACCAGAGCCAAGAAGCCCAGTTCCATCAGAGCCAAGAAGCCCTGTTCCATCAGATACAAGCTCTCTTTCTGATCTGAGCGACTATAGTGACCAAGAATCTAAAATGCCTGCCGTAAATGCAGTAAACCTACTCGACAATATAGAAAATACCTGCCATTCCGCTGAAGGTACTACTCAGGCTGGCATAGATAATGAAGACAAAAGGCAACCAATTCAAGCTACTCGAGGTGTTCCAGCAGGAGGCAGTATTCGTGGCGGTGCTCGTTCACGAGGCGGTCCTTCCAGAGCTGGTACATCAAGAGGTGGTTCTTCAGGAGGCGGTCCTTCCAGAGCAGGGACATCAAGAGGTGATCCTTCCAGAGGTGGTACATCAAGTGGTCGTATAAGAGGCGCTCCCCCAGGAGGTGGTTCTCCAGGAAGTGGTCCTCCAGGAGACGATGGTGATCCTACAAGTGATTCTCTTAGAGTTAACAAATTGATCTACAAATATTCACTGGAAACAGAAGAAAATGATTTGGAAGGCTATGCTAAAGTAATGCGTGCCGCCCCCGTTTACTCTCTAAATGAGTGTGTCATTCACGTCGCTCAACTTTTTAAGATTAAACGGTATACCCCTCTATCTGACGATTTAGCAACTAAGATGGTGGATATCAACTCTCCTTTTAGCCAATCCGATATGGATGCTGATGTCTATGAACTTTTACATGAAGAGTATACCAATGTTTTAACAACCTACCGTCTAAATGAAAACCTCTATATGCTAGAAAGCGATGCCCAAAAGGTCATGTTATTAATCATAAATGCTAAATGCGAATTGCTAAACGAAATGATATCAAAATATCCATTTGTATCCTGTAGTATCGAAACTGAAAGAGAAAAAGCGTATCAAATCCTATATATATGGCCAGTCTTTTACGAAAGTATTGCGAAAGAGTTCTATCTAAGGATGCAATATTCATTTTATGATTATCTTTATTCAGTACTAATCATGGAAAAATTGGACTTCAAATCTTACCAACAGAGCTCCACATCTTCCAAACAGGAATCCACATCTTTCCAACAACTCGAGTCATGGATAAAAATGATGGGAAATTATAAAAAAATGCTCAGTGATTCCATCGAAGAAAGTTCTTTACGTCATCATATTTCCAATTTAATAAACATTTCAGGTTTTCATCATATCATGGTTGTCATTCAATACATCCGAGGTATCGCAAAGATGCGAAAGTTCATCGAAAGTATTAGGAAAAAGTTCAAAAATATCTGTCATAAGCAAATATATCCTTTTTCATCTAACAACATGAAAGATGAGTTTTTATATCACGTCTACGACTATCTGAAAGACTGGCCAACTCAAATAAATCAAGTAACAACCCAGCTATCGAATTACATTCAAATTTACTGAAAGACGAGATTCTTACAATAATACGACCAACACGATTGAACAACTATACCAATGTTGGATTGATGCATTTAAAAAAGCATCCAACTCAGAAATGCAAACTTGATCTCAAGACCTAAAATCTAGGAATTGAAGAAAAAAAACGATTTTAGAAAAAGGAATATTTCAATAATGAATCTTTGCCCTTAAGATTTGAGCATTTCTAATGAAGTATTTTTTGACTGAATTATCCCTTCTTAGAAAAACTATTTAAAATTTTAGTTTTACAATCCTTTTTAGTAGTCAGAAACACTCCTTTTGAAATACTTCAAAAAGTTTCAAAACTTGAATTAAGATTCATTAAAAAAAAATATATATATATATTTTATTCCATGATGCAATTTTTTTTTAATTAGACCATATTTGTTATCCTTAATTTGTTGAAAATAAAAATTGTTTCTCTTCTCCTAATTTCGTTTTTTTATATTGTTGCATAACAATGTATTAACATATTACATTAAGGTGAATGGCCTCGTTTTTATCTATAAGGAGACTTCCTTTGTTTTTAATACAGTAGAACTTTGAATACGTCTTTATTTCAAATATTTATCTTGGTCCTTAGAATTTCCTATAAATAGAATTTTAATTCGAATTTTTGAATAATTCGATTTTTTTAGTCCCTTTGGCTTCGAAATATTCTAGTTGGACTGTATCTTGAAATTTTTTTTTTTTCTAAAGCTGTTTTAAATTATCAATCCAGCTAGGTTATATAGTTGTTTAAATGCATATAAATGTCTTTTATAAAAAATGCTAATTTTACTTTCTGAGAAGATGCGAATATTTTCAATAATATACGTATACATATGCAAATACATACACAAAAAAAATCTTGTCATATATTTGAGTCAAAAAGCGATCCATTAATTAAGATTATATAAATTTACAGATTTTTTATAGATCCAGATACGCCCTTTTATATAATCTTGTTGTGTGTTAAATATATATATATATATATATATACATATTTTTTTTTTCAATTCAAAATGTTTATTTTAAAGATTTTTTTTTACAATTTGTTGAATATCATGTCTTTATATGCACCAATTTTGCAATTAAATTTGAATACAGTAAATTCTCCTATAACGCGATTAATGTGTTCCGTGTTGTATGAAATCGCGTTATAGGAATTCGCGTTGTACGAAATAAAACTTGTATAACGCGAATGTTGTTAGGGTAAATTGTTAGTGACAAATATCGCGTTGTACGAAAATTCGCGTTGTATAAATAAATTTGTCGCAATTTTTTTATCGCGTTGTACGAAATCGCGTTATAAAAATTCGCGTTATAGGAGAGTCTACTGTATATTCATTTTGATCATGTTGAAGCCTAAATATTTAAACAAACGATCAATCTTTGATAACCTCAAGTGTACAGAATATCAAACTACTCCATCGTAGGGTAGAATACAAGATAGAAATGTAAGTATTGTATTTATATAATAAATAGAAACATCAAATAACGAATGTTTCTTTTAAACGTAAATCAAACTTCTACTGTCCTTACTGCGATGATAAAATATTGGGAGGGTTTGTCTCATAAGTGGTGAACCCTCCCAGCTGTTTCACCAATTTTTAATCTACCAGACCGCTTCTTTAGAGCTCTAATACTGTATTGGATCATTCTGTTTATATATGTTACACTGAAGGGTGGAATCTTAGAAATGATATTTAAGTAAACTATGGACATAAGCTTTTAGGACAGTAGAATTACTAGCGGTGTTGACAATTTAATCTACCAGACCGCTTCTTTAGAGCTCTAATACTGTATTGGATCATTCTGCTCATATATGTTACATTGAAGGATGGAATCTTAGAAATGATATTTAAGTAAACTATGGATATAAGCTTTTAGGACAGTAGAATTACATTTAAATATTTGCGTCGAGCAATGCGTCGGTCTTGGTTCGTGCGGCAGCTTCCATTGAGATGATTGAGCTTTGGTTTCCACGTCATAACCATAAACCCACGCTTCGTCACCAGTTATGACCCTCTGGAGCAAATTTGGGTCGTCGCGGACAGAGTCCAACATATCATTAGCAATGTTCATGCGATGCTGTTTTTGGTCGAAATTGAGCAATTTTGGTACAAGTTAGGCATAAATTAATACAAAGCAATAACGTGCCATCTATATATGTCTTTACGAAATAAAAGTTTATTGAAGAGAAAAAAAAAATAGCATAGGAAAACACGTATAGTATATATAGTGTGTGAAATAATTAAAATTTACAATAGGAGGGTAGTTATGTACCCAGAAATAGACATCTTACCGTAGTGGTGGTGTCTTGCCCATGGAGCAGATCGGTCCATACACCCTGATCACAATACCGGCCAACTGAGGTGCCGTATGGATGTCCTCTTCTGGATTGATGTCTGCCATATAGAGGGCTGCAAGCTCTCTTAGAGTGGTGGTGGTGTCTTGTCCATGGAGCAGATCGGTCCATACACCCTGATCACAATACCTGCCAACTGAGGTGCCGTATGGATATCTTCTTCTGGATTGATGTCTGCCATATAGAGGGCTGTAAGCTCTCTTAGAGTGGTGGTGGTGTCTTGTCCATGGAGCAGATCGGTCCATGCACCCTGATCACAATACCGGCCAACTAAGCTGCCAATTATGTCCATAGTTTATGTAAAAAAATATTTTCCAAGAGTTCAGCTTCAGTATCGATATAAATGGATAACAGCACGAAGCAATATTACAGCGGTATCGTAGATTAAACTGGCGAAACCGCTGGGAGGGTTTAGCAATGATGAGCCAGGCCCTTCCATTATTCTATCATTACAGGAAAGGCAGTATAATATTATTTATGATTCCTTTTCACTTGTACTAATCTATACGAGTATCTGTCAATACTACTAATTGTTGTTCTTAAAGAAAAGGAACTGCTTGTTCTCAATTACTTGTATATAAGTTTATGCCAAGTCCTTTCTTCTTTCTCCTTTTATTTGATACATTATAAATAACATTACTGATTAATATTACTGTTATTTCTGTATATACACTGTTCCACTCGGAGACTCTGTTTATAAGAGCAAAAGGTCTTAATAAAAGTTGTTGTTGTCAGTAGAATATATAGTATAATCCAAAAATTGTTTGAATTTCTTAAAATATATATATATATATATTTTGGTCGCAGTGGTTACAGCCTACTCCACGCTGACGAGCGCCAACAGCGCGAAACGCGTTCGTGGATGGCTTTTCTTGATTTATCAAGATATTGGGTTGGCCAAATATCACGGAGCAAGCTAAATAAACGTTTAGTTTATTTTTGTTCCACCAGATGGCACTCTGCCATCTAAAAAGCACATGTGCTCGTGGTCAGGAAATGCCTTATTTATTTTTAATATTATATATATATATATATATTATTTTGATACTTTTCGCTATATTTTCTTTACCTCAATTCATAAAAGGAGTATTATAAAATAGGCGTATTTGAATATGCAAATTATCAATATAATGGACGAGAAAGGACCAATATGCTCCCCATTTACATAACTAAAATCCGAACAAAAGATGGTCACGCTTGTCAGTGCAGAAGACACGCTAATAAAAGGCTTTGTTTATAATTTCGCAGCAGCCGACACCATCGATTTGCAATTAGCCGTCAAAAAATTACCAGACGATCGACCCAATTGAAGCAGCCGATAGTTTCCACTTAACAAGATCGTTTGGCAATTTTTGTTTTTCTTCTGCTTTGAATCATGTTTTGAACATGTTTGGTTAAGAAAAGAAGAATAGTTCTAAGAGGGTAGACATGTTGAAATTTTTTAAAATTGAACAATGTACTAATATATAAAAAAAGTATTTTTTTAAAAGTTTAATATCAACGTATATAGTTATTATAGTAAATATTATCAAAGCTTATGTCTATAGTTCATTTAAAATACCCTTTCAAAGAGTCTATCTTTAGTATCAGTATAAAAGGAAAACCGAAATGCATGTATACCGGATTCAGACAATATAACTCTGAAAATTATTTAATATACATTGATCTTTATTGAAGACACGTGGGATAACCAAGTGCAAACAGCCTCTGTCTCCTTAAAAAAAAAAAAAAAAAAGATGACCGGCGACATCAAAAACTTTCCACTTTCTTAAGTTTTGTTCATGAGTACATATGTAATTTAAAAAATCGAATATTATTTTTTTCTAATATTTACTATTGTTTATTCGGAGAGATAGTGTGTGTGTGTGTGTTGTGTGTGTGTGTTATATTAAAAAAAAGTGACATTTTAATTTATTAAAAAAATAAAAATAGCAAACCTTTTAAATCTAGTTTTTTTTTTTCAAAATGTAATCTCTTAAAAATTATATATCAAAAGTAATTTTTCCCAAATTGAAAACGTCTTTTTGTGTTCCTCTTTTCTAAAAAAGTATACGCATTTAATTTTCAGAATTTCTTCTTTGTGTTTACTTTTTTAAATAGGTGTTTTTTAATATTTCTAAAATAAAAAAAAAATATTTTCTACAAAAATATTTGTCTTTTATGTAATAACCGCTTTTATAATATTTTAATAAAACTTTAATAAATATATAAACTTGGAGTAAGATAAAAAAACAAAAAAAAAACAAACGACAACTCTATAAGAATTGCTATTAATAGAATATTTGGCGGGAAAATGATTTAATCGTCTGCGTATAAACTAAAAGATCGGCTGATGGCGATTTTCAATATGATTTACCACTTCTCATCATTTTCTAACACAAGGGAATTAAAAAAAGGGGGGGTTTTGAAGTGAGGGTAATTTTTATTTATTAATTTTAAAACAAAAATATTTTTTTAAAAAACAGATGACAGCTAATTAAGGTGTTAGTTAAGAAACGTTCAATTATTTTTTTTTTGAAAAAAGAATTCTGAAAAATAACTTTGTAATTAATTTTCTTTAGTGCCATATCTCTCGAAGCATAAATCAGTAAGTTTTTTTAAAAAGTATTTGAACAAATTTACGTCTACATTCTTTGCATTTTATAAATGGGTAATTTCAAAATTAAAAATACATTTCTACATGTTTAATAATTGTAATTGTGTTGATATTATTGAATTTGTTTTATATAGGTATCTTGTGGTCTTAATTGAAGTCCTCAGAATTTGCAGTGTGTTTTTAATATTCGATTGAAGAGTTGTAGAATATCGATATAAAATATATTTAGTGGATTTTTAATAAAGTAAGTGATATATAGCTAGCAATAAATATGTATATATATGTTTCTATGAAAATGTTAATCTGCAAGACGCAGGTTATCATCATCCCTTTTTTGATTTGTTTTTGTCATTTTTGGCGGTTTGCAAATAAATAACAAAAGATGTATCAGACATTATAAAGACAATAAAGATTTTCTGATAATAAGAAGGTACAAAGATATTGCAGTAAGAAATAATTGAATACAAAAGATTATATATCTAAATAAAATTCAGGTAAAAAGTTTCTTTTAAATTCGAATTTGCAATCTTTCGAGCAAATATACTGTTCTTCAACGGGCTCTATGTACAATCTCTTATTTATGTAATTATATTATAAGAGATTGTACATAGAGTATATATTTTTCAATAAAGAGAGAGAAAGATTGAAACTTCTTTACGAAGACAAAATATTTTTGTTGAAACGTCGAGATAATAAAAAGATTTACTGGCCGAAGTATCTTTCTTTTTGAAAATTTGATTTTTTTTTGTTTTGGTGTTAATTTTGTCTGTTGTTTTAGTGTTATTTTTTATGCTTTGGATTATTTTTGTATGTTGGTTTTATTTTATTTATTTATTTTATGGTATTATTTTTGTATATTTTATTTTAATGTTATTTTTCTATGTTGTCTCATTTATAATGTAATTTTTGTATGTTGTTTTACTGTGCTATTTTATCATTATAACGATGTTACTCAGTGTATTTCACCTATATATATATAAATGAGAAAGGGACAAATTCACATATGGAATAATATTACTTACCTTTTTTTCTGTGAAAAATAGACACTTCGGTCAGTTAAAAATTTTTAAAGAGTTCAATGAAAAAAACTCTTACTGGCCCAAGTGTCTATTTTTAACAGAAATATTGTAAAATTCCTCTCTCTTCGATTAAATAAATAAATATGCTTTACCAATTGAGAAACAAATTTTAATTATATATCTTTCTAATGTTAAATATACACTTTTGAATATATTCCTAACAACAACAATAACAATTACAGTGCTGCCAAATACAAACAATCAAAAATATATTAATTAAACAGAGTATATTATAATCTTATTATATGGTATATTTCAAATATGAATGCCGCGGCCAGACAGTCTATATCTTTAGGATTACTTACCTTGTCGTTTGAATTTAATAAATTGTTGAAGATGGAGTATTGAATTATTGTGTCAATGGATCGGCTGTTGGTGAAGTACGATTGGAATTCTATACGTAGGCAGTTTGCTGGATATTGCTGCTGATGGTTTAGTAGCTTTCAGAGAACGGATGGAAAGGCCAAGTGGTTAAATTCCAGGTTTGTATCTGTCACAGTAAGAGATTCCAGGTATCCTGATGTCTGTAAATGTTTGTGAGTTAATTCTATTTCTTCCTATTAGCCCTTTGTTCTATTGAACTGTGGCTTAATTAGAATATACAGTAAAAGAAGCATACGCCTCTATAATAGTTTCGAATTATCATAACAGATGGCGCTTTAATGTATCATAATATAAATTAATCTTGAAGCATGTTCAGGTACAATCAGAGATCCGCATGATGATATTCCCCAGGAAGTAAGTTTAAATCATTCAATGTTCAAATTCATTATTCCACAGTTGAGAGAACATTCAACGTTCAAATAAATTATTCCAAAGTTGAGAACATTCAACGTTCAAATAAAATATTCCAAAGTTGAGAACATTCAACGTCCAAATAAATTATTCCAAAGTTGAGAGAACATTCAACGTTCAAATAAAATATTCCAAAGTTGAGAACATTCAACGTCCAAATAAATTATTCCAAAGTTGAGAGAACATTCAACGTTCAAATAAATTATTCCAAATTTGAGACAACATTCAACGTTCAAATAAATTATTCCAAAGTTGAGAAAATCAACGTTCAAATAAATTATTCCAAAGTTGAGAGAACATTCAACGTTCAAATAAATTATTCCAAAGTTGAGAGAACATTCAACGTTCAAATAAATTATTCCAAAGTTGAGACAACATTCAACGTTCAAATAAATTATTCCAAAGTTGAGACAACATTCAACGTTCAAATAAATTATTCCAAAGTTGAGAACATTCAACGTTCAAATAAATAATTCCAAAGTTGAGAACATTCAACGTTCAAATAAATTATTCCAAAGTTGAGAACATCCAACGTTCAAATAAATTATTCCAAAGTTGAGACAATCAACGTTCAAATAAATTATTCCAAAGTTGAGAACATTCAACGTTCAAATAAATTATTCCAAAGTTGAGACAACATTCAACGTTCAAATAAATTATTCCAAAGTTGAGAACATTCAACGTTCAAATAAATTATTCCAAAGTTGAGAACATTCAACGTTCAAATAAATTATTCCAAAGTTGAGACAACATTCAACTTTCAAATAAATTATTCCAAAGTTGCGAACATTCAACGTTCAAATAAATTATTCCAAAGTTGAGACAACATTCAACGTTCAAATAAATTATTCCAAAGTTGAGAGAACATTCAACGTTCAAATAAATTATTCCAAAGTTGAGAACATTCAACGTTCAAATAAATTATTCCAAAGTTGAGAACATTCAACCTTCAAATAAATTATTCCAAAGTTGAGAAAATCAACGTTCAAATAAATTATTCCAAAGTTGAGACAACATTCAACGTTCAAATAAATTATTCCAAAGTTGAGAGAACATTCAACGTTCAAATAAATTATTTCAAAGTTGAAAACATTCAACGTTCAAATAAATTATTCCAAAGTTGAGAGAACATTCAACGTTCAAATAAATTATTCCAAAGTTGAGAGAACATTCAACGTTCAAAAAAATTATTCCAAAGTTGAGAACATTCAACCTTCAAATAAATTATTCCAAAGTTGAGACAACGTTCAAATAAATCATTCCAAAGTTGAGACAACATTCAACGTTCAAATAAATTATTCCAAAGTTGAGAACATTCAATGTTCAAATAAATTATTCCAAAGTTGAGAGAACATTCAACGTTCAAATAAAATATTCCAAAGTTGAGAACATTCAACGTCCAAATAAATTATTCCAAAGTTGAGAGAACATTCAACGTTCAAATAAATTATTCCAAATTTGAGACAACATTCAACGTTCAAATAAATTATTCCAAAGTTGAGAAAATCAACGTTCAAATAAATTATTCCAAAGTTGAGAGAACATTCAACGTTCAAATAAATTATTCCAAAGTTGAGAGAACATTCAACGTTCAAATAAATTATTCCAAAGTTGAGACAACATTCAACGTTCAAATAAATTATTCCAAAGTTGAGACAACATTCAACGTTCAAATAAATTATTCCAAAGTTGAGAACATTCAACGTTCAAATAAATAATTCCAAAGTTGAGAACATTCAACGTTCAAATAAATTATTCCAAAGTTGAGAACATCCAACGTTCAAATAAATTATTCCAAAGTTGAGACAATCAACGTTCAAATAAATTATTCCAAAGTTGAGAACATTCAACGTTCAAATAAATTATTCCAAAGTTGAGACAACATTCAACGTTCAAATAAATTATTCCAAAGTTGAGAACATTCAACGTTCAAATAAATTATTCCAAAGTTGAGAACATTCAACGTTCAAATAAATTATTCCAAAGTTGAGACAACATTCAACGTTCAAATAAATTATTTCAAAGTTGAAAACATTCAACGTTCAAATAAATTATTCCAAAGTTGAGACAACATTCAACGTTCAAATAAATTATTTCAAAGTTGAAAACATTCAACGTTCAAATAAATTATTCCAAATTTGAGACAACATTCAACGTTCAAATAAACTATTCCAAAGTTGAGAAAATCAACGTTCAAATAAATTATTCCAAAGTTGAGAGAACATTCAACGTTCAAATAAATTATTCCAAAGTTGAGAGAACATTCAACGTTCAAATAAATTATTCCAAAGTTGAGACAACATTCAACGTTCAAATAAATTATTCCAAAGTTGAGACAACATTCAACGTTCAAATAAATTATTCCAAAGTTGAGAACATTCAACGTTCAAATAAATAATTCCAAAGTTGAGAACATTCAACGTTCAAATAAATTATTCCAAAGTTGAGAACATCCAACGTTCAAATAAATTATTCCAAAGTTGAGACAATCAACGTTCAAATAAATTATTCCAAAGTTGAGAACATTCAACGTTCAAATAAATTATTCCAAAGTTGAGACAACATTCAACGTTCAAATAAATTATTCCAAAGTTGAGAACATTCAACGTTCAAATAAATTATTCCAAAGTTGAGAACATTCAACGTTCAAATAAATTATTCCAAAGTTGAGACAACATTCAACGTTCAAATAAATTATTTCAAAGTTGAAAACATTCAACGTTCAAATAAATTATTCCAAAGTTGAGACAACATTCAACGTTCAAATAAATTATTTCAAAGTTGAAAACATTCAACGTTCAAATAAATTATTCCAAAGTTGAGAGAACATTCAACGTTCAAATAAATTATTCCAAAGTTGCGAACATTCAACGTTCAAATAAATTATTCCAAAGTTGAGACAACATTCAACGTTCAAATAAATTATTCCAAAGTTGAGAGAACATTCAACGTTCAAATAAATTATTCCAAAGTTGAGAACATTCAACGTTCAAATAAATTATTCCAAAGTTGAGAACATTCAACCTTCAAATAAATTATTCCAAAGTTGAGAAAATCAACGTTCAAATAAATTATTCCAAAGTTGAGAGAACATTCAACGTTCAAATAAATTATTTCAAAGTTGAAAACATTCAACGTTCAAATAAATTATTCCAAAGTTGAGAGAACATTCAACGTTCAAATAAATTATTCCAAAGTTGAGAGAACATTCAACGTTCAAAAAAATTATTCCAAAGTTGAGAACATTCAACCTTCAAATAAATTATTCCAAAGTTGAGACAACGTTCAAATAAATCATTCCAAAGTTGAGACAACATTCAACGTTCAAATAAATTATTCCAAAGTTGAGAACATTCAATGTTCAAATAAATTATTCCAAAGTTGAGAACATTCAACGTTCAAATAAATTATTCCAAAGTTGAGAACATTCAACGTTCAAATAAATTATTCCAAAGTTGAGACAACATTCAACGTTCATATAAATTATTCCAAAGTTGAGAACATTCAACGTTCATATAAATTATTCCAAAGTTGAGAACATTCAACGTTCAAATAAATTATTCCAAAGTTGAGAAAGCATTCAACGTTCAAATAAATTATTCCAAAGTTGAGACAACATTCAACGTTCAAATAAATTATTCCAAAGTTGAGAACATTCAACGTTCAAATAAATTATTCCAAAGTTGAGAACATTCAACGTTCAAATAAATTATTCCAAAGTTGAGAACATTCAACGTTCAAATAAATTATTCCAAAGTTGAGACAATCAACGTTCAAATAAATTATTCCAAAGTTGAGACAACATTCAACGTTCAAATAAATATCTGAAGTTGAAATATATATTTTCCATTGTTGGGCCATCACCTAGCGATGTTTTAAATTTCTCTATTTTGAATCAACAAAACAAAAAGTCTTCATTAAGGACACTCGTCCCATACAAGATTCTACCAGATGGGCATTCTTGGAGATTAAACTGGCGAAACAGCTGGGTGTATTCATCACTGATGAGTCAATCCTTTCCAGTTTTTATAGTAGAAAGTCTATTTTATTAGAAAAATATATACTTCTTGTTTAATAATTGTATATATCACACATACACCTTTATTAAGACCACCGGTCTTATACAGATTCACCACACGAAGTAAGAATAGATAGAGCTCCTATACTCCAGGCAGCACAGAACCCAACAACACCTTCTAGGTCCGACGTTATAACAGAATACACACATTCAGCTTTATTAAGACCACCAGTCTTATACAGATTCACCTCAGGAAGGAAGCATATATGGAGCTCCTATACTCCAGACAGCACAGAAGCCAACAACAGCCTCCAGGTCCGACGTTATAACAGAATACACACACAGCTTTATTAAGACCACCGGTCTTATACAGATTCACCACAGGAAGGAAGCATAGATATATTCCAGGCAGCACAGAACCCAACAACAACCTCCAGGTCCGACGTTATAACAGAATACACACACATACAGCTTTATTAAGACCACCGGTCTTATACAGATTCACCACAGGAAGAAAGCATAGATATACTCCAGGCAGCACAGAACCCAACAACAACCTCCAGGTCCGACGTTATAACAGAATACACACATACAGCTTTATTAAGACCACCGGTCTTATACAGATTCACCCAAGGAAGAAAGCATAGATATACTCCAGGCAGCACAGAACCCAACAACAGCCTCCAGGTCCGACGTTATAACAGAATACACACATACAGCTTTATTAAGACCACCGGTCTTATACAGATTCACCCAAGGAAGAAAGCATAGATATACTCCAGGCAGCACAGAACCCAACAACAGCCTCCAGGTCCGACACATGTCCAATGGCCACACGTTCCTTCGTGGTTACGTCATGGATAGCGTATTACTGAACAGGCTAGTGGGGATTCAATTGTATATATCTAAAATTATATATATATATATAATTGTATGTAATTCCACTGTTCTAAAATCTTATATCCATAGTTCATCTAAAATACCCATTCCAAGAGTCTAGCATCAGTATCACTATAAAAGGAAAACCGAAAAATTCAATATATCAGCAGTATGGTAGATTAAACTGGAGAAACCGCTGGGAGGGTTCACCACTGATGAGCCAGGCCCTCCCATTAATTTTTCCATTGCAGTAAGGGCAGTAGAAATTGTTTAATTTTCAAAAGAATCATACGCGTTAATAATAGTTTCGAATTTTCATATACAGTTAAACCTGTCAATAGCGCCCCCTCTAAATAGCGCCTTCCTCTCTATAGCGCCCGATTTTAAACATTAAAATGTAAACATTTCACATTAAAAGTGACCTGTCTATAGCCCCCCCTCTCTATAGCACTCTATTTTGGTGAGTCCCAAGAGGGGGCGCTATAGACAGGTTTAACTGTATATAAAATATACAGTCAACTTTCATAACTTCCCAAGGTAATAATACAAAATACAAATAAATAAATAGTGTGTGATGTTTCGGTAACAACGCTGTAATTGAAACGTCACACACTATTTATTATTTGGATTTGATGTCTTATTAACTTGTGTTTCTAATCTATAATCCAAATTGTACCTTATCACTTTCATAACTTCCATAAAATATCACAGAAGTTTGTTACAACGTTAGCCAAACACCATACAAGATGAATACAGATAATTGAGCTAAGTAGCCATCCTATAGGACCATTCTAACCTATCATTTGGCTCGTATTTATCTTCATTCTCATTGGTCGATTGATTCTCAGTCTGAGGGAAGCACATTCCTGTTAGAGAATTAGCCCTACGTAGTCTTAATGACACTTTGATGGGGATATTTCCTTAACGACCTATTCAAACCGCCAACGTTTGTCACGCACAAACCTTTTATCAGAATAATTATAGAATTGATAGATAATATATACCAATATTTCTGTGAAAAATAGATATTTCAGCCAGTTAGAGTATTTTTATTTTCTCAACGTTTCGACAAAAATCTTTTCTCTTCGTTAAGACAAATAAATAAAGCATTTGGTAAGGCGATAAAAATTGTTCTGAGGTTGCAAGGTGCACATCAGAACAATTTTTAACGCCTTGCCAAATGCTTTACTTCTTCTGACGAAGAGATAAAATTTTTGTCGAAACGTTGAGAAAATAAAATACTCTAACTGGCCGAAATATCTATTTTTTACAGAAATATGAATGCAGGCCAGGTAGCCTCTATCTTCAGGATATAACAATGTTATAGACTTGACTAGATGGAACTTTTGCCGGAAAGAATTTGCTCTATAAAAAAAATAGGACGCCTCTCCAGTCAAAATAGACAACAAAACTAGACGCTATCTATTGATCATCTCCAGATAGACGCTTCTCAGTTTGACAAACCTGGTTTCACTGACCCGATCCGCTAGTTAGCGGTGACGGTCAATAGATGGTGTCTAGTTATGACGTCTATTTTGACGGGAGAGGTGCCCTATATTTTATATTTCAGTTTACTCCCATATATCAATATGGTTTTATTTATCCTATCGTATAGTTATACAAGGTCGTGGAGTCTGAATTCATGAATTATATTTATAGCTTTGGTGAAGTTGGAATATACACTCATGGACAAACCTTAAGGAAGTATAAAGTCTTTGATGTCACCGGTCGTCTATATATATATCTTTGAAGAAGACAGTGGCATTATGTTCACACATTCACTGTAATATCTTTCAGAGTTATTGTCTCAATTCCGATATACATGCTAAAAGGTACAACTTCCTTAAGTTTTGTCTATGAGTGTATACACACTTGGTTATCTCGTGTGTCTTCAATAAAGGTCACTGTAATATCTTTCAGAGTTATTGTCTCAATTCCGATATACATGCTAAAAGGTACAACTTCCTTAAGTTTTGTCTATGAGTGTATACACACTTGGTTATCTCGTGTGTCTTCAATAAAGGTCACTGTAATATCTTTCAGAGTTATTGTCTCAATCCCGATATACATGCTAAAAGGTACAACTTCCTTAAGTTCTGTCCATGAGTGTATATAAGATTTCAAACGCGAGACCCCATTTGACATGTTTAACTTGTACAACAGTCTCCCTTCCACATTCACATCTTGGATGAAGACCATCGTAGCATTCTCAATCAACCATCTCGGAAAAATCAGTTTAATGAAGTAGTCAACATCTTATAAACTCAATTAAGCTCTAATTAGTTCATTATCAGATCTCACAAAATTAAATTACGTCTAATTAAGCGCAAGTTTAAATTTTATTCTCATTTCTAGTGAAAAATTCTTCCTTTATGCAATTAATTCTTCACAAAGAACATTCTAACTTATTGACATATTGGCAATACGCTGATTTCTTTGTGGATTCTTTTGAATAAAATTGGATCAAATCATTTTGTTCTGGAGGCTCTGTTGTCTAGGACGTCAAAGAATAAACCCAATACATTGGTCCTGTACAAGTTTTACAGGGCTGTACAAGATAAGGAACATTGTGGAAAGAAAGCCGTATGTAAATAGATATGTAAATAAACGATGTATGTAAATAACTCATCTTTTCTAAGCAATTATACACCTGGGTGAATCCTGTGTAGGACATAGGTCCCCAATAAAAGGCTTGTTGTTGTATATATAGAGTTTTACAGGGCTGTACAAGAGAAGAAACATTGAGAAAACAGAGCCGTATGTAAATGGATATGTAAATAAACGATGTATGTAAATAACTCATCTTCTCTAAGTAACTATACACGTGGGCCAATTTTGTTTAAGGTATATGTACGCTATAAAAGGCTGGTTGTTGATTTCTTTATTGAACAACAAGAATGAGGGTCGGTGGAAGGATGGTCGAAACCGTTGATTTTCGACCGCTACGACCCGGGTTTGATTCCCTCATTGGGCACTTTTTTTATGATTGAAAGAAATGCTCCAATGGCCCCCGATTCTTGCAAAAGTCCAACACCACAAGCGAATGCAAGTAACCAAACGGGGCTCTGACACATTTGTAAGTGCAAAGTCAACCTGTTTTTAACAGATGTAGACATGTGGTGCACTTATAGTAAAAGCAGTCGCCTACTTCTACCCACCGTGTTTATCATGGCCTGTACCACGTGTACTATGGATAAGCAAAAAAAAAAAAAAAAAGAATCCCGATGTTACATTTCTCTATCTGCTTTTTCTCATTCTGAGAAGATCAGATTCTGTGGCCAATAATTAGGATGTTCTTTTATAAATTTGAACGCCATCTATCGATAAAATTTGTAATTTATTAATATTTAAAAGAGTTTTTTTTTGTAATGCTATATAGACTCTTTGACAAAACTTAAGGAAGTGGGAAAGTCTTTGAGATAACCATTGTGTTACCAAAATTGTCTCTGTCTCCTTAAAAAAAAAAGACGAATAACACATCAAAGACTTTCTACTTCCTTAAGTTTTGTCCATGATATATATATTTTAAGGATACAGAGGTTGTTCACACTTGGTTATATCGTATGTCTTCAATAAAGGTCACTGTAATATCTTTCAGAGTTATTGTCTCAATCCCGATATACATGCTAAAATGTACAACTTCCTTAAGTTTTGTCCAGAGTGTATACACACTTGGTTATATCGTGTGTCTTCAATAAAGGTTACTGTAATATCTTTCAGAGTTATTGTCTCAATCCCGATATACATGCTAAAAGGTAAAACTTCCTTAAGTACTGTTCATGAGTGTACTTGAGGAATATACATAAATACAAAAACACTATACCCCCGACTAATTACACCTAGATAAATTGAAAAGAAGTGACATATCCTCAGCCCCTGTGGGGTCATACCGGGTGTAGATGGATGCAGGAAGAAATGGCTGAAACAAACATCGTCAAGGATAAAGAGATCAATCTTTTATCCCCTTTCCCGAGAGAAACGGCTTCTTAAATTCGTTGATTTGTGTTTATTCTAGTCCCGAGGTCGGAATAGGAAATCTCTCTCTTTTTTTTCTCTCTCTTATTTTCTCTTTCTTTCGTTTGGAATTTCAAATCGGCAGAATCATCCCAACTGAGAGTTCGGGCCGTACATTTATTTCTTTGTTTTCTCTCAGAATCTTCACATACATATATATGAAAAAATAGTATAAATGTAACATTGTACTGGGATAAGGTGCATAAATTAAGAAAAAGGCATCTACTTATCGTGCAACTGAAAGTTGCTGATGGCTTGCGCCATCTATCGGAATAAATATCAACTATTCTCGTTGATTTTTAATTATTCCAGAATTGGCCAAATACCCATTCTTGATTAATCAAGAAAAGCTAACCACGGACGCGTTTATGGTATTTGGCCAATTCTGGAATAATTAAAAATCAACGAGAATAGTTGATATTTATTCCGATAGATGGCGCAAGCCATCAGCAACTTTCAGTTGCACGATAAGTAGATGCCTTTTTCTTAATATATACATATATATATTATGATACATTAGTGCGCCATCTGTTATCAAAATTCGATACTATTATAGACGCCTATGATTCTTTTTAAAAATTAAACAATTTCTACTGTTCTTACTGGTTCTCCCATTAATTTTTCCATTTCAGTAAGAACAGTAGAAATTGTTTAATTTTTAAAAGGAATCATACGTGTCTATAATAGTTTCGAATTTTCACACATATATACATACATACGTGTATGTATTATTTTATCTTTGATCCAAGGAATATTTATATTCCACCGATTATTTTACAAGGATTTTTTATTTACAAGTCAGACTGCGGTAATATATATGTTATAAAATAATTAAAGAAATTTAAACTAAATTTTTGACGCATAACATTCTTTTTAAAGTGAATCAATTTCTACGGAGTGTTTCCTTAAGGCAGTGATAAAATGATGAGAGGCGTGGCTCATGAGTGGTGAACCAGTCCCTCCCTTTATTTTATCATTGCAGTAAGGGCAGTAGAAATTGTTTAATTTTTTAAAAAGAATCTTACGTGTCTATAATAGTTAAAATTTGTTAAAACAGATGGCGCGCTAAACCAAAAATATATAATTAAAGCCCAGGATGTTTCTTTTACACATCAAACAAATTTATACTGTCCTTACTGCGATGACACAATATTGGGAGAGCTTGGTGCATCATTGGTGAACCCTCCCAGCGGTTTCGTCAATTTAATCTACCAGACCGCTTCTTAGAACTCTCTATATAGCTAAATTAATGTCAATGTCCCATATACTAGATGACTGCCCGCTGTACAAATTCAATGGAGGAATCTCCAATCTCCATTCTGTCACCCCGGAAGCCCTGAACTGGCTGAAGGCCTTGCCTCTCAGACTTTAATGACCGATATGTCCTCACTTCTTTTTTCTATATTTAATTCATTTTGTCTCCTCTCTAATTGTAAATACGCTGCTGTATCACCTCATAAGCATAAATAATAAATAAATATAAATGATGGCGTCTAGTTTTGACGTCTATTTTGACGGGAGAGACGACCTTTGTCTCTTTAGATCAATAACCTCCCGGCAAAATATCCATCTAAATACATATATAAAGTAATTGATAAATATACATATATACAGTCTTCACCACGCTGACGAGGACCAACAGCCCGAAACGCGTATATGGTTTATCTTTTTTTTATTTATCAAGAAATTGGGTTGGCCAAATATTTTTGGATCAAACTAAATTAACCTTTAGTTGATTTTTATTTCACTAGATGGCGCTTTCCAATCTAAAATGATCATTTCAGCGGTTATGAAATGCTAATTATGTTTTTTAATACCAACACCTGGCCATTTATACGTTTTTCTTAAATTTTCACACATATATATATGTGAAAAAATGATAAAAAAATAAATAAAAAGGTCAGGTGTTGATATTAAAAATAAAAAGGCATATCCTGACCAGGACCACATGTGCTTTACAGAAGGCAGAGCGCCATCTGGTGGAACAGAAATCAACTAAACATTGATTTAGCTTGTTCCCTGATATTTAAATCAACTCAATTTCTTGATAAATAATTCAAAAAAAGGTTAACCATATATAAAATATATACAGTCTTCATTGGTGGCGTCCACCGTGGATAGACTCCACCACCGATGGACTGCGAGAGTTCACAGAGTGTTGATGAGATGGCTGGTGTTACCTACCTCAAGATGGTACTGTAGATGGTAGCTACACTGGTCATTGTCTCGGGATGGAGATCGACACCGAACAGCCAGGCCTGCAGAGAGAGAGAGAAAGAGAGATAGTAAGATAGTGTAAGGTTAAATAGTTCCAATTGCCACACCTAGATGGCGCTGTGTTAAACTTTGTGTTTTATAAAAGTTACATTTTTTAAATGTGGATATTTAATTATTCTTTTTTAAATTATTTTATATTCTATTGTAAACAATAGGTTATATTTCTTTATTGTTAGAATACCATTTAACTAAAATTATATGCCTGTATAAGTCGAGAGACTTTTTGAAATAAAAGTAACTTTTAACGGCAAACCGTGTGTGTGGTAATTAATTATCCTACATTGGTGAGCTGGTGCGCTTCTGGTCAGTCCTAACTGTCACACTACCAGTGGTAAGGCTGTGGGATACTGCCAGAAGTAAGCACTTCTTTGAGGTGGCTAATTGGGTCTCCTTTGGTCTGTCCCGACTGTCCCCCCACCAGTGGTAATGCTGAGGGATACTGCCAAAGGAAGGGGTGCGCAAACCTTGGGTTTGTCGACATCATAGTATTTCATAGTGCCTTAGATAGTGCCACAGACCGGTTAAAGTTGCCACAGTCCAGTTTAAAATTAATTTTGCATAATAATTTTTTTTTAAAGTAAATTTTGTAATTTTAAATTTTTGATCTTAAAAAAGTAGCTTTTGTAATAGTTTAAAATGCAAGTAAAACAGGAAGCGGAGACAAATAAGGTCTCGATCAGAATACCGCCATTCTGATCAGACAAACCAGAGATTTGGTTTTACCAGGTGGAGGCTCAGTTTGCTATTTCGGGAATCACCCAAGAGTCCAAAAAATTTAACTATTTGGTATCCCAACTAGAGCCGCAAATTTTAGAGAATTTATGGGATATAATCCAAGATTCCCAGAACAATAACAAATACACAACGGCCAAAAATCGTCTCGTATCAATTTTTAAAGAGAGCGAAGAAAAAACCTTAAGGAAGCTACTAACTGGACTGGAATTAGGCGACCTAAAGCCTACCCAAATACTGAGGAAGATGAGAACCCTCAAAACCGATAAAGACATCTCGGAAAAAGTTCTCCAAACATTATGGATGGACAAATTACCTGAAATAATAAAAAATATATACTAGTAGTGAGCGAGGAAGGCCTGGACAAGCTTGCAGAGATGGCTGACAAGATTCAGGAAATGAACCCTCAACTACAAGTTTATGAAGGTAAGAATAAAGACCCAACATTTGAGGAAATGACTGCTACAATTGCGTCACTTAAAGAGGAAATAGCAACTTTGAAGCTAGAGAATCGTACTAGGCAGAACAGGCGTTCCAATTCGCCTCGTCCAAGACAGCGATCTCGCTCAAGAAAGTACAACCCAAGTGGCAAATACTGCTATTTCCATTACAGGTTTGGAAACAAATGCCGCCCAGATAAATGCACTTCGCCCTGTCAATGGAAGAAGCCATCGGGAAAACTCCAGCGGGTGGGGGAAGCGGCGACAGATCCTACTGCCCAATGGACAAACGCTTGTCGCAAATCCAAATTATTCGTCACGGACGCAAAAACGGGAATGCAATTTTTAATAGACAGCGGGGCAGATATTTCCCTTATCCCATTCAAAGGCAACGGTACACCTACAGAGGACATCCAATTGTATGCTGCTAATGGAAGCCTCATTCCAACTTATGGATTTCAGATATTGGACGTCGACTTGGGACTACGAAGAAATTTTAAATGGCGCTTCATCAAAGCGAGAGTGTCCAAAGGTATTCTAGGAGCTGATTTCCTCAAAGAGCACAATTTATTAATTGATTTGAAAAACAGGCAACTTTTTGATGGTTGCACTAACCTGAAAATTAGAGGCGCAGTAACCTCAATGAGTTGTGGCATCAGCACCCTAGACAAGAATTCAAAATTTTATAATATTCTTTCTTCGTTCCCGAATATAACCATTCCAAACTTGCTGAGGCCCAAAGTCCAGCACAATGTTAGGCACTTTATAGCAACAAAAGGTCCTCCAGTTTTTGCAAGAGCAAGACCATTGAACAGCATGCTCTTGAAGATCGCTAAAAAAGAATTCCAATACATGCTGGACAACCACATAATTCGACCATCTAGATCGCCGTGGGCAAGCCCCCTACACATGGTAAGGAAAAAAGAAGGCTCATGGAGACCCTGCGGTGATTATAGAAAACTTAACAGTGTGACCATTCCAGATAGGTATCCGATCCCTAAACTCGAAGACTTCAACCACATATTGAGGAAGACCCGTTACTACTCAAAAATAGACCTCTTCAAGGCTTATTAGCAGATCCCAATCAATGAGGAAGATCGAGAGAAAACGGCTGTTATCACCCCGTTTGGACTGTTCGAGTTCGAGGTGATGAGTTTTGGATTATGTGGCGCACCTGCTACATTCCAGAGGTTCATCAACCAAGTTTTATGGGGTCTGGATTTTGTTTTCCCATATTTGGACGACATCCTTGTAGCTTCGAAATTCGAAGAAGAACATGAGAGTCATTTGAGAGCAGTTTTTTCAAGACTGGATCAATATGGACTACGCATCAACCAAGCGAAGACCGTCCTAAACGTCAATAACGTCGAATTCCTAGGATATTGGATCACTCCAGAAGGAATAAGACCAACAGAATCGAAAGTTCAAGCCATAGTGGATTACAAAAAACCTGAAACAGTGCAAGATCTAAGAAGATTTTTAGGGATGTAAAATTTTTATCGTCGATTCTTGAAGAATGCAGATGAAGATCAAGCTATCTTGAACGATTTCTTAAAGGGCTCTAAGAAAAATGACAAGCGCTCTATCCCCTGGACGGAAGAAGCTGAACAGAAATTTATAAAGTGCAAAACAGAATTATCAAAAGCAGCACTATTGACATTTCTTGACCCCGAATGTCCTTTGGCTCTATTTACAGACGCTTCCGACAGAGCGATGGGTGCAGTCCTACAACATTTCATAGATGGAGCTTGGAAGCCCATAGCGTTCTTTTCAAAGAAATTGAGCGAAAGCCAGACCAAATATAGCACTTATGATCGCGAATTGCTAGCTATTTTTTCGGCAATCAAACATTTTAAAATTTTCTTGGAGGGTCGAGATTTTACCATTTTTACTGATCAGAAACCACTGATCTACGCCTTCCAACAAAACCTCGAAAAAGCTTCAAATTAGACAGTTGCAATATATCTCCCAATTCACGACTTCGATTCGGCACGTCAGCGGCAAGGACAACATGGTGGCCGATACGTTGTCAAGAATATCTGAAATCATCTCAGTTGATTACGACATCATTGCTGAGAAACAAAAAGACGATACTGAATTATCGAATCTTCGATCACAAAACAAGTCGCTGATTTTTAAAGAGCATCGCTTGCCTTCAGGAAAAAACCTTTGGTGCGATATCTCCACTAACAGAATAAGGCCATATATTCCAGAAGAATTCAGGATAAACGTCTTCACATCAATTCATGGACTGTCTCATCCAGGAATTGAGACTACAGTCAGAGAAGTGACCTCACGTTATATATGGCTTAATATAAACAAAGACATTAGGAATTGGACTAAGGGATGCATAAACTGCCAGAAGAGTAAAATAACTCGTCATACCAAAACTGAGTATGGTGAATTCGGGAAACCTGATGAGCGGTTTGGAACCGTCCACATCGACTTGATTGGACCTCTACCACCATCGGAAGGAAAAACCTATTGCCTGACCCTTATCGATCGTTTCACCAATTGGGTGGAAGTTCTGCCATTGGAAGACATAAAAGCAGATACCATATTCAAATCCTTCTACAAGGATTGGATCAGCAGATATGGAGCCCCATGCCATCTAATAACTGATAGAGGCATGCAATTCATGTCTCATAAACTTAAGGAATTTGCCAAAATGTGCGGAATCCAGTTGAAGCATACGACTTCATACCATCCCCAGAGCAATGGCAAAATTGAAAGGTTCCATCGAACTTTGAAAACTGCAATAAGTTCTCACAACTACATCAGGTGGACCGAGAGGCTGCCTTCAGTACTCTTAGGATTAAGATCCTCAATCTACGGTTCTTCTGATTTTTCCATAGCACAAATGGTATTTGGCAAGACCATAAGACTTCCAGGAGATTTTTTCCAGGACTCTCAACAATCGATAGATAGAGATGATCTCATCAAAACCTTGCAAAAAGACATGTCTTCCCTCCAACCCATGAAATCAAGGATCAACCGGAATCCTAATGTCTTCATTCATAAGGACTTGCAAAGTTGCTCCCACGTATTTATTAGAAAGGACAGAGTTAAAAAACCTCTCGAACCGGCTTATGAAGGCCCATTTAAGGTTTTGAAGAGGACTGTAAAATATTTTACAGTATTGGTTAAAGGAAAAGAAGACAATGTTTCCCTCGACCGTTTGAAACCAGCTTATCTTCTGAAGGAGTCATGCCCTGAAGATGATGACCGGCGCCAGCAACCAGGGATCCAGCAGGACCAAGGCCCGTACCCAGAGAGTCCATTTTGAGGAACCCCAAAGGACTCGTAGTGGTAGAGTGATTCATCCTCCCCAAAGATTTTAACATAGCGTGACCTCGGTCACTGGAGGGGGAGTGAATGTAGGGTTAAATAGTTCCAATTGCCACACCTAGATGGCGCTGTGTTAAATTTGTGTTTTATAAAAGTTACATTTTTTAAATGTGGATATTTAATTATTATTTTTTAAATTATTTTATATTCTATTGTAAACAATATGTTATATTTCTTTATTGTTAGAATACCATTTAACTAAAATTGTATGCCTGTATAAGTCGAGAGACTTTTTGAAATAAAAAATAACTTTTAACGGCAAACCTTGTCTGTGGTAATTAATTATCCTACAATAGAATGTATATTTAATGAGCTCAATTTACAAATAATTATCACAATTATCACCAGCATAATTTTCGTGGTGTTTTCAAAGAATTTAAAAGGTATGCCTTAAGGCAAGGAAAAATTAAAGTGACTTATACCTGCCATCAATGTTATAGATTCTAAATAATGGATGGTCTCTGAGTGAACGGACACTTACTTAATACAGTCTCAAGATTATAAATATTTCAAATATACATGCTGATAATCAAAGGAAACCCACGATTCTAAAGGGCACAGGTGGACTGAGAAGTGATATTCTTTCAGATAACTATACCGACAAGAGTCTACTGGGTGCTGTAAACTACTACAGGGTGGCTGGAAAATATGGTTCTCTTTATTTATGAACTTAATAACAGTATTTAAAGAGCATGGGCGTGTGAATTCTTGTGTTTCGAAAAGCTAATGTTTTTTTTTTATATTATCCCTAGTACATGTGGTACAGGCCATGATAATCATGGTGGATAGAAGTAGGCGACTGCTTTTACTGTAAGTACACCACATGTCTACACATGGTACAGGCCATGATAATCATGGTGGGTAGAAGTTCGCAACTGCTTTTTACTGTAAGTACACCACATTTCTACAAATGTGAAAAGCAGTTCGACTTTACACTTACAAATGTGCCAGAACCCCGTTTGGTAATTTATACTCGATGGTGAGGTTGGACTTTTGGCAAGAATCGGAGGCCATTGGAGCATTTTTATTTTATTTATTTTTTTTATTTATTACAAAACGCACGCTATATCCTATGTGGATATTTGCATGTAAATGTTTAAACCATTTTATGTACATAGTTTTTAAATATATATATACAAATTATTTATAGTTTTAGAGAGAGAGTGAAAGTTATTCAAATTTACATTTTAGAACAATAAATTATACAAGAAACAAAGATTATTTACATACATATCATCAAAAGTCCAATATATATTTATAATTACAACCACTAAACCAGTGGCACAAATATACTAATTAAAACTAGAAATTTCAATTCTTAATGTAATTCAAGTCCACGGCATTTGAGATAGAGTCTACAGAACTTGTTAAATTTTCTATATTCTTCTTTACTGGAAACCATTTGGCTTAAACTAGAACTGTTCATTTGACATTGTACTCTCAAATCAGCAACAAGTGGGCACCGGATTAAAATATGCACAGGGTTGTGATCTTCTTGGTCACATAAGCAGATTGAAGAATCAATTCTGCCAATTCTATATAAATATGTGTTAAAGTCTCCATGCCCCGTAAAGAATTGTATATTATAAAAATTTGGCTGGATAAATTAGGGTAATCTTGAGTTTTCAAAAAATTCTCTGAAATTATCATTTGAGTCTTCATAGTATTTTTGAATTTTTTCATTTATAAAGTTAAATATTATCATTCTTTTGGCTGGATCATTTCTATTATAATCTATTTCAACTTTAAGTATGTTTGACATAATGAAATCCGTAATTTTAGGTATTCTTGCGAGAACATGTGTACAATTCGAAGATGTTGTATTATAAGCATGTATACAGTGTTTAAGAATTTTATACTGTAGTGAATCTATTTTGTTTTTTGATCTCGTGTTTATGTATGGGTACCAGATTGTTGAACCATAAGTTATTGTGCTTCTAAATAAGGTCTTATATAATGTTAATAATCGCCTACTATCCAATCCCCACGATTTCTTTGTTAAACCAAGAAGATATCCACTAGCTCTAGTTGTTTTTGCAATAACACTGTCGATGTGTGAGGCATAAAATCTAATTTGTTCTTGTTTCGGTGATTCTTGAAAGTTAATCCTAGTATTTTTAGGTTTTCAACTGGTTTGACAAGACTATCATGCAGGGTAATTACATACTTTTTGCAGTTGAATAAATATAAAATCTTTGTTTTCTGTCTTGATATTTTAAGTTTGTTGTTTTCACACCACATATTTATTTTCCCTATTGAATTTTCAATTGTAATCTTAAGATATTTTAATTCTGTATTCCAACATATTACCGTTAGATCATCTGCATATCCTATAATTTCGCTATTAGATTCCTGAAAGTTGGTTAATAGATCATTCATTATGATGTTCCAAATTGTCGGAGATAAGGGTCCTCCTTGCGGACATCCTTTACTTAGTTTTTTGGTGAATTCATTCGTAGAGTACCTAAATCTTATCTTCCGGTTAGTGAAGTAGGATTTCATGAGTTTTATTATTGATGCTGGTATATTATCCTCATCGAGTCTTTTTATCACCATTGGCCACCAGGTATTGTCAAAAGCTCCACTAATATCTATTGCAATTATAGCCGTATACTCCTTGGCTTTGTGTTCTAATGCAGTGTGAATTATTTCAGTTAATGCAGTTATGGTAGATCGAGATTTTGTAAAGCCATGTTGACGATTACTGAATAATTTCATTTCCTCGTAGAATTTGATGATTTTGTTGTTTATTATTCTTTCAAAAATTTTTGAAAGGTTTGAATTTAGACATAGAGGTCGATAGCTGACACAATCTTTATAATCGGATTTACCCGGCTTTGGAATGATCAGCGCCTCTGCTCTTTTCCATTCATCAGGAAAGTAACTCATATCCAGACACTTCTGGTAGATTTTAGTTAATAGTGGTACCGCGAATTGTTTTGCGTGTATTATCATATTATTAGAAATGTTATCTATTCCTGGAGATTTTTTCGGATGCAATTTTTCAATAATAGCATTAACTTCATTGATTGTGATTATTGGTTCTGTTGTGTTCGAAAGTCTTAATGCATATTTCCTTATATTTGTATGTGTATTCTTATCTTCACCTGGGTTGTCATCAGGAAATAGAGTGGCTATTAATTCCTCAGTTTTCTGCTGTTGTTCTTGATATGTGTTTGTTTCTAATATTTGTAGTTGTTTATTCGAGTTACCTCTTAATTTTTTGTATATTTTGTATAAATTCCCATAAGGATTGGTAGAATTATTTTCTTCTAGAAAGGTCCTCCACGATATTCTTTTGGCCTTTTTAATCTCTCGTAAATATTTATTTCTTGTTCTTTTAAATAACTCTATTAAATATTCTGAAGGATTCCGAGTTCGGTAATAAAGATTTCTTACATAGTGAAAGTAGGTTTTTAAAATCTCCAGTTCTGTATTCCACCAGTTAGCTGCACCACATTTTGGAGCTAAATTATATTTTAGTTTCAGTGTGGAATAGGCAGATTCAATTAGAATTTCCGAAAGTTCTTTTATTATTTGATCAACCTTTTCTGGTGTGGATATATTAACCGATAAGCTTTCAATCTTTTTCTTGTCAGCGTCAATCACATTCTGTGTAAATCTTGGCCAATCTGCTTTTTTCTCATTGAATTTCCAAGTTGTATATAGCGTTGTGGTTGAAAATTGTTCAGTCATACATACATCAAATATTATCGCAACGTGATCAGATATTTGGGATATTTGTTGTGTACACCATTTCATTATAGTTGTAAGAGCTTTTTTATTTGTCAATGTTAAATCAATTACACTGGCTTTCCTGCAGGTTGGTGTTTTATCATTGTGTATAATTAGATTAGTTACATCGATAATGGGAAATAACCTATGGCCGTTATAATTTGTCTTTAAATCATACCATAGCGGAGATCTCGCATTGAAGTCTCCACATAGAATCAGAGGTGTATTCCTGAAATTGGCAACTAATTCTTTTAAAAATGATTCGTAGTCTTTGTTCATAGAGTTAGGATGTATATATATGTTAGAAATTATTAATTTTTTTTTTGTTTTAGTGTAAACCATAATGGTTGTTGCGAAAGAATTAGTAAATTGTGTAATTAGTTTCGTTTGAAGACTACTATTATTAACAATTATAGCTGTATTTACACTTTGAGTGTTCTCTATTTGATATTTCTTAGCTGACCATGGAATAATTACTTCTCCATCAATTGTATAGGGTTCTTGTACTAAAATTATATCTGCTGTTTTAATTTCATTGGAAGAATAAAGTTCGTTTATACATATAATACTTTTCCTTGCATTTTGTTGTACTATTTTAATCTTATTAATTTGCATATCATAAAGTTAAAAAAAAATCAGGAAAAGTGATTTTATGCAAATTAATTGTTTTGAATTTCTATCTCTGGACTTTGGTAATCAGTTCGTTGTATTATTAAATCAATTTGCTTACTGTAGATAGGGCATTCTCTTGAATTAGGTTTATGTTCTAAATTTCTATTTTTAAAATACGGATGTTTCGAGCAGTTGCAACAATTCATATTACTTGAGCATTGGTGTTGGCCCTCCAGACCGCATTTGGTGCATTTTTTAGTATTTGGGCAGTTGTTTTTGCGATGGTTAGGGTTGAACTCAAAGCAGTTCTGGCATTGATTTACCAGTACTTTATCCCGTACTTCACAGCGTTGAATATCCGTGTATATTTTGTTGTTTTTATTGATAGTTTGGTACACTCGCGGAGAAACTCTCAACACGATGTCATGTTCTTGTCTGTTGGATTTAATAGGAAAAAGTACTTTGATTTCGTTTTCACAGTCATTCAGTTCTGAATTCATCTCGCATAAAATAGTTGGTAAATTTACTATGTCAGTAATTTTATTGACCGATTTGATAACTACTGTTGGGTCTCGCATCTTAGGTTTGTATATTTTACTCAAAGAATTGATTTCATCCGATTTCTTAAAACTCTCAATCAACTGATCAATGTCTTTTTCATCAGGTAATTTTATGATCGTGCCTTTCTTTGTATTGATAATTTTAGTAATTTTTGCTTTATTCCCTTCCTGGCGTAGCTGTTTTACATAATCGCTTACTTTTTGGTGAATGGAAGAAATATTTTGCTTTTCGTTAGCTGTAATTATTAAAGTTTGTTCTTTGGTTGCATGTCCTTCCTTCTGAATAGATTTATCTATTCTGCTTTTGACTATTTCTGCATATGTTTCTTTATCCTTGTTAGATTTAGCTATTTTCGTCAAGTCTCCCTTGATATAATTAAAGTTTGTCTCTAAGCATTCCTGTATTTTGTTTACATTTTGGTCTAATTTCATAATTTCAGATACACTATCCTTTACCTGCTTTATTGTTCCTTTCAAGTATCCTATGTCATCTTTACTTAGATTTTTCTTATTGCTTTCGTATTTATCTGAAAAATATCTAAATATTTCATCCAATCGGTTATTGATTAACGCATCCATGGCATGTTCACATAGGTAATTTTAACTTTGATAAAGTATAAACAGTTTTTCAAGTTATCAATAATTTAAATATCCAAATGATAATAAACTTTAAAAAAGTATAATAAAACTCAATATTTACCGAATTGGAAGAGCGATTTTAATTAGATTTTTTTTTTTTTTTTAATTAGAAAAAAGTTCCGAATGCAGGATTCGATACCGGGTCGTAGCAGTCAAATACCAACGGTTTAGATCAATTTTCCAAAGATCTCCACCCACTATTACAGAAGGGCATAGGTGGAAACAAATTTAGGTAACTGGAAATTGATCTCTAGATTCTTCCAGACACATGTCCCGATAACATTAGGACTCTACTAGGTACTGTTAACTACTATAGGAGGCCAGGTCCTTGCTCATCTGAACTATTTAATTTTATTAATATCATACTATGATGCACTAGCGCGCCATCTGTTATAAAAATTCGAAACTATTTTAGACGGTATGGTTCTTTTTGAAATTAAACAATTTCTACTAACCTTACTAAAATGGAAAAATAAATGGGAGGACCTAGCTCATTAAGGGTGAACCCTCCCAGAGGTTTCGCCAGTTTAATCTACCATACCGCTTTTTTATTGCATTTTTCGATCTTCCTTTTATAGTGATACTGTTTCTAGACTCATGGAATGGGTATTTTAGATGAACTATGCATATAGGCTTTGAGTAAGAACAGTAGAAATTGTTTAATTTCAAAAAAGTTCTTACCTGTCTATAATAGTTTCGAATTTTCATAAAAATCGTTCTAGTTATTAGTAGGAAAGATGAAATAAATACTATCCATACTACAATAGACACGATCTGTATCATGTGTAAGGTAACTTTACGTTGATCAATTGTTGGAAGATTATCCAATTTGTCTTCTATCTTCTCTAAATTATATCTTTCCCTCTCTATAATATACAGCCTTTATATACTTCCCTTTATTATCGATAGATGGCGTGCTACGTATAGTAATGTTTTAATGGATTGATCTATCAGTGTAGATTGACGATTTATGATTACTGATTGATGTTTTATTTCGGAATATTCGAATGTATTTATACCCTCCTAAAATATATATACTCGTGGACAAAACCTATTAAAGTGGAAAGTCTTTGTTGTCGCTGATTGTCTGTTTTTTGGAGATAGAGATTGTTTACACTTGGTTATCTCGTGTGTCTTCAATAAAGGTCACTGTAATAACTTTCAGAGTTATTGTCTCAATCCCGATATACATGCTAAAGGTAAAACTTCCTTAAGTTTTGTCCATGAGTGTATACACACTTGGTTATCTCGTGTGTCTTCAATAAAGGTCACTGTAATATATTTCAGAGTTATTGTCTCAATCCCGATATACATGCTAAAAGGTACAACTTCCTTAAGTTTTGTCCATGATTGTATACACACTTGGTTATCTCATGTGTCTTCAATAAAGACCACTGTAATATCTTTCAGAGTTATTGTCTCAATCCCGATATACATGCTAAAAGGTACAACTTCCTTAAGTTTTCTCCATGAGTGTATACACACTTGGTTATCTCGTGTGTCTTCAATAAAGGTCACTGTAATATCTTTCAGAGTTATTGTCTCAATCCCGATATGCATGCTAAAAGTTAAAACTTACTATGTGGCGTTTCGGTAACAACACTGTTAACCGAAACGTTACATTCTATATATTCAATTTAATTTGGTGTTTTTTTACCTTGTGTTAGTAATCTTTCTATTTCTTTCAGTTCACAAAGGTTGTTACCTAGTAGTGAGACTTCCCAAACAACAACGGAGGAAACGATGGAAGCATCGATTAGAGGAATTGATGGCGTGTGTATATCGACAGTTTCCTTGTGATGGATGGCCGAGTGAGCAACACTGTCTCTCTCATTGATCCTTCTCTCAGCGGCGCCAATGGTCTTGTCCATCGTTGTTCCTTTTATTGACCGGTGAACAACTTAACCCACTGGTTCATTGTATATCAGAAACATACGGTATCATTCCAGCTAGTTTGTTTCGTCTACGTTTCTAGCAACAGCCATATTATCAACAAATCAAATTATGAAGTTCGAAATTCTGACGAACTAAATCCCGAAAGCTAAAAATCTGTCAAATCAAATCCCTAAAGTTTAAATTCAAAGCAAAATGTCTGGTCCGACAGCTGAAACGATGAAAAACCAAATCCCGACCCCTAAAACCCTGACAAACCAAATATCTACAGTTAATACCCTGACAAACCAAATCCCGACAGTTAAAACCCTGACAAACCAAATCCTGACAAACTAAATCCCGACAGTTAAAACCCTGACAAACCAAATCCTTAAGTTAAAACCCTGACAAACCAAATCCTTACAGTTGAAACTCTGACAAACCAAATCCCGACAGTTAAAACCCTGACAAACCAAATCCCGACAGTTAAAACCCTGACAAACCAAATCCTGACAGGTAAAACCCTGACAAACCAAATCCCGACAGTTAAAATCCTGACAAACCAAATCCCGACAGTTAAAACTCTGACAAACCAAATCCTTACAGTTAAAACGCTGACAAACCAAATCCCGACAGTTAAAACCCTGAAAAACCAAATCCTTACAGTTAAAACCCTGACAAATTAAATCCCGACAGTTAAAACCCTGAAAAACCAAATCCCGACAGTTAAAACCCTGACAAACCAAATCCCGACAGTTAAAACCCTGACAAACCAAATCCCGACAGTTAAAACCCTGACAAATCAAATCCCGACAGTTAAAACCCTGACAAACCAAATCCTGACAGTTAAAACCCTGACAAACCAAATCCCGTCAGATAAAACCCTGACAAACCAAATCCCGACAGTTAAAACCCTGACAAACAAAATCCTGACAGTTAAAACCTGACAAACCAAATCCCGACAGTTAAAACCCTGACAAACCAAATCCCGACAGTTAAAACTCTGACAAACCAAATCCCGACAGTTAAAACCCTGACAAACCAAATATCGACAGTTAAAATTCTGACAAACCAAATCCCGACAGTTAAAACCCTGACAAACCAAATACCGACAGTTAAAACCCTGCAAACCAAATACCGACAGTTAAAATTCTGACAAACCAAATCCCGACAGATAAAACCCTTACAAACCAAATACCGACAGTTGAAACCCTGACAAACCAAATCCCGACAGTTAAAACCCTGACAAATCAAAACCGACGTTTAAAACCCTGACAAACCAAATCCCGACAATTAAAACCCTGACAAACTAAATACCGTCAGTTAAAACCCTGACAAACCAAATACCGACATTTAAAACCCCGACAAACCAAATCCCGACAGGTAAAACCCTGACAAACCAAATATCGACAGTTAAAATCCTGACAGACCAAATACCGACAGTTAAAACCTTGACAAACCAAATCTCTACAGCCTCAACTGTGACAAACCAAATCTCTACAGCCTCAACTCTGACAAACCAAATCTCTACAGCCTTAACTCTGACAAACCAAATCTCTACAGCCTCAACTCTGACAAACCAAATCTCTACAGCCTCAACTCTGAAAAACCAAATCTATATAGCCTCAACTCTGACAAACCAAATCTCTACAGCCTCAACTCTGACAAACCAAATCCCGACAGCTAAAACCCTGACAAACCAAATCCCGACAGCTAAAACCCTGAGAAACCAAATCTCTACAGCCTCAACTCTGACCAACCAAATCTCTACAGCCTCAACTCTGACAAACCGAATCCCGACAGGTAAAACCCTGACAAACCAAATCTCTACAGCCTCAACTCTGACAAACCAAATCCCGACAGCTAAAACTCTGACAAACTAAATCTCTACAGCCTCAACTCTGACAAACCAAATCTATACAGCCTCAACTCTGATAAACCAAATCTCTACAGCCTCAACTCTGACAAACCAAATCCCGACAGCTAAAACCCTGACAAACCTAATATCGACAGTTAAAATCCTGACAGACCAAATACCGACAGTTAAAACCCTGACAAACCAAATCTATACAGCCTCAACTCTGACAAACCAAATCTCTACAGCCTCAACTCTGGCAAACCAAATCTCTACAGCCTCAACTCTGACAAACCAAATCTCTACAGCCTCAACTCTGACAAACCAAATCCCTACAGCCTCAACTCTGACAAACCAAATCTCTACAGCCTCAACTCTGACAAACCAAATCCCGACAGCTAAAACCCTGACAAACCAAATCTCTACAGCCTCAACTCTGACAAACCAAATCTATACAGCCTCAACTCTGGCAAACCAAATCTCTACAGCCTCAACTCTGACAAACCAAATCTCTACAGCCTCAACTCTGACAAACCAAATCTCTACAGCCTCAACTCTGACAAACCAAATCTCTACAGCCTCAACTCTACCAAACCAAATCTCTACAGTCTCAACTCTGACAAACCAAATCTCTACAGCCTCAACTCTGACAAACCAAATTCCGACAGCTAATACCCTGACAAACCAAATCTCTACGGCCTCAACTCTGACAAAACAAATCCCGACAGCTAAAACCCCGACAAACCAAATCTCTACAGCCTCAACTCTGACAAACCAAATCCCGACAGCTAAAACCCTGACAAACCAAATCTCTACAGCCTCAACTCTGACAAACCAAATCCCGACAGCTAAAACTCTGAAAAACCAAATCTATACAGCCTCAACTCTGATAAACCAAATCTCTACTGCCTCAACTCTGACAAACCAAATCCCGACAGCTAAAACCCTGACAAACCAAATCCCGACAGATAAAACCCTGACAAACCAAATCTCTACAGCCTCAACTCTGACAAACCAAATCCCGACAGCTAAAACCCTGACAAACCAAATCTCTACAGCCTCAACTCTGAAAAACCAAATCTATACAGCCTCAACTCTGATAAACCAAATCTCTACAGCATCAACTCTGACAAACCAAATCCCGACAGCTAAAACCCTGAAAAACCAAATCCCGACAGCTAAAACCCTGACACAACAAATTTCTACAGCCTCAACTCTGACAAACCAAATCTCTACAGCCTCAACTCTGACAAACCAAATCCCGACAGCTAAAACCCTGACAAACCAAATCTCTACAGCCTCAACTCTGACAAACCAAATCTATACAACCTCAACTCTGGCAAACCAAATCTCTACAGCCTCAACTCTGACAAACCAAATCTCTACAGCCTCAACTCTGACAAACCAAATCTCTACAGCCTCAACTCTGACAAACCAAATCTCTACAGCCTCAACTCTACCAAACCAAATCTCTACAGTCTCAACTCTGACAAACCAAATCTCTACAGCCTCAACTCTGACCAACCAAATCTCTACAGCCTCAACTCTGACAAAACAAATCCCGACAGCTAAAACCCTGACAAAATCATTTATTTAACTAATTCTTTGAATATTTGTAGGCAAATATTTCAATCAATTATTTACATACTTCCAGACCAACTAGAACCCTATATATTTAAATACGCACTTACTCTCGATGACAATGCATCTATACAAAACCTTAGAATTCTATATTTTCTAGAAACCAGTGTTCTGTTAAAATATATATAGATGCAAAAGTCTTCTCTTAAAAAATAAGAATAAAAATTAATGCTTTAGTTTTTGTGCGAGTTAGAAAATGGAGACTGAAGGTGAAATGGGATTAAAATTTTATTTTAAAGAAAATACAATTTTTTTAACCAAAAAATGAAAATAAAGATGTAGGATGGTGCTTTTCTAATCAGTATTCTTCGCGTTAATTTACATTAAGTAGAGTTAATAATATATGAGCAATATGATATCATTTCCCACATAATTTATCATTTAGCTTTATTAAGATTAACTTTGATACAACGTTAGACTAGGTGTCGTTGAAACTGCTTCATTAAACCCGCCAATGTTGTATTTATATATATACTTTTTTAAAGAAGTGTTTAATTGGGGTCTGTTGAAGGATGCTCTAAACCAGGGGTTAGCAAACCTTTGAGTCGAAGAGTAAAAATTTACAATTTACAAAATTTCGATATCGTTTCGATTCCCGCATTGGGCTCTTTTTTGCTGATAAAAAATGCTCCAATAATTCCCGATTTTTGTAAAAGTCCAACCCTACCAACGAGTGCAAATAACCAAACGGGCTCTGGAACATTTGTAAGTGTAAAGTTGAACTGCTTTTCACAAGTGTAGGTAGACAAGTGGTGCACTTACAGTAAAAGCAGTCGCCAACTTCTACCCACAATGATTATCATGGCCTGTACCATGTGTATTAGGGATAAACAAAAATAAAAAGTGTTATGATGCATTATCCAGCCATCTGTTATGAAAATTCGAAACTATTATAGACGTGTATGATACATTTAAAAATGAAACAATTTCCACTGTTTTTATTGCAATGCAAAAATAAATGGGAGGGCCTGGCTCATCAGTGGTGAACCCACTGCTTTGAATAGTTAATAGTTTCGAATTTTCATTAAAAATTGTGTGTTATGTGTTTGGGTGTTACTTGAATAGATTAAGTTTTGAAAACATCATGAAACAATATTAACCAATCAGAATTATCTATTAGCACTACCAGTGCTGCCCCTAGCGGAAAAGGACAAGCTGACGCCTCTTGTATAAGGAATTGAAACTATTTTAGGAATAAATTAATACAAAGCAATAACGCGCCATCTATACATATAAAAAATGAAAGGATTTAAAAGCACGAGTGTTTCTTTTATACATAATACAAACCTCTACTGTCCTAAAAGCTTATGTCCATAGTTTTCTTGAAAATCATTTCTGAGATTCCATCCTTCAGTGTAGCATATAAAAGCAGAATGATCCAATACAGTATTAGAGCTCTGAGAAGCGGTCTGGTGGATTAAATTGGCGAAACCGCTGGGAGGGTTCACCACTGATGAGCCAAGCCCTCCCAATATATTTTTCATCGCAGTAAGGACAGTAGAGGTTTGTATTATGTATAAAAGAAACATTCGCGCTTTTAATTCCTTTCATTGTATATGTATAGATGGCGCGTTATTGCTTTGTGTTAATTTATGCCTAACTGACCTTGTCTTTATCGTTTGCAGGAGAGCATTGCTCGATGTAAATATTTGAATGTAATTCTACTGTCCTAAAAGCTTATGTCCATAGTTTTCTTGAAAATCATTTCTGAGATTCCATCCTTCAGTGTAACATATATAAGCAGAATCGTCCAATACAGTATTAGAGCTCTGAGAAGCGGTCTGGTGGATTAAATTGGCGAAACTGCTGGGAGGGTTCACCACTGATGAGCCAAGCCCTCCCAATATATCTTTTCATCGCAGTAAGGGCAGTAGAAGTTTGTTTTATGTATAAAAGAAACATTCGTGCTTTTAAATCCTTCCATTTTATATTTTAGACACGGATATAACTTTTTTAGAATAATAATTTAAAAAAATTATACTGCCCTTACACCGCAATAATAAATTAATGGGAGAACCTGACTTATCAGTGGTGAACCCTCCCAGCGGTTTCGCCAGTTGCGTCGTTGCTCGAAAGCTCTCTTTATTTTTGATCGATTTTTGAATCTAGAGGTACACACAAATATATATTAAAAAAGGCATATCCTGACCAGGAGCACATGTGTTTTACAGAAGGCAGAGTGACATCTGGTGGAACAGAAATCAACTAAACATTGATTTAGCCTGTTCCCTGACAGTGTTCCGCTTACCGGGCAGATGCCATGTCCACTAGGCTACCCTGGACATATTTTTCCGTTCGTAAATATTATATAAAGTAATTTAAAATACAATATAACGCGGCCTATGGTTGTAAAACGAAAACTGTGGTGGAACACTGTGGGTTTGATTCCCATCCCTGGACACTTTTATTTTTCCGTTTATCATTACTCTTCATAATTCATCCTATCATACTTCATCCTTAAAGTTAGAAATAATCGCTATTTCTCTTTAAAATAAATTTCGATTTTTCGTTTAAAAGAAACATTCGCGGTATAATTGCAATTTTCGTTTTACAATCATAAGCCGCGTTATATTGTATTTTAAACGCTTAGCATATGTATATATATTTTGAAAATAGAGCATCCATACTCAATTCATTAGATAATAAAAGGCATACAGTGTATACAAAAATGTAATGACTCGATAAAGGTCGGCGTTCAGCCAGCCGAAATATTGGCAAAATAAATATTTTATTAAATCCAATATATGCCTTTTATTATCTAATATATATATATCTTACATAAAGAAAGAGATGAGCGAGATTTTCTGCTTGTATTTATGATCATGTTGAGGATTATGGTAATAGCGGTGCAGTCCGTGGTTGAAATCTTGAAAATAAAATAATAAAAATAGTAAAGATTAGAAATTGCTTTAATTGAGCTAAGAAATATAAAAACATAATTGGATAAAAGTATTGCCTGGCTTAAGGCGAGCGAACAAAGAAAACAAAAGATTATTTACATAATGTACAAAAGGTTTGAGCCGACCAACGGGGAAGAACAACAATCAGTTTATATAGTAGAAGCGTGACCTCTGGCGGTCGATTAAAACAGAGTATTTATATCTATGAAATTATAACTTTAAATAAAATAACATTTTAACATATAACATTTTTAAATAAAATATTTCAATATAACATATATATATTTACAAGTGTTTCATAAAATAAAGTTGCGGGAAGATGATATTCATGTTCCAAAAGGATGCACCTCTCCCTTCAAATATGTTTAAAACGATGGCACAATGCATCAACCTAGTGAAGAAACTTTACTAGTAATGATAAAGAATAAGCCACAACACCAGTATAGACAAATACAGACAACAACCTGTATACCGTAGTTTCAGTCCCTCATCAGTACAGGGGTGAACATGGCTTTTTGTGTCATCCCTAGTAAAGTATTTTACTAGAGTGATGAACAGTGCACCTTTCTGATGTACAAATAAAGGGAGAGGTACCTTTTTTGGTATATGAATAGCATCTTATCGCAACTTTATATTGTAACGCATGAAAAAAACAATACAAAAAAATAAAAGATAAGTGGGTCAGGTGTTGATATTAAAAATAAAGAAGACATCTCCTGACCACGGATATTTTCTTGATTTATCAAGAAATTAGGTTGGCCAAATATCACGGAGCAAGCTAAATAAACGTTTAGTTTATTTTTGCTCAGCTAGATGGCGCTCTGCCATCTAAAAAGTACATGTGCTCGTGGTCAGGATATGCCTTCTTTGTTGTTATATATATATTAATATATAACTACCCGTTTCATGATTTTTCAGGATGCCTGAATGACCAGTTTTTTGGTCGTTGAGGTACAGCTTGTACCACGCTGATGAGGGCCAACAGCCCGAAACCTT